>SJYW01029317.1:0-51652 GCA_006410735.1 Raphicerus campestris
TCTCCGCTGACTATTACTGTGCTTCGTGGAGCTGTGAGACTACAGGGGATGGCTATTGGAAGCCCTCCTCTTCCTGGGACTATATCACGGTGTCTCGACCTGGTTGCCCAACTGGACGTCTCAGCTTATACAATAGTTCGTGGCACCCTTCCAAACAGTGTAAGGAGTCTTGGTGCAACCCCTTAATAATAAATTTCACTAGTGCAGGAAAGAGACAAAATTGGGAGGGACAAGGATATGAGTGGGGCTCAGACTTTACACAGATGGGAGAGACCCAGGCCTTACCTTCAAAATAAAGCTTCTAAAAACCATACCCAATACTGGGGCGGCCGCCATTGGTCCAAATCCGGTCCTCCATAAACCTGTTGCCCCTGTTGCCTCTGTGGCAGGGAGGAGCGTCACCCCCCTTCCCTCCTCTACCCTCTTTCAACCCACTTTACCTGCGGGACCCCCCTCACCAGCTGATTTAATTCTTACCATGATCAATGCCTCGGTACTTGCTATTCAAAAAAGTAATTACTCCCAGTTCTACAAGGAATGCTGGCTCTGTTATTCCTCACAACCCCACTTTTATGAAGGAGTTGCCCTATTTGGAGATGTTATGGCTACTAATGACACTAACAGACTTAGTTGGTACCCTGAAGCCGATGAGGGCTTAACGTTGAGTCAAGTGTCAGGCATCGGCCTCTGCCTATTGGGACCCTCCATGCTCCCACCCGCCACATTGCTGACAGTCTGCAATTGGACGTTTGTCGTTAATAATTCCTTTCAATATTACTCTGCCCCCGATTACACTTATCTGGCTTGCTCTACTGGGCTTACCACCTATATTATTAGCCGCTTCTTTTTCCAAAAAAGAGATTATTGTGTGCTTGTGCAACTCCTCCCTTGCTTAAATATCCACCTTGCAGAAGAGTTTTTGACTTTTGGGGAACGTGGGGCCTCGTTGCCCAGAAACAAAAGAGAACCCATATCTGCGGTTACTTTGTCCATCCTTCTTGGTCTGGGGTTAACAGGTGCAGGTACAGGCATCGCCTCCAGAATCACTTCCCAACAGCAGTACTCTCAGCTCTCTCTCGCTGTCGATAATGACATTCGAGAACTACGAGAGGGCATGCAACACCTCAAAGATTCTGTAACATCCTTATCTGAGGTTGTCCTGCAAAACAGGCGAGGGCTTGACCTGCTGTTCCTCCAAGAGGGAGGGCTCTGTGTCGCCCTTAAAGAAGAATGCTGTTTTTTCAAAGATAGCACAGGGCTTGTACAAGACAGTCTAAATTGGGTAAAAGCCAGCTTAGAAGAAAGAAAAAGAAAACGTGAACAGCAAGAATCCTGGTATCAAAATTGGTTTTCCACCTCACCATGGCTAAACACTCTTCTTCCTAGCCTCCTGGGACCTCTCGTGGGAGTCATGCTACTCCTGGCCTTCGGCCCTTGGGCTTTCAATAGATTAACATCCTTTGTTAAGTCGCAGGTTGATTCAGCATTATAAAGGACCATTGAAGTTCATTACCATTGCATCGAGACCCAAGATCCAGACTGCTCCCATCCAAGGCCGCGTTCCGCCCTAGATTTCTCCACCCTCGCTGCAGGCCCAAAATCTTCATGGTTCCGCAAGCTGTGGAGACGCCAATAACGGGACAAGTAATCTCCCTTGGCCCCTGGGCCTTCCAACAACTAACCAACTATGTTAAGTCACAGATGGAGCCCCTAAGAAAAAGAACAGGGTCCAGAGGCAGTGCTGACCGGCTCGAATTTAGACATCTCCTAAAGGCTTAAAAACACAGCCTTGCTGGCTGTCATTCACCCAAGAGAGACATGTGAGGGGCCCCTCCCTACAGAGCCGCTGGTTCCAATGACGGGCAATTTCCTCGCTCCTTGTATCAACCTAAGACAGGGACCCTCGGGGGTGACGAGGCTTCCCAGAGACGGGTAAGAACAAGGAGTGCGTGAGGTCGAACCTAAGACAGGAACAGTTGGCAAACTATATGGACGATAACGTCCAGGGGCCTGCTCCAGCTCTTGCAGTATCAGCCTATTAAAAAACAAAAAAAAAGGGAGGAGATGTTGGGAGCTGATGGCTCCACAGCCTCTGGCCAGACAGGAGCTAAGAGAAAAAACACAGCCATCTTGCCTCTTCCAGCTAGACAGACGGCTACGTGCCAAAGAGACCCGCGTGCGCCAAAAGCAGAGCCAGCCCCCGAGCCTTCACTCAGGCTCCTCTGATTGTATCTTGAGCCAATAAGATTAGTAAGAGTACTTCAAACACCCACACTGTCCTATCATCTACCGTCACGTACGCATTGTTCAAATGTTCTTTCCACCCCTATGAGTTAGACCCCTCCCTGCTTCCTCTTCCTGTGTGCTTAAAATCAGGCTTTCAGCCTCCATTAAACGGACCTTGACAACCATTTGCTTGGTCTCACTCCTTTTTTCTCGCCCATTTTTCTTTCAGGCCTGGTCCCCCTTGACCCCCCGAATTACTGAGTCCTGCGGGTCGGGACAGGAAGTGACAGGGGCGGGGTCTGTGTTTGTCAGTTTTTGATCGGCTCTCTCGATTTCCATGCATGTGAGGATTTGACCTTTAACATGATTGATGAAACTGATGACACATAAAGATTTGACCTTTAATGTGATTGGTGCAACTACTGAAAGTCCCTCCTAAAACATGCTCTGCTAGCCTATAGAAGCTAGGAGTTTGCAGCAATAAAGTGGAACTGCTTCGAGGGAACCCTTGTCACGTCTGATTGTCCCTCACTGGCCGAGGGGCTGGGTTGGCGAACAGCAGGCTCACCTCATTTCAGGAACCCTCAACTTTGTGAGGGAAGTTCCACTACCTCTACTATGTCTGCGGAGCACCACCAGCACCTCTTGAGTCTTGACAGGACCCTTGGGGTTCCTCTAGAGTGGGGATGGGAGGGGCGGGGAACTTCTTGGGTCATAGCAATGGTGTGAAGGAGCCTTTTGAGGTCCACGAGGGACGGGGTGAATTCCCCTGAAATGCCGTTGCAGACAAGGGCCACACCACACTTGCAGGGGAGAAGTTCCCGGTTTTTCTCGAGTTGCAGAGGGGTCCTCTTGAGTTACGATGGGGACCCCAGGGACAAGGCCCTGTATCCTCATGAGAGGCCATTCTCAGTGCGAGTTGTGAGGTGCTTCTGGGGATTCCTCCCCAGTCATCACCAGGTCCTCAGTCCTCATCTGGTGCTGAGGTCTGAGCCTGAGATTTCCTCGCTCATGCTTTCATAGGTCTTGAGGTTACTCTGGAGCCCCCACAGGGGAGTCAGACCTCTTCTTTCCTGGAGACTTGCATGGCCTCTTTCTTCCCCAACTACAGTGACAGTGTCCAGCTCCCTCTAAAGAGGACCCAGGGATCTGTGGCTTGGATCAAGTTACTTCAGGGATGTCTCACGTGCCAGTGTGTTGGGAGACGAGCATCGGGTTGACAGTCGAGACAGTGCAGGGCAGTCATGTTCATCTGTAGTGGAGGAGGCATTTGGGGATCTTGGGGAGTGGTGGTCGGACACCTGAGGCTCCTTCCAACACTCCTGATGCGAGGGGAGTGCCAGAAATCTTTCTCAATGGAGCAGGGAAAGGGCCCCTCATCTGGAGATCAACAGGGGAAAACGGGTCTCCTCTTGAGTGGCGGCGGGACCCTTGAGGTTCCTCTGGAATTGGGACGGTTGGGGCGGGGAACTTCCCCGGTCAAAACAAGGGTATGAAGGAGCCATTTGAGGTCCAAGAGGGAAGGGCTGATTTCACCCAAGATGCTGCAGTGGACAAGGGACTCACCCTCCATGCAGGGGAGAAGCTTCTGGTTTTTCTCGAGTTGATGGGGGGTCCTCTCTAGTTATGAAGGGGAACCCAGGGACCCGCCACTGTGGCCTCAGGATATGCCAGTCTCCATTCGAGTTGCGAGACACCTTTGGGGATTCGCCCGAGACGTTGCCGGGTCGTCAGTCCTCGTCTGGTGCTGAGGCTGTTGCCTGTGCTTGCCTCGCCCATGATGACATAGGTCTTAGGGTTCGCCTGGAGCCTCCATAGTGGAGTCAGGCCTCATCTCCACTGGGGACGTGCACAGCCGCTTTCCTCCCCAACTGCAGCAACAGTGTCCGGGTCCCTCAGTGGCTTGAACTCGAGGTACCCCAGGGCTATCACACGTGCCAGTGTGCCGGAGTCGAGCCTCGGGGTGACAGTCCAGGCAGTGCAGGACAGTCAGATTCATCTGGAGGGGACTAGGTATTTGGGTGTCTTGGGGAAATGTGACCCAAAGCCTGAGGCTTCTCTGGACTCGCCTGGTGTGAGTGCCTCCTCTTGGGTTGTGAGTGGAGAGCTGGGAACCCTTTCCCTATAGAGCAGGGAAAGAGCCCCTCATATGGAGCTGAGCATGGGAAAATGGAGCTCCTCTTGAGTCGCTGTGGGAACCTCGGTGGTCCTCTGAAGTGGGGACGTGTGAGGCGGGGAACTTGTTGGGTCACAGCAAGGGTGTGAAAGAGCATTTCGAGGTCCAAGAGGGAACGGGTGATTTTCCCCGGGACGCCGCAGTGGAAAAGGGCATCACTACGCCTTCAAGGGTGCACTTTCTGGTTTAGCTCAAGTTGTGGCGGGGTCCTCAGGACTTACGACTTGGACCACAGGGATCTGCCCCTGTGGCCCCAGGATAGGCCAGTCTCTGTGCGAGGGGCAAGGCTCATCTGGAGATTCCTCCCCAGTGGTTCCAGGTCCTCAGTCCACTTCTGGTGCTTAGGTGCAGCCTGAGATTGCCTCGCCTGTGCTGACATTTCTATTGGGCTTCCCCTGGAGCCCGCAGAGGGGAGTCAGTCCTCGTCTCCACTGGAGATGTGCACGGCCGCTTTCCTTCCCAATTGCAGTAACAGTATTCAGGACCCTCTTTAGCAGATACAGGGATCTATGGCTTGCGCTAGAGGTACCCTAGAGCTGTCACAGGTGCCAGTGTGCTGGAGTGGAGCCTTGGGGTTACAGTAGAGGCAGTGAAGGGCAGTCAGGTTCATCTGAAGTTGACAAGGCATTTGGGGGTCTTGGGGAATGGTGGCCCAACCTCTGTGACTCCTCCCGGCTTTTCAAGTGACAGCACCTCCTCTTGGTATGTGAGGGGAACACCGTGAAATCTTTCCTGACGGATCACGGAAAGGGTCCATCATCTGGAGCTCAGCAGGGGAAAACGGGGCTCCTCTTGAGTCTTGGTGGGACCATTGAGTTTCCTCTCTAGTGGGTATGGGTGGGGCGGGGAGCTTCTTGGGTTACAGCAAGGGTGTGAAGGAGTGTTTCAAGATCTACGAGGGACAGGGTGAATTCCACTGTGATGCCGTTGAGGACAAGGGCCACAGCATGCCTGCAGGAGAGAAGCTTCCGGTTTTTCTCACGTTGTGGCGGGGTCCTCTCGAATTTCGACCAAGACTCCAGGGACCCGCCCCTGTATCCTCAGGAGAGGCCATTCTCAGTGCGAGTTGCGAGGCGCCTCTGGGGATTCCTCCCCAGTCATCGCCAGGTCTTCAATTCTCGTCTGGTGCTGAGGTCAGAGCCTGAGATTTCCTCACTCATGTTTTCATAGGTCTTGAGGTTACTCTGGAGCCCCCACAGGGGAGTCAAGTCTCGACTTGCCTGGAGACTTGCACGGCCTATTTCTTCCCCAACTATAGCGGCAGTGTCCATCTCCCCATAAAGCGGACACAGGGATCTGTGGCTTGCCATTGAGGTACACCATGGCTGTCTCACGTGCCAGTGTGTTGGGAGTCGAGCCTCGGGGTGACAGCTGAGATGGTGCAGGGCAGTCATGTTCATCTGGAGTGGATGAGGCATTTGGGGATATTGGGGAGTGGTGGTCGGACACCTGAGGACCATCCTGACACTCCTGATGCAAGGCCCCCTCTTGGGATGCGAGGGTAGTGCTGGAAAACCTTTCCCGATGGAGCATGGAAAGGGCCAATCATCTGGAACTCAGCAGGGGAAAACGGGGCTCCTCCTGAGTCATGGAGGGACCCTCGGAGTTCCTCTCGAGTGGGCACGGTTGGGGCGGGGTACGACCTATGTCAAAACAAGGGTATGAAGGAGACTTTCGATGTCCAAGAGGAAAGGGGTGATTTCCCCCGAGATGCTGCAGCAGAAAAGGGACTCACCCTCCCTGCAGGGGAGAAGCTTCTGGTTTTTCACGAGTTGCGGCGGGGTCCTCTGAATTTATGACGGGGACCCCAGGGACCCACCACTGTGGCATCAGGAGAGGGCAATCTCCATGGGAGTTGCCAGGCACCTGTGGGGCTTCCTCCTGAGACGTCACCGTATCCTCAGTCCTCGTCCGGTGCTGAGGCCGCAGGCTCTGCTTGACTCGTCCATGCTGACATAGGTCTTGGGGTTCCCCTGAAGCCCGCATAGTGGAGTCAGGCCTTGTCTCACCCGGGGAAGTGCACAGCTGATTTCCACCCAAACTGCAGCAATAGTGTCCGGGTCCCTCAGTGGCTTGAACTCGAGGTACGCCAGGGCTATCACACGTGCCAGTGTGCCAGAGACAAGCCTCAGGGTGACAGTCGAGGCAGTGCAGGACAGTCAGACTCATCTGGAGTGAACTAGGCATTTGGGGGTCTTGCGAAATGTGACTCGACGCCTGAGGCTTCTCTGGAATCGCCTGGTGTGAGTGCCTCCTCCTGGGTTGTGAGGCAGAGCCGGGAACCATTTCCCGATGGAGCAGGGAAAGGGCCACTCATCTGGAGCTGAGCATGGGAAAATGGAGCTCCTATTGAGTCAAAGTGGACCATTGGTGGTCCTCTCAAGTGTGGACGTGTGGGGCGGGGAACTTCTTGGGTCACAGTAAGGGTGTGAAAGAGCATTTTGAGGTCCAAGAGGGAACAGGTGATTTCCCCTGGGATGCTGCAGCGGACAACGGACTCACACCGCCTGCAAGGGTGAAGCTTCTGGTTTTTCTCGAGTGGCAGCGGCATCCTCAGGACTTACGACGGGGACCACAGGGATCTGCCCCTGTGGCCCCAGAATAGGCCAGTCTCTGTGCGAGGGGCAAGGCATATATGGGGATTCCTCCCCAGTGGCGCCAAGTCCTCAGTCCCCTTCTGGTGCTGAGGCTGCAGCCTGAGATTGCCTCGCCCATGCTGACATTTGTATTTGGCTTCCCCTGGAGCCTGCAGAGGCGAGTCAGGCCTCGTTTCGACTGGAGAAGTGCACGGCCGCTTTCATTCCCAACTGCAGTAAAAGTGCTCAGGTCCCTGTCGAGCGGATACAGGGAGCTATGGCTTGTACTCGAGGTTCCCTGGGGCTGTCACAGGTGCCAGTGTGCCACAGACGAGCCTCGGGGTTATAGTCGAGGCAGTGCAGGGCAGTCAGGTTCATCTGAATTGGACAGGGCATTTGGGGGTCTTGGGGAATGGTGGCCCCACCTGTGAGGCTCTCCCGAATTTCCAGTTGTGAGCACCTCCTCTTGGGATGCGAGGGTAACACCGCAAAACCTTTCCCGTCGGAGCTGACAAATGGCCCCTTATCTGGAGGTCAGCAGGGGAAAACGGGGCTCCTCTTGAGTCTTGGCCGGACCCTTAGTGTTCCTCTCAAGTGGGGACGGATGGGGCGGGGAAGTTCTTGGGTCACAGCAAAGGTGTGAAGGAGCCTTTTGAGGTCCACAAGTGACGGGGTGAATTCACCTGAGATGCCATTGCGAACAAGGGCCGCACCACACCTGCAGGGGAGAAGCTTCCGGTTTTTCTTGAGTTGCGGCGGGGTCCTCTCGAGTTATGACGGAGACCCCAGGGACCCGCCCCTGTATCCTCAGAAGAGGCCATTCTCAGTGCGAGTTGCAAGGCACCTCTGGAGGTTCCTCCCCAGTCATCGCCGGTTCCTCAGTCCTCGTCTTGTGATGAGGTCCAGCCTGAGATTTCCTTGCTCATGCTTTCATAGGTCTTAAGGTGACTCTGGAGCCTCCACAGAGGAGTCAGGCTTCTTCTCGCCTGGAGACTTGCACTGCCTCTTTCTTCTCCAACTGCAGCAACAGTATCCGGGTCCCTGTACAATGGATACAGGGATCAGTGGCTTTCCATTGAGGTACCACAGGGGTATCACATGTGCCAGTGTGTCTGAGTCGAGCTTCGGGATGACAGTCGAGGTAGTGCAGGGCAGTCAGGTTCATCTGGAGTGGGTCAGGCATTTGGGGATCTTGGGGACTGGTGTCCCAAACTGTGAGACTCCTCTAAACTCTCCAGGTGCGAGCACCTCCTCTTGACATGGGAGGGGAACACTGGGAAACCTTTCCCTACGGAGCAGGGAAAGGGCCCCTCATCTGGAGCTCAGCAGGTGAAAACGGGGCTCCTCTTGAATCTTGGTGGGACCCTCGGGTTTCCTCTAGAGTGGGGACGGGTGGCGCGGGGAACTTCTTGGTTCACAGCAAGGGTGTGAAGCGGCCTTTCGGGGTCCAAGAGGGAAGGGGTAAATTCCCCCTAGATGCCGCATCAGACAAGGACCTCTATCCCCCTTCAGGGAAGTGTCTGTTTTTTTTTCGAGTTGCGGAGGTGTCCTCTCAAGTTACGACGGGGTCCCAGGGACACACCCATGTGGCCCCAGGAGAGGCCAGTCTCAGTGCCAGGGTTCAGGCACATCTGGGGATTCTTCCCCAGGTGCGCCAAGTCCTCAGTCCCATCCTGGTGTTGAGGCCGGAGCCTTTGCTTTCCTCACCTGTGCCTACGTAGGTGATAGGATTCCCCTGCAGCCCCCTCAGGGGAGTCACGCCTTGACTCGCCCATAGACGTGCAGGGCCGCTTTACTCCAGGGTGCAGCAGCCATGTCCGGTTCTCTGTCAAACGGACAAAGGGATCTGTGGCTGGCACTTGAGGTACCCCAAGGCTATCACACCTACCAGTGTGTCAGCATTCGAGCCTCGGGGGAGACAGTCGAGACAGTGCAGGGCAGTCAGATTCATCTGGAGTGGATGAGGCATTTGGGGATCTTGGGTAGTGGTGTTCGGACACCTGAAGCTCCTCCCCACTCTCCTGATGCGAGGCCACCTCTTGGGATGTGAGAAGAGCGCCTGAAAACCTTTCAGGATGGACCAGGGAAAGGGCCCCTCATCTGGAGCTCAGCAGGAAAAAAAAGGGGCTCCTCTTGAGTCGCGATGGGACCCTCGGGGTTCTTCTCGAGTGGGGACGGTTTGGGTGGAGAACTTTCTAGATCACAACAAGGATATGAAGGAGCCTTGTGAGGTCCAAGAGGGAAGGGGTGATTTCCCCTGAGATGCTGCAGGGGACAAGGGACTCACCCTCCCTGCAGGGGAGAAGGTTCTGGTTTTCTCAAGATGCGGTGAGGTACTCTCGAGTTAAGATGGGGACCCCAGGGATGCACCGCTGTGGCCCCTGGAGAGGCCAGTCTCCATGTGAGTTGCGTGGCAACTGTGGGGATTCCTCCCAAGACATTGCTGTGTCCTCAGTCTTCGTCTGGTGATGAGGCTGGAGGCTGTGCTTGCCTCGCCCATGTGACACAGGTCTTCGGGTTCTTCTGGAGCCCCCATAGGGGAGTCAGGAGTCATCATGCCTGGGGACGTGCACAGATACTTTCCTCCTCAATGGCAGCAACAGTATCTGGGTCCCTGTCGAGCAGATACAGGGATCAGTGCCTTGTCATCGAGGTACCTCAGGGCTATCACACGTGCCAGTGTGCCTGAGTCGAGCCTCGGGGTGACAGTCGAGGCAGTGCAGGGCAGTCAGGTTCATGTGGAGTGGCCCAGGCTTTTGGGGGTCTTGGGGACTGGTGGCCCAACCTGTGAGACTCCTCTCGACACTGCAGGTGCGAGCACTTCCTCTAGACATGCGAGGGGAACACTGGGAAACCTTTCCCGACGAAGCAGGGAAAGGGCCCCTCATCGGGAGCTCAGCAGGGGAAAACGGGGCTCCTCGTGAATCTTGGCGGGACCCTCAGTGGTCCTCTCGTGTGGGAACGTGTGGGGCGGGGAACTTCTTGGGTCACAGCAAGGATGGGAAAGAGCATTTCGAGGTCCAAGAGGGAACGGGTGATTTCCACCAGGACGCCACAGCGGACAAGGGCCTAACTCCCCTGTAAAAATGAAACTTCTGGTTTTTCTCCCGTTGCAGCAGGGTCCTCTCAAGTTATGATGGGGACCACAGGGACCCTCCCCTGTGGCCCCAGGATAGGTCAGTCTCTGTGCGAGTGGCGAGGCTCATCTGGGAATTCCTTCCCAGTGGCGCCAAGTCCTCAGTCTTCTGGTGCTGAGGCTGCAGCCTGAGATTGCCTCGACCATGCTGACATTTGTATTGGGCTTCCCCTGGAGGCTGCAGAGAGGAGTCAGGCCTTGTCTCGATTGGAGACGTGCATGGCCGCTTTCCTTCCCAACTGCAGTAACACTGTCCGGGTCCCTGTCGAGCGGATACAGGGATCTATGTCTTGCGCTCGAGGTACCCTGGGGCTGTCACACGTGCCAGTGTGCCTTAGTTGAGCCTCGGGGTTAAGTCAAGGCAGTTCAGGGCAGTCAGTTTCATCTGAAGTGGATGAGGTATTTGGGGGTCTTGGGGAATGGTGGCCCAAACAGTGAGACTCCTCCCGACTTTCTAGGTGTGAGCACCTCCTCTTGGGTTGCAAGGAGAACACCGGGAAACCTTTCCTGACAGAGTAGGAAAGGGCCCCTCATCTGGAGCTCAGCAGGGGAAAACGAGGCTCCTCCTAAGCCTTGGCCAGATCATTGGGTTTCCTCGAGAGTGGGGACGTGTGGGGAGAGGAACTTCTTGGGTCACAGCAAGGATGTGAAAGAGCCTTTCTAAGTCCACGAGGGATGGGGTGAATTGCCCTGAGATGATGTTGTGTACAAGGGCCACACCACGCCTGCAGTGGAGAAGTTTCCGGTTTTTCTCGAGTTGCAGTGGGGTCCAATCGAGTTACGTTGGGTACCACAGGGACCCGGCCCTGTATCCTCAGGAGAGGCCATTCTCAGTGCGAGTTGCGAGGCGCCTCTGGGGATTCCTTCCCAGTCATCACTGGGTCCTAGTCCTCGTCTGTGCTGAAGTCGGAGCCTGAGATTTCCTCGCTCATGCTTCCATAGGTCTTGAGGGTACACTGGAGCCCCTACAGGGGAGTCAGGCCTCTTCTCTCTTAGAGACTTGCATGGCCTCTTTCTTCCCCAACTGCAGCTGCATTGTCCGGCTACCCGTAAAGTGGACACAGGGATGTGTGGCTTGCCATCGAGGTAATCCAGGGCTGTCTCACGTGCCATTGTGTTGGGAGTCGAGCCTCAGGGTGACAGTCGAGACAGTGCAGGGCAGCCATGTTCATCTGGAGTGGACGAGGCATTTGGGGAACTTGGGTAGTGGTGGTCAGACACATGAGGATCCTCCCGACTCTTCAGATGTGAGGCCACTTTTTGGGATGCGAGGGGAGTGCCGGAAAACCTTTCCCGATGGAGGAGGGAAAGGGCACCTCATGTGGAGCTCACCAGGGGACAACGGGGCTCCTCTTGAGTCACGCCGAGACCCTCGGGGTTTCTCTCGTCATGACGGTTGGGGCGGGGAACTTCCTAGGTCACAACAAGGATATGAAGGAGACTTTCGATGTCCAAGAGGGAAGGGGTGATTTGCACCGAGATGCTGCAGCGGACAAGGGCCACACCATGCCTGCAGGAGAAAAGCTTCTGGTTTTCTCGAATTGCGGCGGGGTCCTCTCGAGTTATGACAGGGACCACAGGGACCCGCCCCTGTGGCCTCAGGAGAAGCCAGTCACCATGCGATTTATGAGGCACCTGAGGGGAATCCACCCTAGACCTCACTGGGTCTTCAGTCCTCTTCTGGTGCTGAGGCAGGAGCCTGTGCTTGCCTCGCCCATGCTGACATAGGTTTTGGGGTTCCCCTGGAGCCCCCATAGGGGAGTCAGTCGTCATCTCGCCTGGGGATGGGCACAGTCGCTTTCCTCCTCAACTGCAGCAACAGTGTCCGGGTCCCATTTGAGCGGATACATGGATCAGTGGCTTGACCGCGATGTACCCCAGGGCTATCATTCGTGCCAGTGTGCCGGAGTCGAACCTCAGTGTGATAGTCGAGGCAGTGCAGGACAGTCAGATTCATCTGGAGTGGACTAGGCATTTGGGGGTCTTGTGGAAATCTGAACCGACTCCCAAGGCTTCTCTGAACTCAGCTGGTGTGAGTGCCTCCACTTGGGATGCGAGGGAAGAGCCTGGAATCCTTTCCCGATGGAGCAGATAAAGGGCCACTCTTCTGGTACTGAGCATGGGAAAATGGAACTCCTCTTGATTCGTGGCCGGACTCTCCGCAGTCCTCTAGCGTGGGGATATGTGGGGCGGGGAACTTCTGGGGTCACAGCAAGGGTGTCAAAGAGCATTTCGAGGTCCAAGAGGGAACGTGTGATTACCCCTGTGATGCTGCAGTGGACAAGGGCCACACTCTGCCTGCAAGGGTGAAGCTTCTGGTTTTTCTAGAGTTGCGGCAGAGTCCTCTCGAGTTATGACCGGGACCACAGGGATCTGCCCCTGTGGCCCCAGGATAGGTGAGACTCCGTGCGAGGGACGAGGCACATCTGGGATTCCTCCCCAGTGGCGCCAGAACCTCAGTCCCCTTCTGGTGCTGAGGCTGCAGCCTGAGATTGCCTTGCCCGTGCTGACAGTTGTATTGGATTTCGCCTGGAGCCTGCAGAGGGGAGTCAGGCCTCATTTCGACTGGCGATGTGCAGGGCCGCTTTTCTTCCCAACTGCACTTACTGTGTCCGGGTCCCTGTCGAGCGGATACAGGGATCTATGGCTTGCACTCGAGATAAACTAGGGGTGTCACAGGTGCCAGTGTGCCAGAGACGAGCCTCCGTCTTACAGTGGAGGCAATGCCAGGCAGTCAGGTTCATCTGAAGTGGACGACGCAATTGGGGTTCTTGGGGATTGGTGGCCCAACCTGTGAGACTCCTCCCGCCTTTCAAGATGCGAGCACCACTTCTTGGGATGTGAGAGGAACATGGCAAAACTTTCCTGACGGAGCAGGGAAAGGGCCCCCCATCTGGATCTCAGCAGGGAACAACGGGGCTCCTCCTGAGTCTTGGCAGGACCCTTGGGATTCCTCTCGAGTGGGGACACGTGGGGCGGGGAACTTCTTGGGTCACAGCATGGGTGTGAAGGAGCCTTTCGAGGTCCACGAGGGACAGGGTGAATTCCCCTGAGATGCCATTGCAGACAGGGGCCACACCATGCCTGCAGGGGATAAGCTTCTGGTTTTTCCCGAGTTGCGCCGGGGTCCTCTCGAGTTACGACGGGGACCTAAGGGACCCGCCCCTGTATCCTCAGGAGAGGCCATTCTTAGTGCCAGTTGCGAGGAGACTCTGGGAATTCTTCCCCAGTCATCGCCGGGTCCTCAGTCCTCGTCTTGTGCTGAGGTCAGAGCCTGAGATTTCCTCGCTCATGCTTTCATAAGTCTTGAGGTTACTCTGGAGCCCCTACAGGGGAGTCAGGCCTCTTCTCGCCTGGAGACTTGCACGGCCTCTTTCTTACCCCACTGCAGCGGCAATGTGCGGCTCCCCGTAAATCGTAAACAGGGATCTGAGGATTGCCATTGAAGTACTCCAGAGCTCTCTCACGGGCCAGTGTGTTGGGAGTCGAGCCTCGGGGTGACATTTGAGGGAGTGCAGGGCTTTCATGTTCATCTGGAGTGGACGAGGCATTTGGGGTATTCGGGAGTGGTGATAGGACACCTGAGGTTCCTCCCAACTCTTGTGATTCGAGGCCACTTCTTGGGATGCGAGGGGAGCGCCGGAATACCTTTCCCGATGGAGGAGGGAAAGGACCCCTCATCTGGAGCTCAGCAGAAGAAAACGTGGCTCCTCTTGAGTCGCAGCAGGACCCTCGTGTTCCTCTCGAGTCGGGTCGGTTGAGGAGGGGAACTTCCTAGGTCACAACAAGGGAATGAAGGAGCCTTTGGACGTCCAACAGGGAAGAGGTGATTTCCCCTGAGGTGCTGCAGTGGACAAGGGACTCACCCTTTCTGCAGGGGAGAAGCTTCCGGTTTTTCTCGAGTTGTGGCGGGGTCCTCTCGAGTTATGACGGGGGCCCCAGGGACCCGCCGCTGTGGCCTCAGGAGAGGCCAGCCTCCATGCGAGTTGGGAAGCACCTGTGGGGATTCCTCTTGAGACGTCGCTGGGTCCTCAGTCCTCTTCTGGTGCTGAGGCCAGAGCCTGTGCTTGCCTCGCCCATGCTGCCATAGGTCTTGGGGTTCCCCTGGAGCCCCCATAGGGGAGTCAGTTCTCGTCTTGCTTTGGGACGTGCACTGCCGCTTTCCTCCCCAACTGAGGCAACCGTGTCTGTGTCCCTGTCGAGTGGATACAGGGATCAGAGGCTGGACCTCAAGGTACCCCAGGGCTCTCACACGTGCCACTGTGCCTAAGCGAGCCTCGGGGTGAGAGTCAAGGCACTGCAGGACAGTCAGATTCATCTGGAGTGGACTACGCATTTGGGGGTCTTGCAGAAATGTGACCCATCACCTGAGGCTTCTCTGGACTAGCCTGGTGTGAGTGCCTCCTCTTGGGATGTAAGAGGGGAGCCGGGAACCCTTTCCCGATGGAGCAGGGAAAGGGCCCCTCATCTGAAGCTGAGCATGGAAAATGGAGCTCCTCTTGAGTCGCGGCGGGACCCTCGGCGGTCCTCTCGATTGGGAATGTGTGGGGCAGTGAACTTCTTCTGTCTCAGCAAGGGTGTGAAAGACAATTTCGAGGTCCAAGAGGGAACAGGTGATTTCCCCTGGAATGCCACAGTGGACAAGGGCCTCACTCCGCCTGCAAGGGTGAAGCTTCTGGTTTTCCTCGAGTTGCATTGGGGTCCTCTTGAGTTATGACGGGGACCACAGGGATATGACCCTGAGGCTCCAGGATAGGCCAGTCTCCGTGCGAGGGGCGAGGCACATCTGGGGATTCCTCCCCAGTGGCGCCAAATCCTCAGTCCCCCTCTGGTGATGAGGCTGCAGCTTGAGATTGCACTGCCCATGCTGACATTTGCATTCGGCTTAATCTGGAGCCAGCAGAGGGGAGTCAGGCCTCGTCTCGACTGGAGACGTGCACGGCCGTTTTCCTTCCCAACATTAGTAACAGTGTCCGAGTCCCAGTCAAGTGGATACAGCGATCTATGGCTGCTGCTCGAGGTACACTAGGGCTGTCACACGTGCCAGTGTGCTGGAGTCGAGCCTCGGGGTTACAGTCGAGGCAGTGCAGGGCAGTCATGTTCATCTGAAGTGGATGAGACATTAGGGGGTCTTGGGGAATGGTGATCCAACCTGTGAGACTCGTCTCGACTTTCCAGGTGCGAGCACTTCCTTTTGGGATGTGAGGGGAACGTCTCATATGGAGCTCAGCAGGGGAAAACGTGGCTCCTCTTGATTCTTGGTGTGACCCTTGGGGTTCCTCTCGAGTGGGTCCAGGTGGGGTGGGGAACTTCTTGCGTCACAGCAAGGGTGTGAAGGAGACTTTAAAGGTCCACGAAGGATAGGGTGAATTCCCCTGAGATGCCGTTGTTGACAAGGGCCACTCCAGGCCTGAAATCGAGAATCTTCCGGTTATTCTCGAGTTGTGGCGGGGTCCTCTCGAGTTATGACGAGGACCAAAGGGACCCGCCCCTGTAATCTGAGGGGAGGACATTCTCAGTGCAAGTTGGGAGGCGCCTCTGGGGATTCCTCCCCAGTCATCGCTGAGTTTTCAGTCCTCCTCTGTTGCTGAGGTCAAGCCTGAGATTTCCTCGCTGATGCTGTCATAGGTCTTGAGGTTACACTAGAGCCCCCAAAGGGGAGTCAGGCCTCTTCTTGCCTGGACACTTGCACGGCCTCTTTCTTCCCCAACTGCAGCGACAGTGTGCGGCTCCCCGTCAAGCGGACACAGGAATCTGTGGCTTGCCTTTGAGGCACTCCAGGGAGGTCTCACATGCCAGTGTGTTGAGAGTCGATCCTCGGGTTGACAGTCGAGACAGTGCAGGGAACTCATGTTCATCTGGAGTGAACAAGGCATTTGGGGATCTTGGGGAGTGGAGGAAGTCGGACACCTGAGGCTCCTCTCAAATCTCCTGATGCGAGGCCACCTCTTGGGATGTGAGGGGGACACCGTGAAACCTTTCCCAACGGAGCAAGGAAAAGGCCCCTCATTTGGAGCTCAGCAGGAGGAAACAGGGCTCCTCTTGAGTCGTGGTGGGACCCTTGGGGTTCCTCTCAAGTGGGGACAGGTGGGGCTGGGAACTTCTTAGGTCACAGCTAGGGTAGGAAGGAGCCTTTAGAGTTCCACGAGGGACAGGGTGAATTCCCCTGAGATGCCATTGCGGACAAGTGCCACACCACGCCTGCAGGGGAGAGGCTTCGAGTTTCTCTGGAGTTGAGGTGGGGTTCTCTCGAGTCAGGACGCTGACACCAGGGAACCACCAATGGATCCTCAGGAGAGGCCATTCTCAGTACGAGTTGCGAGGCACCTCTGGGGATTCCTCCCCAGTCATTGCTGGGTCCTCAGTCCTCCTCTGTTGCTGAGGTCGGAGCCTGAGATTTCCTCGCTCATGATTTCATAGTTCTTGAGCTTACTCTGGAGCCACCACATGGGAGTCAGGCCTCTACTCTCCTGGAGACTTGCACAGCCTCTTTCTTCTCCAACTGCAGTGGCAATGTCTGGCTCCTCATAAAGCGAACACAGGGATCTGTGTCTTGCCATCGAGAACTCCAGGGCTGTCTCACCTGCCAGTGTGTTGGGTCTCAAGGCTCAGGGTGACAGTCAAGACAGTGCAGGGCAGTCATGTTCATTTGGAGGGGACAGGCACTTTGTGATCATGGAAAGTGGTGGTCGGACACCTGAGTCTCCTCGAGACTCTCCTAATGCGAGGTCACCTCTCGGGATGCAAAGGGAGTCCCGGAAATCCTTTTTCAATGGAGCAGGGAAAGGGCCCCTCTTCTGGAGCTTAGCAGGGGAAAACGGGGCTCCTCTTGAGTTGCGGCGGGACCCTCGGTTTTCCTATCGAGTGGGAACAGTTGGGGCGGGGAACTTCTTAGGTCACAACAAGGATATGAAGGAGCCTTTCAAGGTCCACGAGGGAAGGGGTGATTTCCTCCGAGATGCTGCAGCAGACAAGGGACTCACCCGCCCTGAAGGGGAGAAGATTCTGGTTTTTCTCGAGTTGTGGTGGTGTCCTCTTAAGTTACGACTGGGACCCCAGGGAGCTGCCTCTGTGGCCTCAGTAGAGACCAGTCTCCATGTGAGTTGCGAGGCACCTGTGGGTATTCCTCCTGAGACGTCGCCGGGTCCTCAGTCCTAGTCTGGTGCTGAGGCCAGAGCCTGTGCTTGCCTCGCCCATAATGACAGAAGTTTTGTGGTTCCCCTGGAGCCCCCATAGGGGAGTCAGGCCTCGTCTCGCCTGGGGTCGTGCACAGCCGCTTTCATCCCCAACTGCAGCAACAGTGTCTGGGTCCCTGTCAAGCGGATAAAGGGATCAGTGGCTTGTCCTCGAGGTACCCCAGGGCTATCACTTGTGCCAGTGTGCCAGCGTCAAGCCTCGGGGTGACAGTCGAGGCAGTGCGGGTCAATTAGGTTCATCTCAAGTGGAAGAGGCATTTGGTGGTCTTGGGGAACGGTGGCCCAACCTGTGAGACTCCTCCCGACTTTCAAGGTGCGAGTACTGGGATGTGAGGGGAACACCGTGAAACCTGTCCCGATGGAGCAGGGAAAGAGCCCATCATCTGGAGCTCAGCAGGGGAAAAAGGGGCTCCTCTTGAGACTTGGCGGGACACTTGCGGTACTTCTCTATTGGTGCCGGGTTGGGCGGGGAACTTCTTGGGTCACAGCAAGGGCATGAAGGAGGCTTTTGAGGTCCACGAGGGACGGGATGAATTCCCATGAAATGCCATTGTGGACAGGGGCCACACTACTCCTGCAGAGGAGAGGCTTCCAGTTTTTCTGAAGTTAAGGCGGGGTCCTCTAGAGTTACAATGGAGAACCCAGACACCCGCCCCTGTATCCTCAAGAGAGGCCATTCTCAGTGCGAGTTGCGAGGTGCCTCTGGGGATTCCTCCCCAGTTTTCTTCTGGTCCTCAGTCCTCGTCCGGTGCTGAGTTCGAGCCTGAGATTTCTTCCCTCATGCTTTCATAGGTCTTGAGGTTACTCTGGGGCCGCCACAGGGGAGTGAGGACTCTTCTCGCCTGGAGATTTGCACTGCATCTTTCTTCCCCAACTGCAACAGCAGTGTCTGGCTCCCAGTAAAGTGGACACAGGGATCTGTGGATTACCATCGAGGTATTCCAGGGCTGTTTCACGTGCCAGTGTGTTGGGAGTCGAGCCTCGGGGTGACATTTGAGGGAGTGCAGGGCTTTCATGTTCATCTGGAGTGTAAGAGGCATTTGGGGATCTTGAGGAGTGATGATCGGACACCTGAGGCTCCTCCCGACTCTCCTGATTCGAGGCCACCTCTTGGGATTTGAGTGGAGCGCCAGAAAGCCTTTCCCGATGGAGCAGGGAAAGGGCCCCTCATCTGGAGCTCAGCAGGGAAAAACGGGGCTCCTCTTGAGGGGCTGCAGAACCCTCGGGGTTCCTCTCTAGAGGGGACGGTTGGGGCGGGGAACTTCATTGGTCACAACAAGGGTATGAAGGAGCCTTTCGAGGTCCAAGAGGGAAGTGGTGATTTCCCCCGAGATGCTGAAGCAGACAAGGGACGCACCCTCCCTGCAGGGGAGAAGCTTCTGGTTTTTCACGAGTTGTGGCGGGGTCCTCACAAGTTACAACAGGGAGCGCAGGGACCCGCCGCTATGGTCTCAGGAGACGCCAGCCTCCATCCGAGTTGCAAGGCACCTGTGGGCATTCCTCCTGAGACGTCGCCAGGTCCTCAGTCCTCGTCTCCTGCTGAGGCCGGAGCCTGTGCTTGCCTCACCCATGCTGACATAGATTTTGGGGTTCCCCTGGAGACCCCATAGGGCAGTCAGGCCTCGTCTCGCCTAGGTACATACACAGCCGCTTTCCTCCCCAACTGCAGCCTCAGTGTCCGGGTCCATGTCGAGCTGATACAGGGATCAGTGGCTTGACCTCGAGGTACCCCAGGGCTATCACACGTGCCAATGTTCCGGAGTCGAGCCTCGGGATGACATTCTAGGCAGTGGAGGACAGTCAGATTCATGTGGATTGGATTAGTCAATTGGGGAACTTCGGGAAATGAGACCTGACACCTGACGCTTCTCTGCACTGGCTAGGTGTGAGTGCTTCCTCTTGGGATGAGAGGGGATTGCAGGGAACCCTTTCCTGATGGAGCAGGGAAAGGGAATCTCATTGGAGCTGAGCATTGGAAAATGGAGCTCCTCTTGAGTCGAGGCGGGGCCCTCGGCAGCCCTCTCGAGTGGGGACGTGTGGGGCAGGGAACTTCTTGGGTCACAGCAAGGGTGTGAAAGAGAATTTCGAGGTCCAAGAGGGAACGAGTGATTTCTCCTGGGATGTCACAGCGTACATGAGCCTAACTGCACCTGAAAGGGTGAAGTTTCTGATTTTTCTCTAGTTGCAGCGGGGTCCTCTTGAGTTACTATGGGGACCACAGGGATCCGCCCCTGTGGCCCCAGGATAGGCCAGTCTTCTTGGAAGTGGTGAGACACATCTGGGGATTCCTCCCCAAAGGGCGCCAAGTCCTCAGTCCCCTTCTGGTGCTGAGGCTGCTGCCTGAGATTGCCTTGCTCGTGCTGACATTTTCATTGTGCTTACCCTGTATCTTGCAGAGGGGAGTCAGGCCTCGTCTCAACTGGAGACGTGCACGGCCGCTTTCCTTCCCAACTGCAGTGACAGTTTCTGGGCCCATGTAGAGCAGATACACGGACTGATGGCTTGCGCTCGAGGTACCCTAGGGCTGTCACACGTGCCAGTGTGCTGGAGTCGAGCCTCGGGGTTAGAGTCGAGGCAGTGCAGAGAAGTCAGGTTCATCTGAAGTGAACGAGGTATTTGGGGGTTTTGGGGAATGGTTGCCCAACCTGTGAGACTCCTCCCGACTTTCGAGGTGCGAGCACCTCTTTGGATTCATGGGGAACACCGCGAAACCTTTCCCGATGGAGCAGGGAAAGGGCCCCTAATCTGGAGCTCAGAAGGGAAAACAGGGCTCCTCTTGAGTCTTGACGGGACCCTTGGGGTTCCTCTTGAGTTGACAGGGGTGGGGCGGGTAACTTCTTGGGTCACATCAAGGGTGTGACAGAGAGTTTCGAGGTACAAGATGGACGGGATGAATTCCCCTGAGATGCCATTGCGGACAAGAGCCACACCATGCCTGCAGGGGGGAAGCTTCCGGGTTTTCTCGAGTTGCGGCAGTGTCCTCTTGAGTTACGACAGTGACCCCAGGGACCCGCCCCTGTATCCACAGGAGAGACCATTCTCAGTGCCAGTTGCCTCTGGTGATTCCGCCCCAGTCATCGCCGGGTTCTCAGTCCTCTTCTGGTGCTGAGGACTGAGCCTGAGATTTCCTTGCTCATGCTATCATAGGTGTTGAGGTTACTCTGGAGCACCCACAGGGGAGTCAGGCTTCTTCTCTTTGGAGACTTGCATGGCCTCTTTCTTCCCAAACTGCAGCAGCAGTGTCCTGTCCCCGTAAAGCAGACAAAGGGATCTGTGGCTTGCCATCGATGTACTACAGGGCTGTCTCTCCTGCCAGTGTGTTGGGAGTGAACTTCGGGATAACAGTCGAGACAGTGCAGGGTAGTCATGTTCATCTGGAGTGGACGAGGCATTTGGGGATCCTGGGGAGTGGTGGTAAGACACCTGAAGCTCCTCCCGACACTCCTGATGCAAAGCCAATTC
The DNA here is from genome assembly GCA_006410735.1 of Raphicerus campestris. NCBI lineage: Eukaryota > Metazoa > Chordata > Mammalia > Artiodactyla > Bovidae > Raphicerus > Raphicerus campestris. The sequence continues at coordinate 20,773 of SJYW01029317.1, forward strand.
TTGGGATGAGAGGGGAGCGCCGGAAAACCTTTCCCGATGGAGCAGGGAAAGGACCCCTCATTTGGAGCTCAGCAGAGGGAAACGGGGCTCCTCTTGAGTTGTGGCGGGACCCTCGGGGTTCCTCTCGAGGGGGGACGGTTGGGGCGGGGAACTTCCTACGTCACAACAAGGGTATGAAGGAGATTTTGGAGGTCCAAGAATGAAGGGGTGATTTCCCCTGAGATGCTGCAGAGGAAAAGGGACTCACCCTCCTTGGAGAAGAGAAGCTTCTCGTTTTTCTCCAGTTGTGGTGGTTTCCTCCCGTGTTACGACGGGGACCCAAGGGACCTGCCCCTGTGGCCTCAGAAGAGGCCAGTCTCCATGCGAGTTGTGAGGTACTGTGGGTATTCCTCCCGAGATGTTGCCGGATCCTCAGGCCTCGCCTTGTGCTGAGGCCGGAGCCTGTGCTTGCCTCGCCCATGCTGACATAGGTCTTGGGGTTCCCCTGCAGTAGTGGAGTCAGGCATCGTCTCGCCTTGGAACATGCACAGCCGCTTTCCTCCCCAACTGCAGCAACAGTGTCCAGGTCCCTGTCGAGCAGATACAGGGATCAGTGTCTTTACCTCGAGGTACCCCAGGGCTATAACATGTGCAAGTGTGCCAGAGTCGATCCACGGGGTGACAGTCGAGGCAGTGCAGGACAGTCAGATTCACTTGGAGTGGATCACGCATTTGGGAGACTTGCGGAACTGTGACATGACGCCTGAGCCTTCTCTGGGCTCACCTGGTGTGAGAGCCTCCTATTGGGATGCTAAAGGAGAGCCAGGAAACCTTTCCCGATGGAGCAGGGAAAGGGCCCCTCATCTGCAGCTGAGCATGGGAAAATGGAGCTCCTCTTGAGTCATGGCAGGACCCTCGGCAGTCCTCTAGAGTGGGGAAGTCGGTGGTGGAGAACTTCTTGTGTCAAGCAAGGGTGTGAAAGAGAATTTCGAGGTCCAAGAGGGAACGGATGATTTCCCCTGGGACGCCGCAGCAGACAAGGGCCTCACTCCGCCTGCAAGGGTGAAGCTTCTGGTTTTTCTCGAGTTGCGGCAGTGTCCTCTCGAGTTACGACGGTGACCCCAGGGACCCGTCCCTGTATCCACAGGAGAGGCCATTCTCAGTGCCAGTTGCCTCTGGTGATTCCTCCGCAGTCATCACCGGGTTCTCAGTCCTCTTCTGGTGCTGAGGACGGAGCCTGAGATTTCCTTGCTCATGCTTTCATAGGTCTTGAGGTTACTCTGGAGCCCCCACAGGGGACTCAGGCTTCTTCTCTGTGGAGACTTGCACGGCCGCTTTCCTTCCCAAATGCAGGAACAGTGTCCGGGTCCCTGTCGAGTGGATACAGGGATCTATGTCTTGCGCTCGAGGTACACGCTAGGGCTGTCACACGTGCCAGTGTGCCAGAGTCGAGCTTCAGGGTTACAGTCGAGGCAGTGCTGGGCAGTCAGGTTCATCTGAAGTGGATGAGGCATTTGGGGGGTATTGGGGAATATTGGCCCAACCTGTGAGACTCCTCTCGACTTTCCAGGTGCCAGCACCTCCTCTTGGGATGCGAGGGGAACATCGCAAAATGTTTCCCGATGGAGCATGGAAAGGGCCCCTCATCTGGAGCTCAGCAGGGGAAAATGGGGCTCCTCTTGAGTCTTGGTGGGCCCCTTGGGGTTCCTCTAGAGTGTGGATGGATGGGGCAGGGAACTTCTTGGTTCACAGCTAGGGTGTGAAGGAGCCTTTCAAGGTCCACGAGGAACAGGGTGAATTCCCCTGAGATGCCGTTGCAGACAAGGGCCACACCACGCCTGCACGGGAGAAGCTTCCAGTTTTTCTCGCGTTGCGGTGGAGTCCTCTCGAGTTACCACAGGGACCCCAGGGACCCGGCCCTGTATCCTCAGGAGAGGCCATTCTCAGTGAGAATTGTGAGAGGCCTCTGGGGATTTCTCCCCAGTCACATCCAGTACCTCAGTCCTCATCTCGTGCTGAGGTCGGAGGCTGAGAAATCCTCGCTCATGCTTTCATAAGTCTTGAGGTTACTCTGGAGCCCCCACAGGGGAATCAGGCTTCTTCTCGCCTGGAGACTTGCACGGCCTCTTTCTTCCCAACTGCAGTGGCAGTGTCCCGCTCCCCGTAAAGTGGACACAGGGATTTGTGTCTTGCCATCTAGGTTCCATGGCTGTCTCATGTGTCAGTGTGTTGGGAGTCGAGCCTCGGGGTGACAGTCAAGACAGTGCAGGGCAGTCATGTTCATCTGGAGTGGACGAGGCATTTGGGGATCTTGGCGAGTGATGGTCGAACACCTGAGGCTCCTCCCGACTCTGCTGAGGTGAGGCCACCTCTTGGGATGGGAGGGGAGCGCCAGTAAACCTTACTGATGGAGCAGGGAAAGGGCCCATCATCTGGAGCTCAGCAGGGCAAAACGCAGCTCCTCTTGAGTCGCAGTGGACCCTCGGGGTTCCTCTCGAGTGGGGACGGTTGGGGCGGGGAACTTCGTAGGTCACAACAAGGGTATGAAGGAGCCTTTCGAGGTCCAAGAGGAAATTGGTGATTTCCCCCAGATGCTGCAGTGGACAAGGGACTCACCCTCCCTGCAGGGGAGAAGCTTCTGGTTTTTCTCGAGTTGCAGCGGGGTCCTCTCAAGTTACGATGGGGAACCCAGGGATGCGCACATGTGGCCTGAGGAGAGGTCAGTCTCCATGCACATTGTGGGGCACTTGTGGGGATTCCTCCCAAGGGTTCTCAGTCCTCGTCTGGTGATGAGTCCGCAGCCTGTGCTTGCCTCACTCATGCTGACATACGTCTTGGGGTTACCCTGGAGCCCCTATAGTGGAGTCAGGTCTCTTCTCGCCTTGGGACGTGCAGAGCCGCTTTCCTCCCAATCTGCAGAAACAGTGTCCGGGTCACTGTCGAGTGGACACAGTGATCAGAGCCTTGATCTCCAGGTACCCTATAGGTATCACACGTTCCAGTGTGCCTTAGTTGAGCCTCGGGGTGACAGTCGAGGCAGTGCAGGACAGTCAGATTCATCTGGAGTGGACTAGGCATTTGGGAATCTTGGGGAAATGTGACGGGCCGCCTGAGGCTTCTCTGGACTCGCGTGGTGTGAATGCCTCCTCTTGTGATGGGAGGGGAGAACCGGGAATCCTTTCCCGATGGAGCAGGGAAAGGGCCCCTCATCTGGAGCTGAGCATGGGAAAATGGAGCTCCTCTTGAGTCTGGGTGGGACCCTCGGCGGTCCTCTCGAGTGGAGACGTGTGGGGCGGGGAACTTCTTGGGTCACAGCAAGGGTGTGAAAGAGCATTTCGAGGTCAAAGATGGAATGGGTGATTTCCCCCGGGACGCTGCAGCGGAGAAGTGCCTCACTCCGCCTGCAAGGGTGAAGCTTCTGGTTTTTCTCGAGTTGCGGCGGGGTCCACTCGAGTTACAACAGGGACGCCAGGGACCAGCCACTGTATCCTCAGGAGAGGCCGTTCTCAGTGCGAGTTGCGAGGCGCCTCTGGGGATTCCTCCCCAGTCACCACCGGGTCCTCAGTCCTCGTCTAGTGCTGAGGTTGGAGCCTGAGATTTCCTCGCTCATGCTTTCATAGGTCTTGAGGTTACTCTGGAGCCCCCACTGGGGAATCAGGCCTCTTCTCGCCTGGAGATTTGCACGGCCTCTTTCTTCCCCAACTGCAGTGGCAGTGTTTGGCTCTCCGTAAAGCAGACACAGGGATCTGTAGCTTGCCATCGAGGTACTCCAGGGCTGTCTCTCATGACAGTGTGTTGGCAGTCGAGCCTCGGGGTGACAGTCGAGACAGTGCAGGGCAGTCATGTTCATCTGGAGTGGACGAGGCATTTAAGGATCATGGTTAGTGCTGTTCCAACACCTGAGGCTCCTCCGGACTATCCTGATGTGAGGACACCTCTTGGGATGCGAGAGTAGCTACAGAAAACCTTTCCTGATGGAGCAACTAAAGGGCCCCTCATCTGGAGCTCAGCAGGGGAAAACAGGGCTCCTCTTGAGTCAAGGCGTTACCCTCGGGTTTCCTCTCCAGTGCGGACGGTTGGGGCGAGGAATTCCCTAGGTTACAACAAGGGTATGAAGGAGTCTTTCGAGGACCGAGAGGGAAGGGGTAATTTCCCCTGAGATGCTGCCATGGACAAGGGACTCACCCTCCATGCAGGGAGAAGCTTCTGGTTTTTCTCGAATTGCGGGTGTGTCCTCTTGAGTTAAGATTGGGATCCAAGGGAACCGCTGCTGCGGCCTCAGTAGAGGCGAGTCTCCATGAGAGGTGCGAGGCACTTGTGAGGATTCCTCCTGAGGTCTCACCGGGTCCTCAGTCTTGTCTGGTGCTGAAGCCGAAGCCTGTGTTTGGCTCGCCCATGCTGACATAAGTCTTGTGGTTTGCCTGGAGCCCCCATAGGGGAGTCAGGCCTCATCTCGCCAGGGACCTGCACAGCCACTTTCCTGCCCAACTGCAACAACAATGTCCAGTTCACTGTAGAACGGATACAGGGATCAGTGGCTTGATCTCGAGTTTCCCCAGGGCTATCACACGTGCCAGTGTGCTGGAGTCGAGCATCGGGGTGAAAGTCGAGGCAGTGCAGGTCAGTCAGATTCATCTGGAGTGGACAGGCATTTGGGAGTCTTGCAGTAATGTGACACGATGCCTGAGGCTTCTCTGGACTCTCCTGGTGTGAGTGCCTCTTCTTGGGATGTGAACAGAGAGCCTGGAACGCTTTCCCCATGGAGCAGGTAAAGGGCCCCTCATCTGGTAATGAGCCTTGGAAAATGGAGCTCCTCTTGAGGCCCGGTGGGACCCTCGACTGTACTCTCGATTGGGGACATGTGCGGCAGGGAACTTCTTGGATCACAGCAAAGGTGTGAAGGAGCATTTCGAGGTACAAGAGGGAATGGGTGATTTCCCCCGGGACGCCACAGAGGACAAGGGCCTCACTCCTCCTCTAAGGGTGAAGCTTCAGGTTTTTCTCGAGTTGCGGTGGGTTCCACTTGAGTTATCACGGGCACCACAGGGATCTGTCCCTGTCGCCCCAGGATAGGCCATTCTCCGTGCAAGGTGCCAGGCACATCTGGGGATTCCTCCCCAGTGTGCCAAGTCCTCAGTTCCCTTCTTGTGCTGAGGCTGCAGCCTGAAATGGCCTCTCCCATGCTGACATTTGTATTGGGCTTCCCCTGGAGGCCACAGAGGGGAGTCAAGCCTCGTCTCGACTGTAGACATGCCAGGTCGCTTTCCTTCCCATCTGCAGTAACAGTGTCGGGGAACCTGTCGAGCAGATACAGGGATCTATGGCTTGCACTCAAGGTACCCTAGAGATGTCACACATGCCAGTGTGCCAGAGTCGAGCCTCGGGGTTACAGTCGAGGCAGTGCAGGGCAGTCAGGTTCATCTGAAGTGGACGAGGCATTTTGGGTTCTTGGGGAATGTTGGCCCAACCTATGAGACTCCTCCCGACTTTCCAGGTGCGAGCACCTCCTCTTGGGATGCGAGGGGAACACCATGAAACCTTTCCCGACGGAGCAGGGAAAGGGCCCCTCATCTGGAGCTCAGCAGGGGAAAACGTGTCTCCTCTTGAATCTTTACGGGACCCTTAGGGTTCCACTCGAGTGGGGACGGTTGGGGCGGGGAACATCTTGGGTCACAGCAAGGGTGTGAAGGAGCCTTTCGAGGTCCACGAGGCACGGGGTGAATTCACCTGAGATGCCATTCCAGACAAGGGACACTCCATGCCTGCAGCGGAGAAGTTTCCAGTTTTTCTCAAGTTGTGGATGGGTCCTCTCGAGTTACAATGGGGGCCCCAGGGATCCGCCCCTCTATCCTCAGGAGAGGCCATTCTCAGTGCGAGTTGCGAGGCGCCTCTGGGGATTCCTTCCCAGTCATCACCAGGTCCTCAATCCTCGTCTGGTGCTGAGGTCGACCCTGAGATTTCCTAGCTAATGCTTTCATAATTCTTGAGGTTACTTTGGAGCACCCACAAGGGAGTCAGGCCTCTTCTCGCCTGGAGACTTGCACGGCTGTTTTCTTCCCCAACTGCAGCAGCAGTGTCCGACTCTCTGTAAAGTGAACACAGGGATCTGTGGCTTGCCATCGAGGTACTCCGGGGCTGTCTCACCTGCCAGTGTGTTGGGAGTCGAGCCTCGGGGTGCAGAGCAGTCATGTTCATCTGGAATGGATGAGGCATTTGGGGATCTTGGGGAGTGGTGGTCAGACACCTGAGGCTCCTCCCGACTCTCCTGATGCAAGGCCACCTCTTGGGATGTGAGGGGAGTGCCAAAAAATTTTTCCCGATTGAGAAGGGAAAGGACCCCTCATCTGGAGATCAGTAGGTGAAAACGGGCCTCCTCTTCAGTCGCGGCGGGTCCCTCGAGGTTCCTCTCGAGTGGGGAAGATTGTGGCGGGTAACTTCCTAGGTCACAACGAATGAATGAAGGAGCCTTGCGAGGTGAAAGAGGGAAGGGGTGATTTCCCCTGAGATGCTCCAGTGGACAAGGTACTCACCCTCCCTGCAGGAGAGATGCTTCTGGTTTTTCTCGAGTTGCGGCGGGTACCACAGGGACCCGCCCCTGTGGCCTCAGGAGAGGCCAGTCTCCAGTCGAGTTGCAAGGCACCTGTGGGGATTCCTCCTGAGACGTCGCCGGGACCTCAGTCCTCGTCTGGTGCTGAGTCCACAGCCTGTGCTTGCCTCGCCCATGCTGACATAGGACTTGGGTTCCCCTGGAGCCCCCACAGTGGAGTCAGGCCTCGTCTCACCTGGGGATGTGCACACCGGCTTTCCTCCCCAACTGCAGCAACAGTGTCTGGGTCCCTGTCGAGCGGATACAGGGATCAGTGCCTTGCCCTAGATGTACCCCAGGACTATCACACGTGCCAGTGTGCCTGAGTGGATCCTCAGGGTGACAGTCGAGGCATTGCAGGGCTATCAGGTTTATCTGGTGTGAACCAGGCATTTGGGGGTCTTGGGGAATGGTGGCCCAAACTGTGAGACTCGTCCAGACTCTCCAAGTGCGAGCACCTCCTCTTGACTTGCGAGGGGAACACCGGGAAACCTTTCCCGACGGATCAGAGAAAGGGTCCATCATTTGGAGCTCAGCAGGCGAAAACAGGGCTCCTCTTGAGTCTTGGCGGGACCATTGAGGTTTCTCTCTAGTGGGTACGGGTGGGGCAGGGAGCTTCTTGGGTTACAGCAAGGGTGTGAAGGAGCGTTTCAAGGTCCACGAGGGACAGGGTGAATTCCACTGCAATGCCGTTGAGGACAAGGGCCACAGCACGCCTGCAGGAGAGAAGCTTCCGGTTTTACTCGAGTTTCGGCGGGGTCCTCTCGAATTACAACCGGGAACCCAGGGACCCGCCCCTTTATCCTCAGGAGGGGCCATTCTTAGTGTGAGTTGTGATTCGCCTCTGGAGATTCCTCCCCAGTCATATCCGGGTCCTCAGTCCTCGTCTGGTGCTGAGGTCAGAGCCTGAGATTTCCTCGCTCATGCTTTCATAGGTTTTGAGGTTACTCTGGAGCCCCACAAGGGAGTCAGGACACTTCTCGTCTGGAGACTGGCACGGTCTCATTCTTTCCCAACTGCAGCGGCAGTGTCCAGCTCCCTGTAAAGCGGACACAGGGATATGCGGCTTGCTTTCGAGATTTTTCAGGGCTGTCTCACGTGCCAGTGTGTTGGGAGCCGAGCTTCGGGGTGACAGTCGAGACAGTGCAGGGCAGTCATGTTCTCTGGAGTGGACGAGGCATTTACGGATCTTGGGGAGTGGTGGTCGGACACCTGAGGCTCCTCTCGACTGTCCTGATGCGAGGCCACCTCTTGGGATGAGAGGAAAGCACCAGAAAACCTTTCCCAATGGAGCAGGGAATGGGCCCCTCATCTGGAGCTCAGCATGGGAAAACGGGTCTCCTCTTGAGTCGCAGTGGACCCACGGGGTTCCTCTCGAGTGAGGACGGTTGAGAAGGGGAACTTCCTAGGTCACAACAAGGGTATGAGGGAGTCTTTCATGGTCCAAGAGGAAAGGGTTGATTTCCCCCGGGATGCTGCAGTGGACAAGGACCCACCCTCCCTGCAGGGGAGAAGCTTCTGGTTTTTCTCGTGTTGCGGCGGGGTCCACTCGCGTTACTACAGGGACCCCAGGGACCCACTGCTCTGGCCTCAGGAGAGGCCAGTCTCCATACGAGTTGCGATGCACCTGTGGGGATTCCTCCTGAGACCTCGCCAGGTCCTCAGTACTCGTCTGGTGCGGAGGCCTGAGCCTGTGCTTGCGTCACCCATGCTTTCATAGCTGTTGAGTTTCCCCTGGAGCCCCCATAGGGAAGTCAGGCCTCATCTAACCTGGGGACTTGCACAGCCCCTTTGCCCCCTAACTGGAGCAACAGTGTCCGGATCCCTGTCGAGAGGATACAGGGATCAGTGTCTTGACCTCGAGGTATCCCAGGGCTAACACACGTGCAAGTGTGTCAGCAGTCGAGCCTCGGGGTGGCAGTCGAGGCAGTGCAGGGCAGTCAAGTTCATCTGGATTGCTCAAGGCATTTGGGTTTCTTGGGGTAAGGTGACCAGACACCTGAGGCTCCTCTGGACTCGCCTGGTGTGAGGGCCTCCTCTTGGGATTCGAGGGGAGAGCTGGGAACCCTTTCCCAATGGAGCAGGCAAAGGGCCCCTCATCTGGAGCTGAGCATGGGAAAATGGAGCTCCTCTTGAATCGCAGCGGGATCCTTGGCGGTCCTCTCATGTGGGGACCAGTGGGGCGGGGAACTTCTTGGGTCTCAGTAAGGATCATCTTGGGTGAAGGATCATTTTGAGGTCTAAGTGGGAACGTGTGATTTCTCCCAGGATGCTGCACTGGACAAGGGCCTCCTCCCGCCTGCAAGGGAGAAGCTTCTGATTTTCTCGAGTTTCGGGGTGGTCCTCTCGAGTTACGATGGGGACTCCAGGGACCCGCCACTGTGGCCTCAGGAGGGGTCAGTCTCCGTGTGAGTTACCACTGGGCATTTCTCCCCAGTCGTCGCTGGGTCCACAGGCCTCCTCTTGTGCTGAGGCCACTGCCTGAGCTTGCCTCGCCCATGGTGACCTACGTCTTGGGGTTCCCCTGGAGCTCCCACAGGGGAGTCAGGCCTCGTCATGCCTGAAGACGTGCACTGCTGCTTTCCTCTCCATTACCCCAAGTGTCCAGCACCCCTTCAAGCAGACACAGGTATCTGTGGCTTGCTCTCGAGGTACCCCAGGGCTGTAACACGTGCCAGTGTGTCGGGAGTGGAGTCTCGGGGTGACAGTCGAGGCAGTGCAGGGCTGTGAGGTTCATCAGGAATGGACAAGGCAGTTGGGGGTCTTGGGAATGATGGACCAACCACAGAGGCTCGACGTGTCTCTGCTCGTTCGAGCGCCTCTTCTTGGTATGTCATGGGAGAGCCGTGAACTTTCCCGACGGAACAGGGAAAGGTCCCATCATCTAGAGCTCAGCCGGGGAAAACCGGGCTCCTCTTGAGTCTTGGCCGGACCCTCGGGGATCCTCTCGAGTGGGGACGGGTGGGGCGGGGAACTTCTTTGGTCACAAGAGTGTGAAGGGACTTTCGAGGTCAAGGAAGGAAGCATTGATTTCTCCTGAGATGACCCCGCGGACAAGGGCCTCACTCCACCTGCAGGGGAGAAGTTTCTGGTTTTTCTCGAGTGCCGGTAGGGTCCTCTTGAGTTACGACAGGCCCCCAGAAATCCCCCTTGGGGCCACAGGTGAGGGCAGTCTCAGAATGATTTGTGAGGCGCCTCTGGGGATTCCTCCCCAGTCGTCGCCAGGTCCTCAGTCCTGGTCTGGTGCTGAAGCTGGAGCCTGAACTTGCCTCGCCCATGGTGACATAGGTCTTGGGTAACAGCTGGAGCCCCCACAGGTTACTCAGGCCTCGTCTTGCCTGGAGACGTGCACGGCCGCTATCCTCCCCAACTGCAGCAACAGTGTCCGGGTCCCTGTCTAGGGGACACAGGATCTGTGGCTTGACATCGAGGTACCCAAGGGCTGTCACATGTGCCAGTGTGCCGGAGTCGAGCCTTGGGGTGACAGTCGAGGCAGTGTAGGGCAGTCAGGATCATCTGGAGTGGACGAGGCATTTGGGAGTCTTCGGGAATGGTGGCCCAATCTGTGAGACTCCTGGCTCGGCAGGTGTGAGCACCTCCTCTTGGGATGTGAGGGGAACACAGGGAAACCTTTTCCCATGGAGCAGGGAAGGGCCCCTCATCTGGAGCTCAGGAGGGGAAAACCGAGCTCCTCTTGAGTCTTGATGGGACCCTCTGGGTTCCTCTCTAGTTGGGACGGGTGAGGCGGGGAACTTCCGGGATCACAGTGAGGTTGTGAAGTAGCCTGTCGAGGTCCACGAGGGACAGGATGAATTCCCCTGAGAAGCTGACGCAGACAAGGGCCACACCACGCCTGCAGGGGAGAAGCTTTCGGTTTTTCTCGAGTTGCGGCAGGGTCCACTAACTTTACGACAGGGAAGCCAGGGACCCGCCCTTGTATCCTCAGGAGAGGCCATTCTCAGTGCTAGTTGTGAGGCGCTTCTGGGGATATCAACCCAGTCGTCGCCTGGTCCTCAGTCCTCATCTGGTGCTGAGGTCGAGCCTATGATTTCCTCCCTCCTGCTTTCATAGGACTTGAGGTTACTCTGGAGACACCACAGGGGAGTCAGGCCTCTTCTCGCCTGGAGACTTGCACAGCCTCTTTCTTCCCCAACTCCAGCGGCAGTGTCCGGCTCCCTGTAAAGCAGACACAGAAATCTGTGGCATGCCATCGAGGTACTTCAGGGCTGTCTCACCAGCCAGTGTGTTGGGTGTTGAGCCTCAGGTGACAGTCGACACAGTGCAGGGCAGTCATGTTCATATGGAGTGGACGAGGAATTTGGGGGTTTTGGGGGGTGGTGGTCAGACACCTGAGCCTCCTCCCGACTCTCCTGATGCGAGGCCACCTCTTGGGAAGCGAGGGGAGCACCAGAAAACCTTTCCCAATGGAGCAGAGAAAGGGCCCTTCATCTGGAGTTCAGCAGGGGAAAACAGGCCTCCTCTTGAGTCGTGGCGGGACCCTCGAGGTTCCTCTCGAGTGAGGACTGCTGGGGCGGGGAACTTCCTAGGTCACAACAAGGGTATAAAGGAGCCTTTTGAGGTCCAAGAGGGAAAGGTTGATTTCTCCCGAGATGCTGCTGCAGACAAGGGACTCAGCCACCCTGCAGGGGAGAAGCTTCTGATTTTTCTCGAGTTGCGGTGGGGTCCTCTCAAGTTATGACGGGGACCCCAGAGACCCGCCGCTGTGGCCTCAGGAGAGGCCAGTCTCCATGCGAGTTGTGAGGCGCCTGTGGGTTTCCTCCCGCGACGTCGCTGGGTCCTCAGTCCTCATATGGTGCTGTGGCCAGCGCCTGTGCTTGCCTCGCCCATGCTGACACAGGTCTTGCGGATGCCCTGAAGCCCCCACAGGGGAGTAAGGCTTCGTCTCGCCTGGGGATGTGCACAGCCGCTTTCCTCCCCAACTGCAGCAACAGTGTCCGGGTCCCTGTCGAGCATATACAGGGATCAGGTTCTTGACCTCCAGGTACCCCAGGGCTATCACACGTGCCAGTGTGTCAGCAGTCGAGCCTCGGGGTTGCAGTCGAAGCAGTGTAGGGCAGTCAGGTTCATCTGGAGTGGACGAGGCATTTGGGGTTCTTGGGGAAAGGTGACCAGGACACCTGGGGCTCCTCTGGACTTGCCTGGAGTGAGGGCCTCCTGTTAGGATTCGAGGGGAGATCTGGGAATCCTTTCCCGATGGAGCAGGGAAAGGGCCCCTCATCTGGAGCTGAGCATTGGAAAATGGAACTTCTCTTGAGTCGTGGTGGGACCCTCAGCTGTCGTCTCGAGTGGGGACGGCTGGGGCGGGGAACTTCTTGGGTCTCAGTAAGAGTGTGAAGGAGCATTTCGAGGTCCAAGTGGGAATGGGTGATATCCCCCAGGATGCTGCAGTGGACAAGGGCCTCACCCCGCCTGCCTGCAAGGGAGAAACTTGTGGTTTTCTCCAGTTGTGGGTGGTTCTCTCGAGTTACGACGCGGACCCCAGGGACCAACCCCTGTGGCCTCAGGAGGGGTTGGTCTCCATGCGAGTTGCCACTGGGTATTTCTCCCCAGTCGTCGCAGGGTCCCCAGGCCTCGTCTGGTACTGAGGCCACAGCCTGAGCTTGCCTCTCCCATGCTGACCTACGTCTTGGGGTTCCCCTGGAGCTCACACAGGGGTGTAGGCCTTGTCTTGCCTGGAGACGTGCACTGCCGCTTTCCTCCCCATCTGCAGCAGAAGTGTCCAGCACCCCTTCGAGCAGACACAGGGATCTGTGTCTTGCCCTCGAGGTACCCCAAGGCTGTCACACCTGCCAGTGTGTCGGGAGTTGAGTCTCGGGGTGGCAGTCGAGGCAGTGCAGGGCAATGAGGTTCATCAGGAATGGACGAGGCATTTGGGGGTCTTGGGAATGATCGACCGACCACTGAGGATCGCCCTGTCTCTCCTCGTTCCAGCGCCTCTTTTTGTAATGCCAGGGGAGAGCCGTGAACACTTTCCTGACGGAGCAGGGTAAGGTCCCGTCATCTAGAGCTCAGCCGGGGAAAACTGGGCTCCTCTTGAGTCTTGGGGGGACCCTCGGGGTTCCTCTCGAGTGGGGACGGGTGGGGTGGGGAACTTCTTTGGTCACAACAAGGGTGTGAAGGGACTTTCGAGGTCAAGGAGGGAAGGGGTGATTTCTCCTGAGATGACCCCGCCGACAAGGGTCTCACTCTACCTGCAGGGTGAAGTTTCTGGTTTTTCTCGAGTGCCGGTGGGGTCCTCTCAAGTTACGACAGGCCCCCAGACATCCGCCCTTGGGGCCACAGGCGACGAAAGTCTCCGAGAGATTTGTGAGGCGCCTCTGGGGATTCCTCCCCAGTCGTCGCCGGGTCCGCAGTCCTAGCCTGGTGCTGAAGCTGGAACCTGAGCTTGCCTCGCCCATGCTGACATAGGAGTTAGGTTACTGCTGGAGACCCCACAGGAGAGTCAGGCCTCGTCTCGCCTGGAGATGTGCACGGCCGCTGTCCTCCCCAACTGCAGCAACAGTGTCTGTGTCCCTGTCGAGCGGACACAGGGATCTGTGGCTTGCCATCGAGGTACCCAAGGACTGTCACACGTGCCAGTGTGCCAGATTCGATCCTCGGGGTGACAGTCGAGGCAGTGTAGGGCAGTCAGGACCATCTGGAGTGGACAAGGCATTTGGGGGTCTTCAGGAATTGTTGCCCAATCTGTGAGACTTCTTCCGACTCTGCAGGTGTGAGCACCTCCTCTTGGGATGCGAGGGGAACAAAGGGAAACCTCTCCCCATGGAGCAGGGAAGGTCCCCTCATCTGGAGCTCAGCAGAGGAAAACCGAGCTCCTCTTGAGTCTTGGTGGGACACTCCGAGTTCTTCTCTAGTCGGGACGGGTGGGGCGGGGAACTTCTTGAATCACAGCAAGGTTGTGAAAGAGCCTGTCGAGGTCCATGAGGGACGCGATGAATTCCCCTGAGTGCCGCCACAGACAAAGGCCACACCATGCCTGCAGGGGAGAAGCTTCCAGTTATTCTCGAGTTGCGTCGGGGTACACTCGCTTTATGATGGGGAACCCAGGGACCCGCCCCTGTATCCTGAGGAGAGGCCATTCTCTGTGCTAGTTGCGAGGCGCTTCTGGGGATACCAACACAGTCGTCGCCTGGTCCTCAGGCCTCCTCTGGTGCTGAGGTCGAGCCTATGATTTCCTCGCTTGTGCTTTCATAGGACTTGAGGTTACTCTGGAGCTCCCACAGGAGAGTCAGTGCTCTTCTCGCCTGAAGACTTGCAAGGCCTCTTTCTTCCCCAGCTGGAGTGGCAGTGTCCGGCTCACTGTAAAGGGCACACAGGGATCTGTGGCTTGCCATCGAGGTACTGCAGGGCTGTCTCAAGTGCCAGTGAGTTGGGAGTCGAACCTCGGGGTGACAGTCGAGACAGTGCAGGGCACTCATGTTCATCTGGAGTGGACTAGGCATTTGGGGGTCTTGGGGAATGGTGGCCCAACCTGGGAGACTCCTGATTTTCCAGATGCGAGCACCTCCTCTTGGGATGTGAGGGGAACGCCACGAAACCTTTCCCGACAGAGCAGGGAAAGGGCCACTCACCTGGAGCCCAGCATGGGAAAACGGGTCTCCTCGAGTCTTGGCGGGACACTTGGTGTTCCTCTCGAGTGGGGAAGGGTGCTGCAGGGAATTATTTGGGTCACAGCTAGGGTGTGAAGGAGCCTTTCGAGGTCCACGAGGGACGGGGTGAATTCCCCTGAGATGCCCTTGCAGACAAGGGCCACACCACGCCTGCAGGTGAGAATCTTTCGGTTTTCTTCGAAGTGAGGCCGGGTCCTCTCGAGTTACAACGTGGAAGCCAGGGACCCGTCCTGTATCCTCAGAAGAGGCCAGTGTCAGTTCAAGTTGCGAGGCGCCTCTGGGGATTTCTCTTCAGTCATCACCAGGTCCTCAGACCTCGTCTGGTGCTGAGGTCGGAGCCTGAGATTTCCTAGCTCCTGCTTTCATAGGACTTGAGGTTACTCTGTAGCCCACACAGGGGAGTCAGGCCTCTTCTCGCCTGGAGACTTGCACGTCCTCTTTCTTTCCCAACTGCAGCAGCAGTGTCCGGCTCCCTGTAAAGCGCACCCAGGTATCTGTGGCTTGCCATCCAGGTACTCCAGGGCTGTCTCACTTTCCAGTGTGTTGGGAGTCAAGCCTCAGGGTTACAGTCGAGACAGTGCAGGGCAGTCATGTTCATTGGGAATGGACGAGGTATTTGGGCATCTTCAGTAGTGCTGATCGGATACCTAAGGCTCCTCCTGACTCTCCTGATGAAAGGCAACCTCTTGGGATGTGAGGGGAGCGCCGGAAACCCTTTCCAGATGTAGCAGGGAAAGGGCCCCTCATCTGGAGCTCAGCAGGGGAAAACAGGACTCCTCTTGAGACACGAGGGGAACCGCGGGGTTCCTCTTGAGTGAGGACGGGTGGGGCGGGGAACTACCAAGGTCAAAAGAATGGTATGATGGAGCCATTCGAGGTCCAAGAGGAAAGGGGAGATTTCCCCAGAGATGCTACAGCGGACAAGGGACTTACCCTCCCTGCATGGGAGAAGCTTCTGGTTTTTCTCCAGTTGCGGCAGGGTCCTCTCGAGTTACGACCAGAACCCCAGGGACCTGACCCTGTATCCTCAGGAGAGGCCAGCCTCCATGTGAGTTGCGAGGCACCTATGGGGATTCCTCCCGAGATGTCGCCGGGTCCTCAGTCATCCACTGGTTCTGAGGCCAGAGCCTGTGCTTGCCTCTCCCATGCTGCCATAGGTCTTGGGGTTCCCCTGGAGCCCCCATAGTGGAGTCAGGCCTCGTATCGCCTGGGGACGTGCACAAACGCTTTCCTCCCCAACTGCAGCAACAGTGTCCGGGTCCCTGTCGAGAGGATACAGGAATTAGTGGCTTGACCTCGAGGTTTCCAGGGCTATCACACGTGCCAGTGTGCCAGAGTCGAGTCTCGGGGTGACAGACGAGGCAGTGCAGGACAGTCAGATTCATCTGGAGTGGACTAGGCATTTGGGGGTCTTGTGGAAATGTGACCCGACTCCTGAGGTTTCTTTGGAATCATCTGGTGTGAGTGTCTCCTCTTGGGATGTGAGGGGAGAGCTGGTAAATCTTTCCCGATGGAGCAGGGAAAGGGCCCCTCATCTGGAGCTGAGCATGGGAAAATGGAGCTCCTCTTGAGTCGTGACGAGACCCTCGGCAGTCCTCTCGGGTGGAGACGTGTGGGGCGGGGAAATTCTTGGGTCACAGCAAGGGTGTGAAAGTGCATTTTGAGGTCCAATAGGGGACAGGTGATTTCCCCCGGGATGCCTCAGCGGACAAGGGCCTCACTCCGACTGCAAGAGTGAAGCTTCTGGTTTTTGTTGGGTTGTGGCAGGGTCCTCTCGAGTTACGATGGGGACCACAGGGATCCACCCCTGTGGCCCCAGGAGAGGCCAGTCTCCGTGCGAGGGGCGAGGCACATCTGGGGATTCCTCCCCAGTGGCGCCAAGTCCTCAGTCCCCTTCTGGTGCTGAGGCTGTAGCCTGAGATTGCCTCACCCGTGCTGCATTTGTATTGGGCTTCCCCTGGAGCCCGCAAAGGGGAATCAGGCTTCGTCTTGACTGGAGACGTGCACGGCCGCTTTCCTTCCCAACTGCACTAACAGTGTCCGGGCCCCGGTCGAGCAGATACAGGGATCTATGGCTTGCACTCGAGATACCCTAGGGCTGTCACACGTGCCAGTGTGCCGGAGTCGAGCCTCGGGTTACAGTCGAGGCATTGCAGGGCATTCAGGTTCATCTGAAGTGGACGAGGCATTTGGGGGTCTTGGGAAATGGTGGCCCAAACTGTGCGTATCGTCCCGACATACCAGGTGCGAACACCTCCTCTTGGGATGCGAGGGGAACACCGCAAAACCTTTCCCGATGGAGCAGGGAAGGATCCCCTCATGGAGCTCAACAGGGGAAAACGGGGCTCTTCTTCAGTCTTGGCAGGACCCTTGTTCCTCTCGAGTGCGGACGGGTGGGGCAGTGAACTTCTTGGGTCACAGCAAGGGTGTGAAGGAACCTTTCGAGGTCCACGAAGGATGGAGTGAATTCCCCTGTGATGCCATTGCGGACGAGGGCCACACCACACCTGCAGGGGAGAAGCTTCCGGTTTTTCTCTAGTTGCAGTGGGGTCCTCTCGAGGTACAACGGGGACCCCAGGGACCAGCCGCAGTATCCTCAGGAGAGGCCATTCTCAGTGCAAGTTGTGATGTGCCTCTGGGGATTCCTCCCCAGTCATAGCCGGGTCCTCATTCCTTGTCTGGTGATGAGGTCGGAGCCTGAGATTTCCTCGCTCGTGCTTTCATAGGTCTTGAGGTTACTCTGGAGCCCCCACAGGGGAGTCAGACCTCTTCTCGACTGGTGAATTTCATGGCTTCTTTCTTCCCAAAATGCAGAGGCAGTGTCCGGCTCCCCGTCAAGTGGACACAGGGGTCTGTGGCTTGCCATCTAAGTACTCCAGGGCTGTCTCACATGCCAGTGTGTTGGGAGTCGAGCTTCGGGGTAACAGTCGAGACAGTGCAGGGCAGTCATGTTCATCTTAGTGGACGAGGCATTTAAGGATCTTTGGAAGTGGTCGTCGGACACCTGAGGCAAGTCCCGACTCTCCTGATGCGAGGCCACCTCTTGGGATGCGAGGGGAGTGCTGGAAAACCTTTCCCGATGGAGCAGGTAAAGGCCCCTCATGTGGAGCTCAGCAGGGGAAAACGGTGCTCCTCTTGAGTTGGGGTGGGAACCTCGGGGTTCCTCTCCATTTGGAACGGCTGGGGCGTGGAACTTCCTAGGTCACAAAAATGGTATGAAGGAGCCTTTCAAGGTCCAAGAGGGAAGGGGTGATTTCCCCCGAGATGCTGCAGCGGACAAGGGTCTCACCCTACCTGCAGGGGAGACGCTTCTGGTTTTTCTCCATTTGAAGCGGGGTCCTCTCGAGTTACGAAGGGGACACCAGGGACCTGCCCCTGTGGCCTCAGGAGAGGCCAGTTTCCATGCGTTTGTGATGCCCCTGTGGGGATTCCTCCTGAAACGTTGCCAGGTCCTCAGTCCTCATCTGGTGCTGAGGCCAGAGCCTGTGCTTGCCTCACCCTTGCTGACATAGGTCTTGGGGTTCCCCTGGATCCCCCATAGTGGGGTCAGGCCTTGTCTCGCCTGGAGACGTGCACAACCACTTTCCTCCCCAACTGCAGCAACAGTGTCCTGGTCCCGCTCGAGCGGATACAGGAATCAGGGGCTTAACCTCAAGGTATCCCAGGTCTATCACAGGTGCCAGTGTGCAGGAGTTGAACCTTGGGTGACAGTCGAGGCAGTGCATGACAGTCAGATTCATCTGGAGTGGACTAAGCGTTTTGGGGTCTTGCAGAAATGTGACGCGACGCCTGAGGCTTCTCTGAAGTCCTCTGTTGTGTGTGCCTCCTCTTGGGATGCGAGGGGGGAGCCGGGAAACCCTTTCACAATGGAGCAGGGAAAGGGCCCTTCATCTGGAGCTGAGCATGAGAAAATGGAGCTCATCTTGAATTGCAGCAGGACTCTTGGTGGTCCTCTCGAGTGGGGACGTGTGGGCCGGGGAACAACTTGGGTCACAGAAAAGGTGTGAAAGAACATTTCGAGATTCAATAGGGAAAGGGTGATTTCCCCAGGGAATCCACAGCAGACAAGGGCCTCACTCAGCCTGCACGGGTGAAGCTTCTGTTTTTCTCCAGTGGTGGCTGGGTCCACTCGAATTACGACAGGGACCACAGGGATCTGCCACTGTGGCCCCAGGATAGGCCAATCTCCATGTGAGGGGAGAGGCACATCTTGGAGTACCTCCCCAGTGGCGCCAGGTCCTCAGTCCCCTTATGGTGCTGAGGCTGTAGCCTGAAATTGCCTCGCCCGTGCTGACATTTGTATTGGGATTCCCCTGGAGGCTGCAGAGGGGAGTCAGGCCTCATCTCGACTAGAGACGTGCACGGCCGCTTTCCTTCCCAACTGCAGTATAAGTGTCCGGGTCCCTGTCAAGCGGATAAGGGATCAATGGCTTGTGCTCGAGGTACACTAAGACTTTCACACGTGCAAGTGTGCCGGATTCGAGCCTCGGGGTTCCAGTCGAGGCAGTGCAGGGCAGTCAGGTTCATCTGAAGTGGACGAGGCATTTGGGGTATTGGGGAATGGTGGCCCAACCTGTGAGACTCCTCTTGACTTTCCAGGTGCGAGCACCTCCTATTGGGATGCAAGGGGATCACCGCAAAACCTTTCCAGACGGAGCAGGGAAATGGCCCCTCTTCTGGAGCTCAGCAGGGGAAAACGGGGCTCCTCGTGATTTGCAGCAGGACCCTCAGGGTTCCTCTCCAGTGGGATAGGTTCGGGAGGGGAACTTCCTAGGTCACAACAAGGGTATGAAGGAGCCTTTCGAGGTCCAAGAGGGAAGGGGTGATTTCCCCTGAGGTGCAGCAGTGGACAAGGGACTCACCCACCCTGCAGGGGAGAAGCTTCTGGTTTTCCTCGAGTTGCGGCGGGGTCCTCTCAAGTTTGGACAGGGATCCCAGGGACCCGCCCCTGTGGCCTCAGAAGAGGCCAGTCTCCATGCGAGTTGCGAAGCACCTGTGGGGATTCCTCCCGCGACGTCGCCAAGTCCTCAGTCCTCGCCTGGTGCTGAGGCCGGATCCTGTGCTTGCCTCGCCCATGCTGACACAGGTCTTTGGGTTCCCCTGGAGTCCCCATAGTGGAGTCAGGCCTCTTCTCACGTGGGTATGTCACAGCCGCTTCCCCCCCCCCCAACTGCAGCAACAGTGTCCGGGTCCTTGTTGAGCGAATACAGTGATCAGTGTCTTGACCTCGAGGTACCGCAGGGCTATCACACGTGCCAGTGTGCCGGAGTCGAGCCTCGGGGTGACAGTCGAGGCAGTGCAGGACAGTCAGATTCATGTGAAGTGGACCAGGCATTTGGGGGTCTTGCTCAAATGTTACATGACGCCTGGTGCTTCTCTGGACACACCTGGTGTGACTGCCTCCTCTTTGCATGTGAGGGGGGAGCCAGGAACCCTTTCCTGATGGAGCAGGCAAAGGGCCACACATCTGGAGTTCAGCTTGGGTAAATGGAGCTCCTCTTGACCTTCGGGGGTCCTCTCAGGTGGGGACGTGACGTGTGGGGCGAGAAACTTCTTGGGTCACAGCAAGGGTGTGAAAGAGCTTTTCGAGGTCCAAGAGGGAATGGGTGATTTCTCCCGGGATGCCACAGCAGACAAGAGCCTCACTCTGCAATAGTGAAGTTTCTGGTTTTTCTTGTGTTGTGGCGTGGTCCTGTCCAGTTATGACGGGGACCACAGGGATCCGCCCCTGTGGCCCCAAGATAGGCCAGTCTCCATGCCAGGGGAGAGGCACATCTGGGGATTCCTCCCTTGTGGTGCCAAGTCCTCAGTCCCCTTCTGGTGCTGAGGCTGCATCCTGAGATTGCCTCGCCCGTGCAGACATTTGTATTTGGCTTCCGCTGGAGCCCACAGAGGGGAGTCAGGCCTCGTCTCTACTGGAGACATGCACGGCCGCTTTCCTTCCCAACTGCATTAACAGTGTCCGGATCCCTGTCGAGTTTATACAGGGATTTATGCCTTGCACTCCAGGTACCAGAGGCTGTCACACATGCCAGTGTGCCGGAGTCGAGCCTTGGGGTTACAATCGAGGCAGTGCAGGGCAGTCAGGTTCATCTGAATTGGACGAGGCATTGAGGGTCTTGGGGAATGGTGGCCCAACCTGTGAGCCTCCTCCCGACTTTCCAGGTGTGAGCACCTCCTCTTGGGATGTGACGGGAACACCGCAAAACCTTTGCCAATGGAGCAGGGAAAGGGCCCGTCTTCTTGAGATCAGCAGGGGAAAACGGGGCTCTTCTTGAGTCTTGGGGGATCCTTGGATTTCCTCTCGAGTGGGGACGGGTGGGACGGGGAACTTCTTGTGTCACAGCTAGGGTGTGAAGGAGCCTTTCGAGGTCCATGAGGGAAGGAGTCATTTTCCCCAAGATGCTGCAGCAGACGTGGGACTCACCCTCCATGCAGGGGAGAAGCTCCTGGTTTTGCTCTAGTTGCGGTTGGGTCCTCTCGAGTTACAACGGGGACTCCAGTGACCCGCCGCTGTGGCCTCAGGAGGGGCCAGTCTCCATGCGGGTTGCCAGGCACCTGTGGGGATTCCTCCTGAGACGTCACAGGTTCCTCAGTCCTCGTCTGGTGATGAGGCCGGAGCCTGTGATTGCCTCGCCCATGCTGATATAGGTCTTGGGTTTCCCCTGGAGCCCCCATATGGGAGTAAAGCCTCATCTCCCCTGGGGTCGTGCACAGCCACTTTCCTCCCCAACTACAGCAACAGTGTCCGGGTCCCTGTCGAGTGGATACAGGGATCAGGGGCTTGACCTCGAGGTACCCCAAGGCTATCACAGGTGCCAGTGTGCCAGAGTCGAGCCTCGGGGTGTCAGTCGAGGCAGTGCAGGACAGTCACATTCATCTGGAGTGAACTAGGCACTTGGTGGTCTTACAGAAATGTGACCCGACGCCTGAGGCTTCTCTGGACTCACCTGGTGTGAGTGCCTCCTCTTGGGATGTGAGGGGAGAGCCGGTAACCCTTTCCCGTAGGTGCAGGTAAAGGGCCCCTCATCTGGAGCTGAGCATGGGAAAATGGAACTCCTCTTGAATCGTGGTGGGACCCTCGGCGGTCCTCTCGAGCGGGGACGTGTGGGGTGGGGAACTTCCTGGCTCACAGCAAGGGTGTGAAAGAGCATTTTGAGGTCCAAGAGGGAACGGGTGATTTACTCCGGGATGCCGCAGTGACAAGGGGTTCACTCCGCCTGCAAGAGTGAAGCTTCTGGTTTTTCTCTAGTTGTGATGGGGTCCTCTCGAGTTACCACAGGGACCACAGGGATCCGCCCCTGTGGGCCCAGGATAGGCCATTCTCCACGGGAGGGGGTAGGAACATCTGGAGATTCCTCCCCAGTGGCGCCAATTACTCAGTCCCCTTCTGCTACTGAGGCTGGAGCCTGAGATTGCCTCGCCCAGGCTGACATTTGTATTGGGCTTCCCCTGGAGCCTGCAGAGGGAAGTCAGGCCTCGTCTCTACTGGAGATGTACAAGGCCGCTTTCCTTCCCATGTGCATTAAAAGTGTCCGGGTCCCTGTCGAGCTGATACAGGGATCTATGGCTTGCGCTCCTGGTACCCTATGAGTGTCATACGTGCAAGTGTGCCAGAGTCGAGCCTCGAGGTTACAGTCGAGGCAGTGCAGGGCAGTCAGATTCATCTGAAGTGGACGAGGCATTTGGTGGTCTTGGGGAATGGTGGCCCAATGTGGTAGACTCGTCCGGATTTTCCAGGTGCGAGCATCTCCTCCTGGGATGCGAGGGGAACATCGCCAAACCTTTCCCGATGGAGCAGGGATAGGGCCCCTCATCTGGAGATCAGCAGGGGAAAACGGAGCTGATCTTTAGTCACTGCGGGGCTGTCAGGACTCCTCTCCAGTGGGGACGGTTTGGGCGGGGAACTTCCTAGGTCACAACAAGGCTATGAAGGAGACTTTCGAGGTCCAAGAGGGAAGAGTTTGCTTTCCCCAGAGATGTTGCAGGGGACAAAGGACTCTCGCTCCCTGCAGGGGAGAAGCTTCTGGTTTTTCTGGAGTTGCGGCGGAGTCCTCTCGAGTTACAACGGGGACTCCAGGGACCCTCTGCTGTGACCTCAGGAGAGGCCAGTCTCCATGCGAGTTGACAGGCACCTGTGGGGTTCATCAGGAGACGTCGACGGGTCCTCAGGCCTCGTCTGGTGCGGAGGCGGGAGCCTGTGCTTGCCTCGCTCATGCTGACATAAGTCTTGGGTTTCCACTGGAACCCCCATAGGGGAATCAGGCCTCGTCTCGCCTGGGGATGTGCTCAGCCACTTTCCTCCCCAACTGCAGCAACAGTGTCCGGGTCCCTGTCATGCGAACACAGGGATCAGTGGCTTGACCTTGAGGTACCCCAGGGCTATCACACATGCCAGAGTGCCGGAGTCGAGCCTCAGGGTGACAGTCTAGGAAGTGCAGAACAGTCAGATTCATATGGAGTGGACTAGGCATTTGGGGTCTTGCGAAAATGTGACCCGACCCATGAGGATTCTCTGGACTCCTCTGGTGTGAGTGTCTCCTCTTGGGATGCAAGGGGGGAGCTGGGAACCCTTTGTCGACAGATCAGGGAAAGAGCCCCTCATCTGGAGCTGAGCGTGGTAAAATGGAACTCCTCTTGATTCGTGGCGGGACCCTTAGCAGTCCTCTCATATGCGGACTTGTGGGGCATGGAACTTCTTAGATCACAGCAAGGGTGTGAAAGAGGATTTCGAGGTCCAAGAGGAAACGGGTGATTTCCCCCGTGACGCTGCAGCGGACAAGGGCCTCAATCATCCTGCAAGGTTGAAGCTTCTGGTTTTACTCGAGTTGCTGCATGGTCCTCTCGAGTTTTGACAGGGACCACAGGGACCCGCTGCTGTGGCCTCAGGAGAGGCCAGTCTCCATGCGAGTGGCGAGGCACCTGTGAGGATTCCTCCCGAGATGTTGTCGGGTCCTGTGTCCTCATCTGGTGCTGAGGCCAGAGCCTCTGCTTGCCTCGCCCATGCGGACATAGGTCTTGTGTTCCCCTGGAGCCCCCATAGGGGAGACAGGCCTCGTCTTGCCTGAGGACGTGCACAGCCGCTTTCCTGCCAAACTGCAGCAACAGTGTCTGTGTCCCTCTCGAGCGGATACAGGGATCAGTGGCTTGCCCTTGAGGTACCCCAGGACTATCACACGTGCCATTGTGCCTGAGTCGAGCCTCAGAATGACAGTCGAGGCAGTGCAGGGTAGTCAGGTTCATCTGGAGTGGACCAGGTATTGCGGGGTCTTGGGGAATGATGGCCCAAACTGTGAGACTCCTTCCGACTCTCCAGGTGTGAGCACCTCCCCTTGACATGAAAGGGAAACACCAGGAAACCTTTCTTGGTGGAGCAGGGAAAGGGCCCCACTTCTGGTGCTCATCTGGAAAAAACGGGGCTCCTCTTGAGTATTGGCGGGACCCTTGAGGTTCCTCTCGAATGGGGACGGGTGGAGCGGGGAAATTCTTGTTTCACAGCAAGGGTGTGAAGCGGCCTTTTGAGGTCCAAGAGGGCAGGGGTGAATTCCCCTGAGATGCTGCATCGGACAAGGGCCTCTATCTGCCTGCAGGGAAGTGTCTGGTTTTTTTCGAGTTGTGGAGGGGTTGTTCTCTCAAGTTAAGATGGGTCCCCAGGGAGTGAACCCTGCGGCCCCTGGAGAGGCTAGTCTCAGTGCCAGGGGCGACGCACATCTGGGGTTTCCTCCCCAGTAGCGCCAAGTCCTCAGACCCATTCTGGTGCTGAGGCTGAAGCCTGAGATTTCCTCACCCGTGCCTACATAGGTCTTGGAGTTCCCCTTGAGCCCCCTCAGGGGAGTAGGGCTCGTCTCGCCCATAGAGGTGCAGGGCCTCTTTGCTCCAGGGTGCAGCATCCATGTCCGACTCTCTGTTGAATGGACAAAGGGATTTTTGTCTGGCACTTGAGGTACCCCAGGGCTATCACATGAGCCAGTGTAAGAGCAGTCGAGTTCGGGGTGACAGTCGAGACAGTGCAGGGCAGTCAGGTTCATCTGGAGTGGACGAGGCATTTGGGGATTTTGGGGAGTGGTGGTCGGACACCCGAGGCTCCTCCCGAATCTCCTGATGCGAGGCCAACTCTTAGGATGCGAGGAGAGTGCCCAAAAACCTTTCGCAAAAGAGCAGGGAAAGGGCCCCTCATCTGGAGCTCAGCAGGGGAAAACGGGGCTCCTTTTGAGTCGTGGAGGGACCCTCAGGGTTCTTCTCGACTGGGGACAGTTGGGGCGGGGAACTTCCTAGGTCACAATAAGGGTATGAAGGAGCCTTTTGAGGTCCAAGAGGGAAGGGGTGATTTCCCACGAGATGCTGCAGCAGACAAGGGACTCACTCTCCCTGCAGGGGAGAAGCTTCTGGCTTTTCTCATGTTGTGGCAGGGTACTTTCAAGTTATGACTGGGACCCCAGGGACCCGCGGGTGGGCCTCAGGAGAGGCCAGTCTCCATGCGAGTTGTGAGGCACCTCTGCGGATTCCTCCGGAGACAACACCAGGTCCTCACTCCTCGTCTGGTGCTGAGGCCAGAGCCTGTGCTTGCCTCGCCCATGCTTACATAGGTCTTGGGGTTCCGCTGGTCCCCCATAGGGGAGTCAGGCCTAGTCTCTACTGGGAACATTCACAGCCACCTTCCTCCCCAACTGCAGCAACAGTGTCCGGGTCCCCGTCAAGCAGATACAGGGATCAGTGGCTTGACCTTGAGGTACCCCAGGGATATCACATGTTCCAGTGTGTCGGAATCGATCCTCGGGGTGACAGTCGAGGCAGGGCAGGACAGTCAGATTCATCTGGAGTGGACTAGGCATTTGGGGGTCTTGCAGAAATGTGACCTGACGCCTGAGGCTTCTTTGGACTCACTTTGTGTGAGTGCCTCCTATTGGATGCAAGGGGGTAGCTGGGAAACGTTTTCCGAAGGAGCGGGGTAAGGGCCCCTCATCTGGAGATGAGCATGGGAAAATGGAGCTCCACTTGAGTTGCAGGGGCCCTCGGCCATCCTCTTGAGTGAGGACGTGTGGGGAGAGGTACTTCGTGGGTCACATCTAGGGTGTGGAAGAGCATTTCGAGGTCCAAGATGGAACGACTGACTTCCCCCGGGACCCCGCAGTGGACAAGGGCCTCACTACACCTGCAAGGGTGAAGCTTCTGGTTTTTCTCGAGTTGCGGTGGGGTCCTCTCGAGTTACGATTGGGACCACAGGGACCCGCCCCTGTATTCTCAGGAGAGTCCAGTCTCAGTGCGAGTTGCAAGGCGTCTCTGGGATTTCCTCTCTATTCGTCCCTGTGTTCTCAGCCCTCGTCTGGTGCTCAGGTCGGAGCCTGAGATGTCTTCGCTCATGGTTTCATAGGTCTTGAGGTTACTCTGGAGCCCCCACA
This sequence comes from Raphicerus campestris, assembly GCA_006410735.1. Taxonomy (NCBI): domain Eukaryota; kingdom Metazoa; phylum Chordata; class Mammalia; order Artiodactyla; family Bovidae; genus Raphicerus; species Raphicerus campestris. Next base: position 46,368 of record SJYW01029317.1, read on the forward strand.
GGGGAGTCAGGCCTCGTCTCGCCTGGAGACTTGCAGGGCCTCTTTCTTCCCCAACAGCAGCAACAGTGTCAGGGTCCCTGTCGAGCGTATACAGGGATCTATTGCCCTCCCGGTACACCAGGGCTGTCACACATGCAAGTGTGCCGGATTCGAGCCTTGGGGTTACAGTCGAGGCAGTGCAGGGCAGTCAGGTTCATCTGGAGTGGATGAGGCATTTGGGGGTCTTGGAGAATAGTGGCTCAATCTGTGAGAGTCCTCCCGACTCTCCAGGTGTGAACATCTCCTCTTGGGATGGAAGGGGAACATCGCGAAACCTTTCCTGATGGAGCGGGAAAGGGCCCCTCATCTGGAGCTCAGCAGGGGGAAACGGGGCTCCGCTTGAGTCTTGGCGGGACCTTCGGGGTTCCTCTCGAGTGGGGACGGGTGGGGAGCAGAACTTCTTGGGTCAAAGCATGGGTGTCAAGGAGCATTTCGAGGTCCATGAGGGACGAGGCGAATTCTTCTGAGATGTCACTGCCCAAAAGGGCCACACCACGCCTGTAGTGGAGGAGCTTCCGATTTTCCTCGGGTTGTGGTGGGGTCCTCTGGAGTTATGACAGCGACCCCAGGGACCCACAACTGTATCCTCAGGAGAGGCCATTCTTAGTGCGAGTTGTGAGGCGCCTCTGGGGATTCTTCCCCTGTCCTCGCTGAGTTGTCATTCCTCGTCTGGTGCTGAGGTCAGAGCCTGAGTTATCCTTGCTCATTCTTTCATAGGTCTTGAGGTTAATCTGGAGCCCCCACAGGGGAGTCAGGCCTCGTCACTCCTGGAGACTTGCATGGCCTCTATCTTCCCCAACTGCAGTGGCAGGGTCCGGCTTCCCATCAAGAGGACACAGGGATCTGTGTCTTGCCATCAAGGTAAACCAGGGCTCTCTCACTTGCCAGTGTGTCGGGAGTCGAACCTCGGGGTAACAGTTGAGACAGTGCAGGGCAGTCAGGTTCATCTGCAGTGGACGAGGCATTTGGGGATCTTGGGGAGTGGTGGTAGGACACCTGAGGCTCCTCCCGACTCTCCTGATGTGACGCCACCTCTTGGGATGTGAGGGGAGCTCCGGAAAACCTTTACCGATGGAGCAGGAAAAGGGCCCCTCATCTGGAGCTCAGCTGGGAAAACGGGGCTCCTCTTGAGTCATGGTGGAACCCTCGGGGTTCCTCTCGAGTGGGGACGGATCTAGCAGGGAACTTCCTAAGTCACCACAAGGGTATGCAGGAGCCTTTTGAGGTCCAAGAGGGAAGGGGTGATTTCCCCCTGGACGCTGCAGCAGTCTAGGGCCTCACTCCACCTTCAAGGGTGAAGCTTCTTGTTTTTCTTGAGTTGCAGCAGGGTCCTCCCGAGTTACGACGGAGACGACAGGGATCCGCCCCTGTGGCCCCAGGATAGGTCAGTCTCCTTGCGAGGTGTGAGGCACATCTGTTGATTCCTCCCCAGTGGCGCCAAGTCCTCAGTCCCCTTCTTGTGCTGAGGCTGCAGCGTGAGATTGCCTCGCCCGTGCTGACATTTGTATTGGGCTTCCCCAGAATCTCGCAGAGGGGAGTCAGGCCTCGTCTCAACTGGAGACCTGCACGGCCGCTTTCCTTCCCAACTGCAGTAACAGTGTCTGGGTTCCTGTCGAGCAGATGCAGGGATCTATGGCTTGCGCTTGAGGTACCCTAGGGCTGTCAAACGTGCCATTGTGCCGGAGTCGAACCTCAGGGTTATAGTTACACAGTGCAGGGCAGTCAGGTTCATCTGAAGTGGACGAGGCATTTGCAGGTCTTGGGGAATGATGGACCAACCTGTGAGTATCCTCCCGACTTTCCAGGTGCCAGCACCTTCTCTTGGGATGCGAGGGAAACACCGTGAAACCTTTCCCGAGGGAGCAGAGAAAGGGCCTCTCATCTGGATCTCAGCAGGGGAAAACGGGTCTCCTCTTAAGTCTTGACGAGACCCTGGGGTTCGTCTCATGTGGGGACTGGTAGGGTGGGGAACTTCTTGGGTCACAGGAAGGGTGTGAAGGACCCTTTCGAGAACCATGAGTGACAGGGTGAATTTCCCTGAGATGCCGTTGCTGACAAGGGCCACACCACACCTGCAGGGGAGAAGGGGGAGAAGCTTCCAGTTTTTCTCGAGTTCTGGTGGGGTCCTGTCAAGATACGATGGTGAACCCAGGAACCAGTCCCTGTATCATCAGGAGAGGCCATTCTCAGTGCGATTTGCAAGACGCCTCTGGGATTCCTCCCCAATCATTCCTGGGACCTCAGTCCTCGTCTGGTGCTGAGGTCGGAGCCTGAGATTTCCTCACTCATGATTTCATAGGTCTTGAGGTTCCTCTGGAGCCCCCACAGGGGACTCAGGCCTCTTCTCGCCTGGAGACTTGCATGGGCTTNGCGACCCCAGGGACCCACAACTGTATCCTCAGGAGAGGCCATTCTTAGTGCGAGTTGTGAGGCGCCTCTGGGGATTCTTCCCCTGTCCTCGCTGAGTTGTCATTCCTCGTCTGGTGCTGAGGTCAGAGCCTGAGTTATCCTTGCTCATTCTTTCATAGGTCTTGAGGTTAATCTGGAGCCCCCACAGGGGAGTCAGGCCTCGTCACTCCTGGAGACTTGCATGGCCTCTATCTTCCCCAACTGCAGTGGCAGGGTCCGGCTTCCCATCAAGAGGACACAGGGATCTGTGTCTTGCCATCAAGGTAAACCAGGGCTCTCTCACTTGCCAGTGTGTCGGGAGTCGAACCTCGGGGTAACAGTTGAGACAGTGCAGGGCAGTCAGGTTCATCTGCAGTGGACGAGGCATTTGGGGATCTTGGGGAGTGGTGGTAGGACACCTGAGGCTCCTCCCGACTCTCCTGATGTGACGCCACCTCTTGGGATGTGAGGGGAGCTCCGGAAAACCTTTACCGATGGAGCAGGAAAAGGGCCCCTCATCTGGAGCTCAGCTGGGAAAACGGGGCTCCTCTTGAGTCATGGTGGAACCCTCGGGGTTCCTCTCGAGTGGGGACGGATCTAGCAGGGAACTTCCTAAGTCACCACAAGGGTATGCAGGAGCCTTTTGAGGTCCAAGAGGGAAGGGGTGATTTCCCCCTGGACGCTGCAGCAGTCTAGGGCCTCACTCCACCTTCAAGGGTGAAGCTTCTTGTTTTTCTTGAGTTGCAGCAGGGTCCTCCCGAGTTACGACGGAGACGACAGGGATCCGCCCCTGTGGCCCCAGGATAGGTCAGTCTCCTTGCGAGGTGTGAGGCACATCTGTTGATTCCTCCCCAGTGGCGCCAAGTCCTCAGTCCCCTTCTTGTGCTGAGGCTGCAGCGTGAGATTGCCTCGCCCGTGCTGACATTTGTATTGGGCTTCCCCAGAATCTCGCAGAGGGGAGTCAGGCCTTGTCTCAACTGGAGACCTGCACGGCCGCTTTCCTTCCCAACTGCAGTAACAGTGTCTGGGTTCCTGTCGAGCAGATGCAGGGATCTATGGCTTGCGCTTGAGGTACCCTAGGGCTGTCAAACGTGCCATTGTGCCGGAGTCGAACCTCAGGGTTATAGTTACACAGTGCAGGGCAGTCAGGTTCATCTGAAGTGGACGAGGCATTTGCAGGTCTTGGGGAATGATGGACCAACCTGTGAGTATCCTCCCGACTTTCCAGGTGCCAGCACCTTCTCTTGGGATGCGAGGGAAACACCGTGAAACCTTTCCCGAGGGAGCAGAGAAAGGGCCTCTCATCTGGATCTCAGCAGGGGAAAACGGGTCTCCTCTTAAGTCTTGACGAGACCCTGGGGTTCGTCTCATGTGGGGACTGGTAGGGTGGGGAACTTCTTGGGTCACAGGAAGGGTGTGAAGGACCCTTTCGAGAACCATGAGTGACAGGGTGAATTTCCCTGAGATGCCGTTGCTGACAAGGGCCACACCACACCTGCAGGNCGACTTTCCAGGTGCCAGCACCTTCTCTTGGGATGCGAGGGAAACACCGTGAAACCTTTCCCGAGGGAGCAGAGAAAGGGCCTCTCATCTGGATCTCAGCAGGGGAAAACGGGTCTCCTCTTAAGTCTTGACGAGACCCTGGGGTTCGTCTCATGTGGGGACTGGTAGGGTGGGGAACTTCTTGGGTCACAGGAAGGGTGTGAAGGACCCTTTCGAGAACCATGAGTGACAGGGTGAATTTCCCTGAGATGCCGTTGCTGACAAGGGCCACACCACACCTGCAGGGGAGAAGGGGGAGAAGCTTCCAGTTTTTCTCGAGTTCTGGTGGGGTCCTGTCAAGATACGATGGTGAACCCAGGAACCAGTCCCTGTATCATCAGGAGAGGCCATTCTCAGTGCGATTTGCAAGACGCCTCTGGGATTCCTCCCCAATCATTCCTGGGACCTCAGTCCTCGTCTGGTGCTGAGGTCGGAGCCTGAGATTTCCTCACTCATGATTTCATAGGTCTTGAGGTTCCTCTGGAGCCCCCACAGGGGACTCAGGCCTCTTCTCGCCTGGAGACTTGCATGGGCTTTTTGTTCCCTAACTGCAGTGGCAGTGTCCCCCTCACCGTAAAGCGGACACAGGGATCTGTGGCTTGCCATCGATGTACTCCAGGGCTGTCTCACGTGACGGTGTGTTGGGAGTTGAGCCTCGGGGTGACAGTCGACACAGTACAGGGCAGTCATGTTCATCTGGAGTGCACGAGGCATTTGGGGATCTCTGGGATTGGTGGTCGGACACCTGAGGATCCTCCCGACTCTTCTGATGCGAGGCCACCTCTTGGGATGCCCGGGGAATGCAGGAAAACCTTTTGCGATCGAACAGGGAAAGGTTCCCTCATCTGGAGCTCAGCAGGGGAAAACGGGTCTCCTCTTGATTTGCACGGGACCCTCGTGGTTCCTCTCGAGTGTGGACGATTGGGTCGGGAAACTTCCTAGGTCACAACAAGGGTATGAAACAACCTTTCACGGTCAGGAGGGAAGTGGTGATTTCCCTCGAGATGGTGCAGCAGACAATGGACTCGCCATCCCTGCAGGGGAGAAGCTTTTGGTTTTTCTCCAGTTGTGGCGGGGTCATCTAAAGTTATGACGGGGACCCCAGGGACCCACCCCTGTGGCCTCAGGACAGGTCAGTCTCCACTGGAGTTGCGAGGCACCTGTGGGGATTCCTCCCAAGATGTCGCCGGGTCCTCAGTCCTCGTCTGGTGCTGAGGCTGGAGCCTGTGCTTGCCTTGCCCATGCTGAGATAGGTCTTGTGCCTCCCCTGGAGCCCTCAAAGGGGGGTCAGGCCTCGTCTCGCCTGGGGTCGTGCA
>SJYW01029318.1:3628-17957 GCA_006410735.1 Raphicerus campestris
GGGAGGAGGACAGACAGGCTGACCACTCCGGCTGGGGCGGGGGGTGGTCTTTGGACGGAGGAGGAGCCCCGAGCTGGCGGCGTGGGGGCGGGGCGAGACGGCCGTCCGGGGGCGGGGCCTGACCCGAGGTGGCGCCCCCGGGCTCGGCCCAGTTTTCCGGGTGGGGCGCGTGGGGCGGCCGCGGAGGCGGGGCCTAGAGTGCGGAGCCTCGCTCTCCGCCCGAGCCTGGCGGGAGCTACCGCCGCTGCAGCTGGAGCCGCCGGGAGCCGGAGCCACAGCGCAGGCCCTGCCGGAGCCGAGCTGAGCCGAACTCGCCGCTTGACGCCGGCCGGAGCGCGGGGCCGGCGCGTCTGCCCGCCGCTGGGCCTGGGCAGCGTCGGACGCAGCGAGCCGGACCCACCGGCACCAACGCGGCGCGGGAGCCCGGATCGCCCCCCACCAGGCCTGGCGTGAACTAGCCGGAGGACCCGGGGACTGGACCGAAGAGAAAAGGGATGGAGGATTCCGTCTAAGCGTAGCGTGGGCACTCGGGCGGGAGGAGAGTGGAGACTTCGCCTGGCACTGGCAGAGGTGCCCGGCGCTTACTAGGCCAGGCTCGAGCATCAGAGAGCCTGGCATCCCAGCTGAAGCGACCTGGGCTCTGGTCTCCCCGCGCCGAGAACACTGCACAGCTCCTGGACCTCCGCTGCCGCAGGCTGGGCGCCAGAGGCTGTGCCCGCACCTGTCTGAGACGGGGCGGGTCCAAGGTGGGGCTCTCTGGTGGCCCAGAGCTGGTCACCGGGGAGCCGGCCTCTTGCCGCGGCCCTACTGGTACCCATGTGCCGTTGCCCGCCGGAGCACCATGACGGCAGGATGACCTCTGCCGAGGCAGTGGCGGTGGCTGGCGGCGCTCGGTGGGCCGGGTCCGCCGAGTGGCCCCCTGACACCCCGCAGGCCCTTCGGCGGCCTGGCCGGGCCCGGGTGGCCGTGGCCGCGCTGGTGTGGCTGCTGGCGGGAGCCAGCATGTCGAGCCTCAACAAGTGGATTTTCACGGTGCACGGCTTCGGGCGGCCCCTGCTGCTGTCGGCCCTGCACATGCTGGCGGCCGCGGGGGCCTGCCACCGGGGGGCGCGGCGCCCCTTGCCCGGGCAGACCCGCCGCCAGGTGCTGCTGCTCAGCCTCACCTTCGGCGCCTCGATGGCTTGCGGCAATGTGGGCCTGAGCGCCGTGCCCCTGGACCTGGCACAGCTGGCCACCACCACCACGCCGCTCATCACGCTTGCCCTGTCCGCGCTGCTGCTCGGCCGGCGCCACCACCCGCTGCAGTTTGCGGCCATGGGTCCGCTCTGCCTGGGGGCCGCTTGCAGCCTGGCGGGAGAGCTCCGGACACCCCCAGCTGGCTGCGGTTTCCTGCTGGCGGCCACCTGCCTCCGTGGCCTCAAGTCCATTCAGCAGAGTGAGTAACCTAAGCCACTGGTTGAGGAGGTGGGGACCCGGGTGGGAGTGTGGCCTGGGGAACCCTGTGGGGGGGTATGGTTGCTATCCCATTTTACTGATGACCAAACTGAGGCATGTGGCTTTGGAAGCGGCAGGAACTGAGGCTTAGAAAGGGCCAACTGCTCAGTGATTTCCAGGCCTCAGACTTAGGCTCTAGAGGCCCAGCTGGTTTTGTCCCCGTTTGACACGTAGGGGGGCTTGCCCTGGGCCATGCAGGCGGCCGAGGCAAGATCTGAACCCAGTCAGACCGTAAAGAATCTGCCTCCGATACAAGAGACCCAGGTCCGGTCCCTGGGTGGGGAAGATCCCCTGGAGAAGGGCATGGGAACCCACTCCAGTATTCTTGCTTGGAAAGTCCCATGGATGGAGGAGCCTGGCGGGCTCCAGTCCATAGGGGTTCCAAAGAGCTGGGCACAACTGAGCAACTTTAACTTCACTCAGGCAGAGTCCATGTTGCCCTAGTGATGTGGCATAAGACTGTGCACCCAGAGGGAGGCTTGACAGTGGGAACTGGTGGGAGAGAAAGAGGGCAAGATGGTAAACCAGGATTTGGAAGTGGGGCGGAGGGTGGGGCTTGCTAAGTCTGGGAAGGGGTGGTGTCTTCTGGGAACTGCAGTGTAACAGGCCCTATGCAAGGTGTTCACTTTGAGTTGTCATGGCAACCACTACTTTCATCCCCATTTTACAGATGATGGAACTGAGACCCAGAGAAATTCATGATTTGCCCAGAGTCACACAGCTCCAAAGGACCAGAATCCTGGTCCATGTGACTCTGGACCTTAGCTCTGGTGGAAGGGGGCTGGAGGCTCTGGGCAGAGGGTAGGGTGGAGACTCCAAACCCAGACCCTGTGAAATCACTCTGCTGGAGGGAGGCAAATTCTTTCCTGCCTGTCCTACTGAGGGTTCTTCGAGTCAGCCCCCACCCTGTCTCTGTGCCTACTCAGGGTAGGGAGGCCTGGGTTCCAGCCACATGTGGGCTTATAATTCCTGAGTGACCTGGGGCGGATCTGGATCTTGTCTGGGCCTCAGTCTGCCTGTCTGTTTGGTGGAGGAGGTCAGAGTTGATAGAGTCCCAGGACTTTCTTGCTCTCCCTCCTTTGCGGCTCTGAGATCCTGTGACCCAGGCCTGGCAGAGGGAAAGGGTTGCTCCAGGGGCACTGGGCTGGGGTTCGGGCAGCCTGCAGCCAGGAAAGGTTGAAGTCAGCGCTCAGGCCTGCCCTGGAATCGGGACCCAGAGGCCCTGTCCCCATCTTCCAGGGCCCTGAGGCAGGGCCAAAGCCCAGTTCTATTTTTGCCTTCAGGTTACTTGAGAGCTGGGGCCTGAGCTCTGGGCATGAGTCAGTGGGAAACTTGACCTTGTGCCCCACCCTGAGCAGGGCCAGAAGGCCGGGAAGGCCCCAACCTAAGGCCCACACCACACCTGCTGAGGCCGAGCCTCCTCACCCGAGAAGAGCCCCGGCCAGCAGGACAGGCTGTGGCCGGCCAGGCCTCGGGCCCGCCTGCCCCTGAGGCAGGCTGGATGCTGGCTCCGGGCTCCCGCAGCGCCCTCTGCATCCCCCACCAGGACTCCGTGCGCCTTGTATTGATATTATAGCCACTCGGTCACCTGTCTGCCTCCCACCAGGCAGGAGCTCCAAGAGGGCATGGTTTAGCTTTGGGGCAGCTCCATGTCCCCAGCTCTTGACTTGGGGCCTGGCGCAGGTAAGGTACCACTTAAACGGTGAATTTATTAATGGTCTGATGGAAGAATTGGTAGGCTGCTTAAGCTACTTGGCTCAGGATGCTAAGGAGAGAGCTTAGAAGGCTGGAGGTCCCACTAACAGAGATGGGAGCCCAGCACAGAGATGGGTCAGAACAGACTGGAGGCAAGGGATGAGGTGGGTTTTGGACAAGAAGTTACTACTCGCAGACTTTCCAAGAAAGTCACCAGAGCCAATTTAGACTAGAATGTGAGTGACTGACACCAGCTCCTTTCCTGATGGCAGACTCCAAGGGAGCAGAGGATGACAGTCCAGGACGAGGAGTGCCCAGCAGCTTCCCTCCTTCCTGGGCCAGTTGCAGGCCTGGGGGGACCACACGTGGAGAGGAGTGATGCTACCTCTCCCCTCACAGAAAGGCTGGGAGATGGGGTGCCAGCGTGCTGAGACTTGTCCTCAGCCACACCCACCTGCATCAGGTTGACCCCATTCCCATCTGCTGAGCTCTCAGGCTGGTGGGGAGACACCCTCAGAAGGAGCGATCACGAGGCAGAAGGCTGCCTGGGGGAGGAGGCAGGCAGTGGTGGTGACGATGGGCAGCCGCGCCCTGACGATGGGTCCATGCTGCGCCCCGCTCTTCACACGGCCAGAGCAGGGAAGGGTGTTCTGGGAGCGGGACGCAAGCCCTGCCAGGGCGAGGGTGTCGGCCAGCGGGGTTGCACGCAGTGGGGGCGTGACAGCCACCGTGGGCAGCGGCTGCCCCCGGGCACAGGTCCTGCACTCAGCACCTCACGCGCCCCCATGAGGGCATGTCGTTACTCTGCCTGTGCTCCCGCGAGGGGACAGGCATAGAGAGAGGGTGACCTGTGTGATATCACACAGCTCGTGATGGAGCAGAGGTGGGGTAAGCCCATGCCAATAGAACGGTGTCCAGAGGGTGTTAGTCTGCATGGGGCTGGAATGTGGTGTGTTCAGATGGTGAAGTGGAAATGCCTTTGGAGGAGAAGTTGAAATGCAGGGTTTGGGGTGAGCAGGCAGGGGAGGGGTTGCTGAGGAGGCCGGATGACAGGTCGGTGGGGTAACTGGCTCTTTTCCTGGGCTGGAGGGGACAGTGTGTGGGGAGGGGGGCTGGCTGGATTGTAGAACAGGGGCACGGGCCGAGCGGGGAAGTTAGGGCCTGCCTGCCTGGCTCTTAGAGAGGGAAATTCGCCAAAGGTGAAGTTCACCTGCAGTCCTGACCAGCTGCCAGTGATTACACCTTGAACATGAAGGCCACAGGCAGCTCGTAATGGTGCTAAATTTGGAGCAGCCGAACAGGAGGCATTCCAGTTATCTGTTCATTTCTAGAAATGCTTGACAGAAGGACTGTTGCCTAGAGAACAAAGCCAAAACATCAAAATGAAATCGAGAGAGAAGTAAGATTTCCTAAGCATAGCCTCTGAGTAAGCGCCTCTGTGGTTCTTTGGAAAGTGTGTGTCAGAAAATGCATAGAGGCTGAGAGAGCCCTGGGAGGGGCTGGGGAGACCTTACTCATCTCTCTCCACGAAAACTTGGAGAAGGCACAAAACCGCCATTGCCTCTTTGCAAGTACTGTTATTTCAGCTCAGCCATGTGAGATTTTATGATGGGCCCTGCTTCCTTTGTGAACCAACTGGGTGGTAATGTGTCCACACACACAGGCAGACATGTGCAAGATGCTAGGATGCCCTCTTTCCTTGAAAAGCCCAGGGTTTCCTCTGTGTCCTGGATTTGTCTTGACAAGCTCCAGCGTCCATATTGAAAGGTGCTAACTATCTGCGGTAAACCGTGAGCGACAGGGATTTGCCCTGGCGGTCCAGTGGTTAAGACTTCATCTTCCAATGCACGGGGCGCAGGTTCGATCCCTTTTCGGGGAACTAAGATCCCACGTGCCTCTTGGCCAAGAAATCAAAACGTAAAACAGAAGCAATATTGAAACAAATTCAATAAAGACTTTAAAAATGATTCACAATAAAACCAAACAAACATGCCCACACTCACGCATTGAGTGACCCTGGGCCCAACAATGACCTCGTTGTTGGGTCTCTCACCCCAGTGGTCACAAGTGATTGAACATGTGACTCAGATGGTTTTGAATATTTTCAAACTCTCCCTCTTGAAACGTAAAGGCCCACATAGCTAGTGCATGGCAGAGCTAGGGGTGCTGGAGGGAGCGGCCTGGGAGCCGCACTGTGGGCTGGGAGTGCCAGAATGGCCGAAGCCAAGGAAGCACTCTTGGAGCCCCTCGGTTCAGCACCTTCACAGCTGGTTACGAGTCCAGGATGCTTTTCTGCAGGGCCTGGGAAGCCCCTGAAGATTTTTTTTTTTTACATTTATTGATCAGTGGGATATCACAGATTATTGTTTCAGCTTGTGGGAGGAGTCAGTGATACCAGGCTTATTTCTCCTGTCTTTTTACGCTTACTGACTGAAGCTGACCTGATAAGGGCTTTTTGTACATTATTTTAATCTGCATATTTAAGATTTTACTGGGGCTTCCCAGGTGGCGTTAGTGGTAAAGAACCCGACTGCCGATGCAGGGGACACAGGAGAGACTGGGGTTCGATCTCTGGGTCAGGAAGATCCCCTGGAGAAGAGCATGGCAGCCCACTCCAGTCTTCTTGCCTAGAGCATCCCGGGGACAGAAGAGCCTGGCGGGCTACAGTCCATGGGGTCGCAAAGAGTGGGACACGACTGAAGCGACATAGCATGCACAAGGTTTTATTAGCCCTGGACTCTGCAGGTGGGGAAACCTAGGCCTCCAGAGGTTAAGGGCCAGGTCACAGCTGGCCAGGAGCGGACCGGCTCACCACCCAGGTGGTCTGACCTTCCCGTTACAGAGCGGGAGCGCCTCGTTCCACCGGAGGGGCCGGGGCAGGCTTCCTGGAGGGCGTGGCAGGCTGGCCTCGCCGGGGGGTGGGCATCTGGCACCCGGGGCTGGCTTCCTGGAGGTCATGGCAGGCTGGCCTCGCGGGGGGCGCCTGGCGCCTGGTGCTGACGGCTATTGCCCTGGTTGCAGGTGCCCTGCTGCAGGAGGAGCGGCTGGACGCGGTGACCCTGCTGTACGCCACCTCGCTGCCCAGCTTCTGCCTGCTGGCCGGCGCCGCCCTGGTGCTGGAGGCCGGCGTGGCGCCGCCGCCTGCCCCCACCGACTCCCGCCTCTGGGCCTGTGTCCTGCTCAGCTGTCTCTTGTCCGTACTCTACAACCTGGCCAGCTTCTCCCTGCTGGCCCTCACCTCGGCCCTCACGGTCCACGTCCTGGGCAACCTCACTGTTGTGGGCAACCTCGTCCTGTCCCGGCTGCTGTTCGGCAGCCGCCTCAGCACCCTCAGCTACGTGGGTGTGGCGCTCACCCTTTCTGGAATGTTCCTTTACCACAACTGCGAGTTCGTGGCCTCCTGGGCTACCCGCCAGGGCTTCCGGCGGAGGGACCAGCCTGGCAAGGGTCTCTGAGATCTGAGGGAGCACAGGGACCACCCGGGACTGCCCCGGCCCGAATCCAGCCTTGGCCCACGGCCACAGGAGAGCGGGCAGCCGCTGGGGCCGTCGGGGGAGACGGATCTTCCTGCAGGGTCTCCGTGGAGGCTGCAGTGGGGTCTCCTGGAGCGCCCCGGCTCCTGTCCCTGCCTGCCGCTCCTCATCGCAGACTCCACTCACCACTGGATGGTGGTCCAGGCACAGTCGCTGTGCTTGTCAGAGCTCTTATGACGATTAGGGTCAAGCACTGCACTGAAAATTGCTGGCTAAGCTGGGAACCTCACCAGCGTTCTGACGGTGATGGTGGTGACGATGGCGACGGTTCTTGTCGGTTGCACAATCCTTCCTCCAGGAAGTGGGGGAGGCAGCTAGGGGGCCCAGGGAAGGGCAGCTTTGCTACTGGGCTTCCCCAGGGAGCTGGGGGTCGTCTGTGCCAACTCCAGGCAGCTGCTGTGTCCTCAGCCCTGGGCCCCCCAACGTTGGGTCTTCCGTCCTCAAATAAACTATTTTTGCTTGTACACCGGTGTCATTCCTCGGGGTAGCGGCCAAGGAAACAGGCACACCAGCCGCCCACCCAGAAACAAGGACCTGCCCCCACCCTCACTGGGGCCTGGCCAGCCCCCCCACTGGCCCAGACCGCTGCTCTGACCCCTCTCGCCATCTTCCCGCAGCCTCGAGGGGAAGCTCTTAAAACGCAAGGTGTCTGTGGCTCCACGCTGCTCGCGGGACAAGGTCAGGCCTAGCCCCGTGACCTCGCCTCTCCCCGTGACCTCTCGCCTCTCCTCGTGACCTCTCGCCTCTCCCCGTGACCTCTCGCCTCTCCCCTCCTCTGTTGCCACTGGTCAGTCACTAAGCCGTGCCTCACTCTTTGTGACCCCATGGACTGCGGCACGCCAGGCTCCTCCGTCCTCCACTGTCTCCCAGAGCTTGCTCAAACTCATGTCCATTGAGTCGCTGATGCCATCCAGCCATCTCATCCTCTGTCAACCCCTCCTCCTCCTGCCCTCAGTCTTTCCCTTCATCAGCTCCACCTTCAATCCATACCTGCTTCCATCAGGTGCCCCGTGACACCCAGGCGCCCACTGGAGTTCCCTCACATGCTGGTCCCCGGTCTGTGGTCCTCCTCCTACATCAGCTTCTCCCTTCTCATGGCTAAACCCTTGCCTGGGGGTGGAAACCCAAACTGTACAACTCTCCTCTAAAAGAAAAACCAGAAAAGAAGCCTGNGTGAACTAGCCGGAGGACCCGGGGACTGGACCGAAGAGAAAAGGGATGGAGGATTCCGTCTAAGCGTAGCGTGGGCACTCGGGCGGGAGGAGAGTGGAGACTTCGCCTGGCACTGGCAGAGGTGCCCGGCGCTTACTAGGCCAGGCTCGAGCATCAGAGAGCCTGGCATCCCAGCTGAAGCGACCTGGGCTCTGGTCTCCCCGCGCCGAGAACACTGCACAGCTCCTGGACCTCCGCTGCCGCAGGCTGGGCGCCAGAGGCTGTGCCCGCACCTGTCTGAGACGGGGCGGGTCCAAGGTGGGGCTCTCTGGTGGCCCAGAGCTGGTCACCGGGGAGCCGGCCTCTTGCCGCGGCCCTACTGGTACCCATGTGCCGTTGCCCGCCGGAGCACCATGACGGCAGGATGACCTCTGCCGAGGCAGTGGCGGTGGCTGGCGGCGCTCGGTGGGCCGGGTCCGCCGAGTGGCCCCCTGACACCCCGCAGGCCCTTCGGCGGCCTGGCCGGGCCCGGGTGGCCGTGGCCGCGCTGGTGTGGCTGCTGGCGGGAGCCAGCATGTCGAGCCTCAACAAGTGGATTTTCACGGTGCACGGCTTCGGGCGGCCCCTGCTGCTGTCGGCCCTGCACATGCTGGCGGCCGCGGGGGCCTGCCACCGGGGGGCGCGGCGCCCCTTGCCCGGGCAGACCCGCCGCCAGGTGCTGCTGCTCAGCCTCACCTTCGGCGCCTCGATGGCTTGCGGCAATGTGGGCCTGAGCGCCGTGCCCCTGGACCTGGCACAGCTGGCCACCACCACCACGCCGCTCATCACGCTTGCCCTGTCCGCGCTGCTGCTCGGCCGGCGCCACCACCCGCTGCAGTTTGCGGCCATGGGTCCGCTCTGCCTGGGGGCCGCTTGCAGCCTGGCGGGAGAGCTCCGGACACCCCCAGCTGGCTGCGGTTTCCTGCTGGCGGCCACCTGCCTCCGTGGCCTCAAGTCCATTCAGCAGAGTGAGTAACCTAAGCCACTGGTTGAGGAGGTGGGGACCCGGGTGGGAGTGTGGCCTGGGGAACCCTGTGGGGGGGTATGGTTGCTATCCCATTTTACTGATGACCAAACTGAGGCATGTGGCTTTGGAAGCGGCAGGAACTGAGGCTTAGAAAGGGCCAACTGCTCAGTGATTTCCAGGCCTCAGACTTAGGCTCTAGAGGCCCAGCTGGTTTTGTCCCCGTTTGACACGTAGGGGGGCTTGCCCTGGGCCATGCAGGCGGCCGAGGCAAGATCTGAACCCAGTCAGACCGTAAAGAATCTGCCTCCGATACAAGAGACCCAGGTCCGGTCCCTGGGTGGGGAAGATCCCCTGGAGAAGGGCATGGGAACCCACTCCAGTATTCTTGCTTGGAAAGTCCCATGGATGGAGGAGCCTGGCGGGCTCCAGTCCATAGGGGTTCCAAAGAGCTGGGCACAACTGAGCAACTTTAACTTCACTCAGGCAGAGTCCATGTTGCCCTAGTGATGTGGCATAAGACTGTGCACCCAGAGGGAGGCTTGACAGTGGGAACTGGTGGGAGAGAAAGAGGGCAAGATGGTAAACCAGGATTTGGAAGTGGGGCGGAGGGTGGGGCTTGCTAAGTCTGGGAAGGGGTGGTGTCTTCTGGGAACTGCAGTGTAACAGGCCCTATGCAAGGTGTTCACTTTGAGTTGTCATGGCAACCACTACTTTCATCCCCATTTTACAGATGATGGAACTGAGACCCAGAGAAATTCATGATTTGCCCAGAGTCACACAGCTCCAAAGGACCAGAATCCTGGTCCATGTGACTCTGGACCTTAGCTCTGGTGGAAGGGGGCTGGAGGCTCTGGGCAGAGGGTAGGGTGGAGACTCCAAACCCAGACCCTGTGAAATCACTCTGCTGGAGGGAGGCAAATTCTTTCCTGCCTGTCCTACTGAGGGTTCTTCGAGTCAGCCCCCACCCTGTCTCTGTGCCTACTCAGGGTAGGGAGGCCTGGGTTCCAGCCACATGTGGGCTTATAATTCCTGAGTGACCTGGGGCGGATCTGGATCTTGTCTGGGCCTCAGTCTGCCTGTCTGTTTGGTGGAGGAGGTCAGAGTTGATAGAGTCGCAGGACTTTCTTGCTCTCCCTCCTTTGCGGCTCTGAGATCCTGTGACCCAGGCCTGGCAGAGGGAAAGGGTTGCTCCAGGGGCACTGGGCTGGGGTTCGGGCAGCCTGCAGCCAGGAAAGGTTGAAGTCAGCGCTCAGGCCTGCCCTGGAATCGGGACCCAGAGGCCCTGTCCCCATCTTCCAGGGCCCTGAGGCAGGGCCAAAGCCCAGTTCTATTTTTGCCTTCAGGTTACTTGAGAGCTGGGGCCTGAGCTCTGGGCATGAGTCAGTGGGAAACTTGACCTTGTGCCCCGCCCTGAGCAGGGCCAGAAGGCCGGGAAGGCCCCAACCTAAGGCCCACACCACACCTGCTGAGGCCGAGCCTCCTCACCCGAGAAGAGCCCCGGCCAGCAGGACAGGCTGTGGCCGGCCAGGCCTCGGGCCCGCCTGCCCCTGAGGCAGGCTGGATGCTGGCTCCGGGCTCCCGCAGCGCCCTCTGCATCCCCCACCAGGACTCCGTGCGCCTTGTATTGATATTATAGCCACTCGGTCACCTGTCTGCCTCCCACCAGGCAGGAGCTCCAAGAGGGCATGGTTTAGCTTTGGGGCAGCTCCATGTCCCCAGCTCTTGACTTGGGGCC
The DNA here is from genome assembly GCA_006410735.1 of Raphicerus campestris. Taxonomy (NCBI): domain Eukaryota; kingdom Metazoa; phylum Chordata; class Mammalia; order Artiodactyla; family Bovidae; genus Raphicerus; species Raphicerus campestris. The sequence goes on from SJYW01029318.1 coordinate 14,244, forward strand.
TGGCGCAGGTAAGGTACCACTTAAACGGTGAATTTATTAATGGTCTGATGGAAGAATTGGTAGGCTGCTTAAGCTACTTGGCTCAGGATGCTAAGGAGAGAGCTTAGAAGGCTGGAGGTCCCACTAACAGAGATGGGAGCCCAGCACAGAGATGGGTCAGAACAGACTGGAGGCAAGGGATGAGGTGGGTTTTGGACAAGAAGTTACTACTCGCAGACTTTCCAAGAAAGTCACCAGAGCCAATTTAGACTAGAATGTGAGTGACTGACACCAGCTCCTTTCCTGATGGCAGACTCCAAGGGAGCAGAGGATGACAGTCCAGGACGAGGAGTGCCCAGCAGCTTCCCTCCTTCCTGGGCCAGTTGCAGGCCTGGGGGAACCACACGTGGAGAGGAGTGATGCTACCTCTCCCCTCACAGAAAGGCTGGGAGATGGGGTGCCAGCGTGCTGAGACTTGTCCTCAGCCACACCCACCTGCATCAGGTTGACCCCATTCCCATCTGCTGAGCTCTCAGGCTGGTGGGGAGACACCCTCAGAAGGAGCGATCACGAGGCAGAAGGCTGCCTGGGGGAGGAGGCAGGCAGTGGTGGTGACGATGGGCAGCCGCGCCCTGACGATGGGTCCATGCTGCGCCCCGCTCTTCACACGGCCAGAGCAGGGAAGGGTGTTCTGGGAGCGGGACGCAAGCCCTGCCAGGGCGAGGGTGTCGGCCAGCGGGGTTGCACGCAGTGGGGGCGTGACAGCCACCGTGGGCAGCGGCTGCCCCCGGGCACAGGTCCTGCACTCAGCACCTCACACGCCCCCATGAGGGCATGTCGTTACTCTGCCTGTGCTCCCGCGAGGGGACAGGCATAGAGAGAGGGTGACCTGTGTGATATCACACAGCTCGTGATGGAGCAGAGGTGGGGTAAGCCCATGCCAATAGAACGGTGTCCAGAGGGTGTTAGTCTGCATGGGGCTGGAATGTGGTGTGTTCAGATGGTGAAGTGGAAATGCCTTTGGAGGAGAAGTTGAAATGCAGGGTTTGGGGTGAGCAGGCAGGGGAGGGGTTGCTGAGGAGGCCGGATGACAGGTCGGTGGGGTAACTGGCTCTTTTCCTGGGCTGGAGGGGACAGTGTGTGGGGAGGGGGGCTGGCTGGATTGTAGAACAGGGGCACGGGCCGAGCGGGGAAGTTAGGGCCTGCCTGCCTGGCTCTTAGAGAGGGAAATTCGCCAAAGGTGAAGTTCACCTGCAGTCCTGACCAGCTGCCAGTGATTACACCTTGAACATGAAGGCCACAGGCAGCTCGTAATGGTGCTAAATTTGGAGCAGCCGAACAGGAGGCATTCCAGTTATCTGTTCATTTCTAGAAATGCTTGACAGAAGGACTGTTGCCTAGAGAACAAAGCCAAAACATCAAAATGAAATCGAGAGAGAAATAAGATTTCCTAAGCATAGCCTCTGAGTAAGCGCCTCTGTGGTTCTTTGGAAAGTGTGTGTCAGAAAATGCATAGAGGCTGAGAGAGCCCTGGGAGGGGCTGGGGAGACCTTACTCATCTCTCTCCACGAAAACTTGGAGAAGGCACAAAACCGCCATTGCCTCTTTGCAAGTACTGTTATTTCAGCTCAGCCATGTGAGATTTTATGATGGGCCCTGCTTCCTTTGTGAACCAACTGGGTGGTAATGTGTCCACACACACAGGCAGACATGTGCAAGATGCTAGGATGCCCTCTTTCCTTGAAAAGCCCAGGGTTTCCTCTGTGTCCTGGATTTGTCTTGACAAGCTCCAGCGTCCATAGTGAAAGGTGCTAACTATCTGCGGTAAACCGTGAGCGACAGGGATTTGCCCTGGCGGTCCAGTGGTTAAGACTTCATCTTCCAATGCACGGGGCGCAGGTTCGATCCCTTTTCGGGGAACTAAGATCCCACGTGCCTCTTGGCCAAGAAATCAAAACGTAAAACAGAAGCAATATTGAAACAAATTCAATAAAGACTTTAAAAATGATTCACAATAAAACCAAACAAACACGCCCACACTCACGCATTGAGTGACCCTGGGCCCAACAATGACCTCGTTGTTGGGTCTCTCACCCCAGTGGTCACAAGTGATTGAACATGTGACTCAGATGGTTTTGAATATTTTCAAACTCTCCCTCTTGAAACGTAAAGGCCCACATAGCTAGTGCATGGCAGAGCTAGGGGTGCTGGAGGGAGCGGCCTGGGAGCCGCACTGTGGGCTGGGAGTGCCAGAATGGCCGAAGCCAAGGAAGCACTCTTGGAGCCCCTCGGTTCAGCACCTTCACAGCTGGTTACGAGTCCAGGATGCTTTTCTGCAGGGCCTGGGAAGCCCCTGAAGATTTTTTTTTTTTACATTTATTGATCAGTGGGATATCACAGATTATTGTTTCAGCTTGTGGGAGGAGTCAGTGATACCAGGCTTATTTCTCCTGTCTTTTTACGCTTACTGACTGAAGCTGACCTGATAAGGGCTTTTTGTACATTATTTTAATCTGCATATTTAAGATTTTACTGGGGCTTCCCAGGTGGCGTTAGTGGTAAAGAACCCGACTGCCGATGCAGGGGACACAGGAGAGACTGGGGTTCGATCTCTGGGTCAGGAAGATCCCCTGGAGAAGAGCATGGCAGCCCACTCCAGTCTTCTTGCAGAGCATCCCGGGGACAGAAGAGCCTGGCGGGCTACAGTCTATGGGGTCGCAAAGAGTGGGACACGACTGAAGCGACATAGCATGCACAAGTTTTTATTAGCCCTGGACTCTGCAGGTGGGGAAACCTAGGCCTCCAGAGGTTAAGGGCCAGGTCACAGCTGGCCAGGAGCGGACCGGCTCACCACCCAGGTGGTCTGACCTTCCCGTTACAGAGCGGGAGCGCCTCGTTCCACCGGAGGGGCCGGGGCAGGCTTCCTGGAGGGCGTGGCAGGCTGGCCTCGCGGGGGGTGGGCATCTGGCACCCGGGGCTGGCTTCCTGGAGGTCATGGCAGGCTGGCCTCACGGGGGGCGCCTGGCGCCTGGTGCTGACGGCTGTTGCCCTGGTTGCAGGTGCCCTGCTGCAGGAGGAGCGGCTGGACGCGGTGACCCTGCTGTACGCCACCTCGCTGCCCAGCTTCTGCCTGCTGGCCGGCGCCGCCCTGGTGCTGGAGGCCGGCGTGGCGCCGCCGCCTGCCCCCACCGACTCCCGCCTCTGGGCCTGTGTCCTGCTCAGCTGTCTCTTGTCCGTACTCTACAACCTGGCCAGCTTCTCCCTGCTGGCCCTCACCTCGGCCCTCACGGTCCACGTCCTGGGCAACCTCACTGTTGTGGGCAACCTCGTCCTGTCCCGGCTGCTGTTCGGCAGCCGCCTCAGCACCCTCAGCTACGTGGGCGTGGCGCTCACCCTTTCTGGAATGTTCCTTTACCACAACTGCGAATTTGTGGCCTCCTGGGCTACCCGCCAGNTCTGTCCCGGCTGCTGTTCGGCAGCCGCCTCAGCACCCTCAGCTACGTGGGCGTGGCGCTCACCCTTTCTGGAATGTTCCTTTACCACAACTGCGAATTTGTGGCCTCCTGGGCTACCCGCCAGGGCTTCCGGCGGAGGGACCAGCCTGGCAAGGGTCTCTGAGACCTGAGGGAGCACAGGGACCACCCGGGACTGCCCCAGCCCGAATCCAGCCTTGGCCCACGGCCACAGGAGAGCGGGCAGCCGCTGGGGCCGTCGGGGGAGACGGATCTTCCTGCA
>SJYW01029326.1:0-19126 GCA_006410735.1 Raphicerus campestris
GCCTGCAGGGGAGAAGGTTCTGATTTTTCTCGAGTTGCAGCTGTGTCGTCACGAGTTATGACGGGGACCCCAGGGACCCTCCCTTGTGGCTTCAGGAGAGGCCAGTCTCAGTGCTATCTCCTCTTGGGATGCCAGGGGAGCCCCGGGAACTCTTTCCTGACGAAGCAGGGGAAGGGCCCTTCATCTGGAGCTGAGCAGAGGAAATCGGGGCTCCTCTTGAGTCACAGTGGGATACTCGGGGTTCCTCTCGAGTGGGGGTGGGTAGGACGTGGAACTTCTCGGGTCACAGCAAGTGTGTGAAGGAGCCTTTCGAGGTGCCAGTGGGAAGGTGGGATTTCCCCTAAGGGGCGGCAGTGGACAAGGGCCTCACCCCGCCTGCAGGGGAGAAGCTTCTGGTTTTTCTCGAGTTGGGGCGGGTTCCACTCGAGATAAGACGGGGACCCCAGGGACCCGCCCCTGTGGCCTCAGGAGAGGCCAGTCTCCGTGCCAGTTTCCAGGCGCCTCTGTGGATTCCTCCCCAGTCATTTCCGGTCCTCAGTCCCCATCTGGTGCTGAGGCCGGAGCCTCAGGGTGCCTCGCCAATGCTGACATAGGCCTTGGGGTTTTCCTGGAGCCCCCACAGAGGAGTCAGGCCTCATCTCGCCTGGAGACATTCACGGCCGCATTCCTCTCCAGCTGCAGCAGCAGTGACTGGCTCCCCGTCAAGCAGACACAGGGATCTGTGGCTTGCCCTCGAGGTACCCCAAGGCTATCACACATGCCAGTGTGTCGGGAGTCAAGCCTCAGTGTGACAGTCGCGGCCGTCCAGAGCAGTCAGGTGCATCTGGTGTGGACGAGGCATTTGGGTGTCTTGGGGAATGGGGGCCCGACCCCTGAGGGTCCTCCCGACTCTCCTGGTGCGAGCGTCACCTCTTGGGATGCGAGGGGAATGCCGCGAACCCTTTCCTGACGGAGCAGGGAAGGGCCCCTCATCTGGAGCTGAGCAGGGGAAAACAGGACTCCTCTTGATTCGGGGCGGGACCTGCGGGGCTCCTCTCGAGTGGGGACGGGTGGGCAGGGAACTTCTTGGGTCACAATAAGGTTTAAAGGAAACTTTCGTGGTCCAAGTGGGTAGGGGGGTTTCCCCCCAAGAGGCTGCAGCCGACAACGGCCCCACCCTGCCTGCAGTGGAGAAGCTTCTGGTTTTTCTCTAGTTTTGGCAGGGTCCTTTCGAGTTACAATGAGGACCCCAGAGACCCGCCTCTGTGGCCTCAGGAGTAGCCAGTCTCGGTGCGTCTTATAAGGTGCTTCTGGGGATTCCTCCTCAGTCGTCGCCTTGTCCTCTCTCCTCGTCAGGAGTTGAGTCCAGAGCCTGAGCTTGTTTCACCCGTGCTGACATAGGTCTTGAGGTTCCCCTGGTGCCCCACAGGGGACTCAGGCCTCTTCTCGCCTGGAGACGTGCACATCCGCTTTCCTCCCCAGCTGCAGCAGCAGTGTCCCACTCCCCGTCAAGCGGACACAGGGATCTTTGTCTTACCCTCAAGGTACCCCAGGGCTGTCACGCTTGCCAGTGTGTCTGGAGTCGAGCCTCGGGGTGACAGTTGAGACAGTGCGTGGCAGTCAGATGCATCTGGAGTGGACCAGGCTTTTGGGGGTCTTGGGGAATGATGGCCCAACACCTGAAGCCCCTCCCTTCTCTCCTGATACGAGCGCCTCCTCTTGTGACGTGAGAGGAGTGCCAAGAGCCCTTTCCCGACAGATTAGTGAAAGGGCCCCTCATCTGGAGCTGAGCAGGGGAAAACAGGGATCCACATGAGTCAGAGCGGGACTCTCGGGGTTCCTCTCCAGTGGGGGCGGGTAAGGCGGGGAACTTCTTAGGTCACAGCAAGGGTGTGAAGGAGCTTTTCAAGGTCAAGAGGGAAGGGTGATTTCCCCCGAAACGCTGCAGCGGACAAGGGCCTGACCCCGCCTGCAGGGGAGAAGCTTGTGGTTTTCCTCAAGTTGCGCCGGGGTCCTCTCCACTTGAGACAGGGACACCAGGGACCTGCCCCTGTGGCCTCAGGAGAGGCCAGGCTCCGTGGGAGTTTCAGGCACCCCTGGGGATTCTACCCCAGTCGTTGCCTGGTCCTGTTTTCATCTGGTGCTGAGGCCAGATTCTGAGCTTGCCTCGCCCGTGCTGACATAGGTTTTGGGGCTCCCCTGGAGCCCCCACATTGGAGTCAGGCCTTGTCTCACCTGGAGATGTGCACGGCCCCTTACCTTCCTAGCTGCAGCAGCAGTGTCCGGCTCCCCATCAAGTGGACACAGGGACCTATGGCTTGCCTTCGAGGTACCCCAGGGTTGTCACATGTGCCAGTGTGTTGGGAGTCGAGCCTGGGGGAGACAGTCGAGGCAGTGAAGGGCAGTCAGGCGCATCTGGAGTGGACAAGGCATTTGGAGGTCTTGAGGAATGGTAGCCCAACCCCGGAGGCTCCTCCTGACTCTCCTGGTGTGAGCACCTCCTTTTTGGCTGCGTGGGGAGAGCCGGGAACCCTTTCCCACCAGAGCAGGGAAAGGGCCCCTCATCTGGGGATGAGCAGGGGAAAACGGGGCTCCTCTTGATTCGTGGTGGGAAACTCGGGGTTCCTAGCGATTGGGGACGGGTGGGGCGGGGAACTTCTTGGGTCTCAGCAAGGGAGTGGAGGAGCCTTTCTAGGTCCAAGAGGGAAGGGGTGATTTCCTCCAAGATGCCTTAGCGGACAAGGGCCTCACCCCGACTGCAGGGTAGAAGCTTCGGGGTTTTCTCGAATTGTGGTTGGAACCCCAGGGACCCACCCCTGTGGCCTCAGGAGAGGCCAGTCTCCATGCGAATTGTGAGGTGCCTCTGGGGATTCCTCCCCAGTCATCGCCGGGTCCTCAGTCCTCATCTGGTGCCGAGGCCGGAGCCTGAGCTTGCCAGCCCGTGCTGACATAGGTCCTGGGGTTCCCCTGGAGCCCCCACAGGGGAGTCAGGCCTCGTCTCACCAGGAGACGTGCACGGCCGCTTTCCTCCCCAGCTGCAGCAGCAGTGTCCAGCTCCCCGTCAAGCAGACACAGAGATCTGTGGCTTGCCCTCGAGGTAACCCAGACTGTCACACTTGCCAGTGTGTCAGGAGTCGAGCCTTGTTGTGACAGTTGATTCAGTTCAGGTCAGTCAGATTCATCTGGAGTGGACAAGGCATTTGGGGGTCGTGGGGAATGGTGGCCCAACCCCTGAGTCTCCTCCTGACTCTCCTGGTGTGAGCGCCTTCTCTTGGGATGTGAGGGGTGTGCTAGGAACCCTTTCCCGATGGAGCAGGGAAAGGGCCCCTCATCTGGAGCTTAGCAGGGTAAAACGGGGCTCCTCTTGATTCACGGTGGGAAACTCGGGGTTCCTATCTATTGGTTACGGGTGGGGCGGGGAACTTCTTGGGTCACATCAAGGGAATGAAGGAGCCTTTCTAGGTCCAAGAGGGAAGGGGTGATTTCCTCCGAGACGCCACAGCGGACAAGGGCCTCACCCCGCCTGCATGGGAGAAACTTCTGGTTTTTCTCTAGTTGCGGGGGTCCTCTCGAGTTATGCCGAGGACCCCAGGGACCGCCCCTGTGGCCTCAGGACAGGCCAGTCTCTGTGCGAGTTGTGAGGCGCCTCTAGGGATTCCTCCCTAGAAGTCGCTGTGTCCACTTTCCCCATCTTGTGCTGAGGGTAGAGCCTGAGCTTGCCTCACTCATGCTGACATAGGACTTGGAGTTCCCTTGTAGCCCCCACAGGGGAGTAAGGCCTCGTTTCGCCTTGAGTCATGCACGGCCGCTTTCCACCCCAGCTGCAGCAGCATTGTCGAGCTCCCTGTCGAGCGTACACAGGGATCTGTGGCTTGCCCTGGAACTTGTTACATGTGGCAAGTATCGGGAGTCGAGCCTCGGGGTGACAGTCGAGGCAGTGCAGGGCATTCAGATTCATCTGTAGTGAATGAGGCATTTGGGGATCTTGGGGAATGGTGGCCTGACCCCTGAGGATCCTCCTGACTATCCAGGAGCGAGTGCCTCCTGTTTAGATGTGATGGGAACTCTGGGAACCCTTTCCCGCCGGAGCAGGGAGTGGGCCCCTCACCTGTAGCTGAGCAGGGGAAAATGGGGTCGTCTTGAGTTGTGGCAGGACCCTTGGGGTTCCTCTTGAGTAAGGACGGTTGAGACGGGGAACTTCTTGAGTCACAGCAATGGGTGTGAAGGAAACTTTTGAGGTCGGAGAGGAAAGGGGTGTTTTCCCCCGATATGACTCAGCAAACAAAGGCCTCACCCCGCCTACAGGGGAGAAGCTTCTGGTTTTTCTCAAGTTGCAGCTGGGTCTTCTTGAGTGCCAAAAGGGGAACCTAGGGACACGCCCCTGTGGATTCAGGAGAGGCCAATCTCTGTTTCAGTTGCAAGGCGCCTCTGGGGATTCCTCCCCAGTCATCGCCGGGTCCTCAGCCCTCCTCTGGTGCTGAGTCCGGAGCCTGAGCTTGCCTCGCCTGTGCTGATATAGGTGTTTGGGTTCCCCTGGAGCTCCCACAGGGGAGTCAGGCCTCATCTCTCCTGGAGACGTGCATGGCTGCTTTCCTCCCCAGCTGTAGCAGCAGTGTCCGGCTACCCGGCAAGCGTACACAGTGATCTGTGGCTTGCTCTCAAGGTACCCCAGGGATGTCACACGTACCAGTGTGTCGGGAGTCGAGCTTCGAGGTGATAGTTGAGGCAGTGCAGGACAGTCAGGTGCATCTGGACTGGATGAGGCATCTGGGGCTCTTGGGAAATGGTGGCCAGATCCCTGAGGCTCCTCCAGATTCTCCTAGTGTGAGCACCTCCTCTTGGGATGCAAGAGGAGTGCCGGGAACCCTTTCTCGACGGAGTAGTGAAATTACCCCTCTTCTGGAGCTGAGCAGTGGTAAACGGGGCTCCTCTTGAGTCGTGGAAAAACCCTTGGGGTTCCTCTCGAGTGTGGAAGGGTGGGGCGGGGAACTTCATGGGTCACGGCAAGAGAGTGAAGGAGCCTTTGGAGGTTAAAAATGAAAGGGGTGATTTCACCTGAGACGCCACAGTGGAAAGGGCCTCACCCCGCCGGCAGTGGAGAAGCTTCTGGTGTTTCTCGACTTGTGGCGGGGTCCTCTCCAGTTACGAATGGGACCCCAGGGACCCGAGCCTGTCGCCTCAGGAGAGGCCAGGCTCCGTGCGAGTTGCGATGTGCTTCTAGGGATTCCTCCCCAGTAGTGGCTGCGTTCTCAGTCCTTCTCTGGTGCTGAGGCCGGAGCCTGAGTTTGCCTCGCCCATGCTGACATATGTCACGGGGTTCCCCTGGAGCCTGCACAGAAGAGTCCGGCCTCGTTTCGCCTGAACACGTGCACAGCCGCTTTGCTCCCCAGCTGCAGCTGCAGTGTCCGTCTCTCCATTGAGCCGACAGGGAATTATGGCTTGCCCCCGTGGTACCCCAGGGCTGTCACACGTGCCAATGTGTTGGGAGTCGAGCCTCAGTGTGACAGTTGAGGCAGTGCAGCTGCATCTGGAGTGGACGAGGCATTTGGGGGTCTTGGGCAATGGTGGCCCAACCCCTGATGCTTCTCCAGACTCTCCTGGTAAGAGAGCCTCCTCCTGGGATGCGAGGGGTCTCGGGAACCCTTTCCCGACAGAGCAAGGAAAGGGCCCCTCATCTGGAGTGGAGCAGTGGAAAACGAGGCTTTACTTGTGTCGTCGTGGGACACTCGAGGTACCTCTCCAGTGGGGACGGGTGGTTCGGGGAACTTCTTGTGTCATAGCAAAGTTGTGAAGGAGCTTTTCGAGGTCCAATAGTGAAGGGGTGATTTTCCCTGAGACACTGCAGCTAACAAGGGTCTCACAGTGCTTGCAGGGGAGAAGCTTCTGGTTTTTCTCGAGTTGCGGTGGGGTCCTCTCAAGTTACGATGGGGACCCCAGGAACCCTCCCCTGTGGCCTCAGGAGAGGCTAGTCTCCGTGTGAGTTGCAAGGCACCTCTGGGGATTCCACCCCAGACGTCAGCGGGTCCTCAGTCCTCGTCTGGTGCTGAGGCCAGATCCTGAGCTTGCCTCGCCCGTGCTGACATAGGTCTTGGGGTTGCCCTGAAGCCAACACAGGGGAGTCAGCCTCGTCTCGCCTGGAGACGAGCACTGCCTCTTTCCTCCTCAACTGCAGCAGCAGTGTCTGGCTCTATGTCGAGTGGACACAGGGATCTGTGGCTTGCCATTGAGGTACCCAGGGCTGTCACATGAGCCAGTGTGTTGGGAGTCGAGCCTCAAGGTGACAGTTGAGGCAGTGCAGGGTAGTCAGGTGCATCTGGAGTGGATGAAGCATTTGGGGGTCTTGGGCAATGGTGGCCCGACCCCTGAGGCTCCTCCCGACATTCCTGGTGCAAGTGCTTCCTCTTCAAATGCGAGAGGATTGCCGGGAACCCTTCGCGACAGAGCAGGGAAAGGGACCCTCATCTGGAGGTGAGCAGGGGAAAAACGGGGCTACTCTTGAGTGGCAGCTAAACCTTCGGGTTTCTTCTCGAATGGGGAAAAGAGTCAGTTATCATGAAATAAGTCATTTATCATGAAATAAGCCAGTTATCATGAAATAAGTCAGTTAGATCATGAAAAATTCAGTTATCATGAGACAAGACTGTTATCATGAAATAAATCAGTTATCATGAAACAAGTCTGTTATCATGAAAAAAGTCAGTTATCTTGAAATAAGTCAGTTATGATGAAAAATTCAGTTATCATGAAATAAGTCAGTTATCATGAAGTGAGTCAGTTATCATGAAACTAGTCAGTTATCATGAAATAAGTCGGTGATCATGAAGTAAGTCAGTTATCATGAAATTAGTCAAATATCATGAAATAAGACAGTTATCCAGAAAATTATAAGTTAGATCATGAAATAAGTCAGTTAGATCATGAAATATGTGAGTTATCATGAAAAGAGTCAGTTATCATGAAACAAGTCAGTTATCATGAAATAAGTCAGTTATAAAGAAATAATTCAGTTATCATGAAATAAGTAATTATGAAATAAGTCAGTTATCATGAAAAAAGTCAGTTATCATGAAAGAAGTCAGTTATCATGAAATAAGTAATTTATCATGAAAAAAGACAGCTATCATGAAATAAGTCATTTATCATGTAATGTCGATTATCATGAAATAATCAGATCTTGAAATAAGTAAGTTATCAAAAATATTTGTGTTAGACCAAGAAATAAGTCAGTTACCATGAAATAAGTCAGTTAGATCATGAAATACATCAGTCATCATGAAATAATTCAGATATCATAAATAAGTCAGTAATCATGAAATAAGACAGTTATCAGGAAATTGTTAGATCATGAAAAAAGTCAGTTATCATGAAATAAGCCAGTTATCATGAAATAAGCCAGTTATCATGAAACAAGTCAGTTAGATCATGAAACAAGTCAGTTATCATGAAACAAGTCAGTTATCACGAAATAAGTCAGTTATCACGAAAAAATTCAGTTATCATGAAATAAGTGAGTTAGATCATGAACTAAGTCAGTTATGATGAAATAAGTCAGTTAAATGATGAAATAACTGAAATAGATCATGAAATAAGTCAGTTATGATGAAATAAATCAGTCATCATGAAATAAGTCAGTTATCATGAAATAAATCTGTTAGGTCATGAAATGTCAGTTTTCATGAAATAAGTGAGTAGATGATGAAATAAGTCACTTATTATGAAAGAAGTCAGTTATCATGAAATATGTCAGTTATCATGGAAGAAGTCAGATAGATCATGTAATAAGCTAGATCACGAAAAATTCAGTTATGATGAAATACATCAGTTATCATGAAATGAGTCAGTTATCATGAAACAAGTCAGTTATCATGAACTATGTCAGTTATCATGAAACGTCTGTTATCTTTAAACAAGTCAGTTATCAAGAAATAAGTCAGTTATGATGAAATAAGTCATTTATCATGAAATAAGTCAGTTTTAAAGAAATATGTCAGTCAGATCATGAAAAAGTCAGTTATGACGAAATAAGCCAGTTATGAAATAAGTCAGTTATCATGAAATAAGTCAATAATCATGAAATAAGTCTGTTAGATCATGAAATAAGTCAATTACCATGAAACATGTCAGTTATCATGAAATAATTCAGTTATCATGAAATTAGTCAGTTAGATCATGAAAATTCAGTTATCATGAAATAAGTCAGCTATCATGAAATGAGTCAGTTATCATTAAACAAGTCACATATCATGAAATAAGACAGGTAGATCATGAAATAAGTCAGTTATGAAATAAGTCAGTTATCATTAAAAAATCAGTTATCATGAAATAAGTCAGTTTTCATGAAATAAGTGAGTAGATGATGAAATAAGCCACTTATGAAACAGGTCAGTTATCATGAAATATGTCAGTTATCATGGAAAAGTCAGATAGATCATGTAATAAGTTAGTTAGATGAGGAAAAATTCAGTTATGATGAAATACATCAGTTATGATGAAATACATCAGTTATCATGAAACAAGTCAGTTATCATGAAATAAGTCTGTTATCATGAAACAAGTCAGTTATCATGAAATAAGTCTGTTATCATGAAACCAGTCAGTTATAATGAAGTAAGTCAGTTATCATGAAATAATCAGTTAGATCATCACAAAATTCAGTTATCATGAAACAAGTCTGTTATCATGAAACAAGACAGTTATTCTGAAATAAGTCAGTTAGATCATGAAACGACTCAGTGATCATGAAATGACTCTGTGATCATGAAATAAGTCATTTATCATAAAATGTCAGTAGATCATTATAAAATCTGTTATCACGAAATGAGTCAGTTATCGTAAAATAAGTCTGTTATCATGAAACAAGTCAGTTATCATGGAAAAAGTAATGTATCATGAAATAAACAGTTATCATGAAATAAATCAGTTAGATCATGAAATACCTCAGATGGATCATGAAATAAGTCAGCTATCTTGAAATAAGTCAGTTAGATCATAAAAATGTCAGTTATCATGAAAAAGTCTGATGTCATGAAAAAAGTTAATTATCATGAATTAAGTCAGTTATCATGAAATAAATTCGTAATCATGAAATAAGACAGTTATCATGAAATAAGTCAGTTAGAACATGAAATAACTCAGATAGATCATGAAAAAAGTCAGTAATCATGAAACATGTCAGGTATCGTGAAACAAGTCAGTTATCATGAAATAAGTCAGTTATCATGAAATTAGTCAGTTAGATCATCAAAAAAGTCAGTTATCAAGAAGCAAGTTTGTTATCATGAAAAAAGTCAGTTATCATGAAATAAATCAGTTAGATCATGAAATAAGTCTGTTAGATCACTAAATAAGCGAATAATCATGAAATAAGTCAGTTATCATGAAATAAGTCTGTTAGATCATGAAATAAGTCAATTATCATGAAATAAGCCAGTTATCATGAAATAACTCAGTTACCAAAAAATAAGTCTGTTAGATCATGAAATAAGTGAATTATCATGAAAGAAGTCAGTTATCAAGAAATAAGTCAATTATCATGAAATAAGTCAATTATCATGAAATAAGTCAATTGTCATGAAATAAGTCAGATATCATGAAATAATCAATTATCATGAAATATGTCAGTTATCATGAAATAAGTCTGTTAGAGCATGAAATAAGTCAATTATCATGAAATAAGTCATTTATCATGAAATAAGTCCAATAGATTTTGAAATGTCAATTATCATGAAATAATTCAATTATCTTGAAATAAGTCAGTTATAATGAAATAAGTCATTTATGATGAAATAATTCAGTTATAATTAAATAAGTCTGTTATCATGAAATAAGTCTGTTAGATCATGAAATAAGTCAATTATCATGAAATTAGTCTGTTAGATCATGAAATAAGTCAATTACGATGAAATAAGTCAATTATCATGAATTAAGTCAATTATCATGAAATAAGCCAGTTATCATGAAATAAGTCAGTTGTCATCAAATAAGTCTGCTGGTTCATGAAATAAGTAAAATATCATAAAATATTTCAATTATCATGAAATGAGTCAGTTATAATGAAATAAGTCATTTATTATGAAATAATTCAGTTATAATTAAATAAGTCTATTATATCATGTAATAAGTCATTTATCATGAAATAAGTCAATTAGCATGAAATAAGTCTGTTAGATCATGAAATAAGTCAATTATGATGAAATAAGTCAATTATCATGAAATAAGTTACTTATCATGAAATAAGTCTGTTAGATCATGAAATAAGTCAATTATCATGAAATAAGTCAGTTGCAAAAAATAAGTCTGTAGGATCATGAAATAAGTCAATTATCATGAAAGAAGTCAGTTATCATGAAATAAGTCAGTTATCACGAAATAAGTCAGTTATATTGAAATAAGTGTGGTAGAACATGAAAAAGTCAATTATCATAAAATAAGTCAATTATCATAAAATAAGTCAATTATCATGAAATACGTCAATTATCATGAAATAAGTCACTTATCATGAAATAAGTCTGTTAGATCATGAAATAAGTCAATTATCATGAAATTAGTCTGTTAGATCATGAAATAAGTCAATTACGATGAAATAAGTCAATTATCATGAATTAAGTCAATTATCATGAAATAAGCCAGTTATCATGAAATAAGTCAGTTGTCATCAAATAAGTCTGCTGGTTCATGAAATAAGTAAAATATCATAAAATATTTCAATTATCATGAAATGAGTCAGTTATAATGAAATAAGTCATTTATTATGAAATAATTCAGTTATAATTAAATAAGTCTATTATATCATGTAATAAGTCATTTATCATGAAATAAGTCAATTAGCATGAAATAAGTCTGTTAGATCATGAAATAAGTCAATTATGATGAAATAAGTCAATTATCATGAAATAAGTTACTTATCATGAAATAAGTCTGTTAGATCATGAAATAAGTCAATTATCATGAAATAAGTCAGTTGCAAAAAATAAGTCTGTAGGATCATGAAATAAGTCAATTATCATGAAAGAAGTCAGTTATCATGAAATAAGTCAGTTATCACGAAATAAGTCAGTTATATTGAAATAAGTGTGGTAGAACATGAAAAAGTCAATTATCATAAAATAAGTCAATTATCATAAAATAAGTCAATTATCATGAAATACGTCAATTATCATGAAATAAGTCACTTATCATGAAATAAGTCTGTTAGATCATGAAATAAGTCAATTATCATGAAATAAGCCAGTTATCATGAAATAAGTCAGTTATCATCAAATAAGTCTGCTAGTTCAGGAAATAAGTCAAATATCACGAAATAAATCAAATATCATGAAATAAGTCAGTAACCATAAAATAAGTCAATTGTCATGAAATAAGTCAGTTATGATGAAACAAGTCATGTATCATGAAATAATTCTGTTATCATTAAATAAGTCCATTATCATGAAATATGTCAGTTACCATGAAATAAGTCTGTTAGATCTTGAAATAAGTCAGTTATCATGAAATAAGTAAATTATCATCAAATAAGTCAATTATCATGAAATCAGTCAATTATCATGACATAAGTCATTTGTCATGAAATAAGTCTGTTAGATCATGAAATAAGTCAATTATCATGAAATAAGACTGTTAGATTATGAAATAAGTCAGTTATCATGAAATAATTCTGTTAGATGAGGAAATAAGTCAATTATTGTGAAATGTCAGTTATTACGAAATAAGAAAATTATCATGAAATATGACAGTTATTATGAAATAAGTGTTAGATCATGAAATAAGTCAGTTATCATGGAATAAGTAAATTATAATCAAATAAATCTATTATCATGAAATAAGTCAGTTATCATGAAATAATTCTGTTAGATGATGAAATAAGTCAGTTTTCATGAAATAAAACAGTTATGAAATAATTCTGTTAGATCATGAAATATGTCAATTATCATGAAATGCAATTATCATGAATTTAGTTATCATGAAATAAGTCCGTTAGAACATGAAATAAGACAATTATCATGAAATAAGTCAATGATCATTTAATAAGTCAGTTATCATGAAATAAGTCAGTTAGATCATGAAATAAGTCAATTATCATGAAATAAGTCAATTGTCATGAAATAAGTCTGTTAGATCATGAAATAAGTCAGTTATCATTAAAGAAGTCAGTTATCATGAAATGAGTCTGTTAGATCATGAAATAAGTCCGTTACAATGAAATTAGTCTGTTAGATCATGAAATAAGTAAATTATCATCAAATAAGTCAATTTTCATGAAGTAATTCTGTTATCATGAAAATAAGTCTGTTAGATCATGAAATAAGTCAATTATCATGAAATAAGTCAATTATCATCAAATAAGTCAGTTATCATGAAATACGTCTGTTAGATCATGAAACATGTCAACTATCATGAAATGCAATTATCATGGATTAGTTATCATTAAATAAGTCCGTTATCATGAAATAAGTCAATTATCACGACATAAGTCAGTAATCATGAAATAAGTCTGTTAGATCATGAAAAATGTCAATTATCATGAAATGCAATTATCATGAATTTAGTTGTCACGAAATAAATCCGTTATCGTGAAATAAGTCAATTATCATGATATGTCAATTATCATGGCATAAGTCAGTTATCCTGAAATTAGTCAATTATCATGAAAGAAGTCAGTTATCATGAAATAAGCCTGTTAGATCATGAAATAAGTCAATTATAATGAAAGAAGTCAGGTATCATGGAATAAGGTTGTTAGATCATGAAATAAGTCAATTATCATGACATAAGTCAGTTTTCATGAAATAAGTCTGTTAGATCATGAAATATGACAAATATCATGAAATGTAGTTATCATGAAATTAGTCAGTTATCATGAAATAAGTCAATTATCATGACATAAATCAATTATCAAGACATGTCAGTTATCATTAAATAATTCCGTTAAATCACGAAATAAGTTAATTATGATGAAATAAGTCAATTGTCATTAAAGAAGTCAGTTATCATGAAATAAGTCTTCTAGATCATGAAATAAGTCAATTATCATGAATGAAGTCAGTAATCATGAAATAACTCAATTATCATAAAATAAGTCAGTTATCATGAAATAAGTTTTTTAGATCATGAAATTAATCAGTATTAATGAAATAAGTCAATTATCCTGAAACAAGTCTGTTATGAAATACGTCTGTTAGAACATGAAATAATTCAATTATCACTAAATAAGTCAATTATAATGAAATACGTCATTTATCATGAAATAAGTCTGGTAGATCATGAAATAAGTGAAATATCATGAAATAAGTCTGTTAGATCATGAAATAAGTCCATTATCATGAAATAAGTCAATTATCATGAAATTAGTCAACTAACATGAAATAAGTCTGTCAGATCATGAAATAAATCAGTTATCATGAAATGTGTCAGTTATCATGAAATAAGTGTATTATCATGAAATAAATGTGTCAGATTAAGACATGTCAATTATCATGAAATAAGTCAGTTATTATGGAATAAGTAAATTATCATGAAATATGACAGTTATCCTGAAATAAGTCCGTTAGATCATGAAATAAGTCAGTTATCATGAAACAGGTAAATTATCACCAAATAAGTCTATTATCATGAAATAAGTCTGTTAGATCATGAAATATGTCAGTTATCATGAAATAAGTAAATTATCACCAAATAAGTCAATTGTCATGAAATAAGTCAGTTATCATGAAATAAGTCTGTTAGATAGTGAAATAAGTCAATTATCATGAAATAAGTCAGTCACCAAAAAATAAGTCTGTTAGATCATGAAATAAGTCAATTATCATGGCAAAAGTCAATTATCATGACATAAGTCAGTTATCATGAAATAATTCTGTTAATGAAATAAGTCAATTATGATGAAATAAGGCAATTATCATTAAAGAAGTTAGTCATGAAATAAGTTTTTTAGATAATGAAATAAGTCAATTATCATGAAAAAATCAGTTATCATGTAATAAGTCTGTTAGATAATGATATTTTAAGGCAATTATCATGAAAAAAGTCATTTATCAAGAAATAAGTCAATTATCATGAAATAAGTCTGTTAGATGATGAAATAAGTCAAATATAATGAAATAAGTCATTTATCATGAAATAAGACAGTTATCATGAAATAACTCTGTTAGGTTTGAAATAAGTCACATATCATGAAATTAGTCAATCATCATGAAATAAGTCTGTTAGATCATGAAATAAATCAGTTATCGTGAAATAAGTCAGTTATCATGAAATGAGTCTGTTAGATCATGAAATAAGTCTGTTACCATGAAATAAGTCTGTTAGATCATGAAATGTCAATTATAATGAAATAAGTCAATTAAAAGGAAATAAGTCAGTTATTATGAAATAAGTCTCTTAGATTATGAAATAAGTCAGTTATCATGAAATAAGTAAATTATCATCAAATAAGTCAATTATCATGAAATAATTCAGTTATCATGAAAGAAGTCAGTTATCATGAAGTAAATCAGTTATCATGTAATAAGTCACTTATCATGAAATGTCAGTTATCATGAAATAAGATAGTTAGATCATGAAATAAATCAGTTATTATGAAATAAGTCAATTATCATAAAAAGTCTGTTATGAAATATGTCTGTTAGAACATGAAATAACTTAATTATCACTAAATAAGTCAATTATTATAAAATAATTCAGTTATCATGCAATAAGTCAATTATCATGAAATAAGTCAGTTATCCTGAAATTAATCAATTATCATGAAAGAAGTCAGTTATCATGAAATAAGTTTTTTAGATCATGAAATAAGTCAATTATCAAGACATAAGTCAGTTATCATGAAATAAGTCTGTTAGAACATGAAATATGACAAATATCATGAAATGTAATTATCATGAAATTAGTCAGTTAACATGAAATAAGTCAATAATCATGACATAAATCAATTATCACGACATAAGTCAGTTATCATGAAATAATTCCATTGTCATGAAATAAGTTAATTATGATGAAATAAGTCAATTATCATTAAAGAAGTCAGTTATCATGAAATAAGTCTTTTAGATCATGAAATAAGTCAATTGTCATGAATGAAGTCAGTAATCATGAAATAAGTCAATTATCATAAATTAAGTCAGTCATCATGAAATAAGTTTGTTAGATCATGAAATTAATCAGTTATAATGAAATAAGTCAATTATCCTGAAACAAGTCTGTTATGAAATACGTCTGTTAGAACATGAAATAATTTAATTATCACTAAATAAGTCAATTATCATGAAATACATCATTTATCATGAAATAAGTCTGGTAGATCATGAAATAAGTCCATTATCCTGAAATAAGTCAATTATCATGAAATTAGTCAATTATCATGAAATAAGTCTGTTAGATCATGAAATAAGTCAGTTATCATGAAATGTGTCAGTTATCATGAAATAAGCATATTATCATGAAATAAGTGTGTTAGATCATGAAATAAGTCAATTATCATGAAATAAGTCAGTTATTATGAAATAAGTAAATTATCATGAAATATGACAGTTATCATGAAATAAGTCCGTTAGATCATGAAATAAGTCAGTTATCATGAAATAAGTAAATTATCACCAAATAAATCTATTATCATGAAATAAGTCAGTTATCATGATATAAGTCTGTTAGATGATGAAATAAGTCAATTGTCATCAAATAAGTCAATTTTCATTAAAGAAGTCAGTTACCATGAAATAAGCCTGTTAGATCATGAAATAAGTCAGTTATCATGAAATAAGTAAATTATCATCAAATAAGTCAATTATCATGAAATAAGTCAGTTATCATGAAATAAGTCTATTAGATCATGAAATAAGTCAATCATAATGAAATAAGTCAATTATCATGACATAAGTCAGTTATCATGAAATAAGCCTGTTAGATCATGAAATACGTCAATCATAATGAAATAAGTCAATTATCATGACATAAGTCAGTTATCACGAAATAAGTCTGTTAGATCATGAAATACGTCAATCATCATGAAATATGTCAATAATCATGAATTAAGTCTGTTAAATTATGAAATAAGTCAGTTATCATGAAATAATTCTGTTAGATGAGGAAATAAGCCAATTATCTTGAAATAAGTCAGTTATTATGAAATAAGTTAATTATCATGAAATATGACAGTTATCATGAAATAAGACTGTTAGATCATGAAATAAGTCAGTTATCATGAAATAAGTAAATTATCATCAAATAAGTCTATTATCATGAAATAAGTCAGTTATCATGAAATAAGGGTGTTAGATAATGAAATAAGTGAATTTTCATGAAATAAGTCAGTTATGAAATAAGTCTGTTAGATCATGAAATATTTCAATTATCATTAAATGCAATTATCATGAATTTAGTTATCATGAAATAAGTCCGTTAGATCATGAAATAAGAGAATTATCATGAAATAAGTCAATTATCATTTAATAAGTCAGTTACCATGAAATGTCAGATCATGAAATAAGTCAATTATCATGAAATAAGTCAGTTGCAAAAAATAAGTCTGTAGGATCATGAAATAAGTCAATTATCATGAAAGAAGTCAGTTATCATGAAATAAGTCTGTTAGATCATTAAAGAAGTCAGTTATCATGAAATAAGTCAGTTATCAGGAAATAAGTCAGTTATCATGCAATAAGTCTGTTAGATTATTAAATAAGTCAGTTATCATGAAATAAGTCTGTTAGATCAGGAAATAAGTCAAATATCATGAAATAAGTCAATTATCATGAAAGAAGTTTGTTATCATGAAATGTCAGTGATCCTGAAATAAGTCAGGAATCATGAAAGAAGTCAGTTATCATGAAATAAGTAAGTTATCATGAAATATGTCAATTATCATGAAATAAGTCAGTTATCATGAAATAAGGCTGTTCACTCNTGTTAGATCATTAAAGAAGTCAGTTATCATGAAATAAGTCAGTTATCAGGAAATAAGTCAGTTATCATGCAATAAGTCTGTTAGATTATTAAATAAGTCAGTTATCATGAAATAAGTCTGTTAGATCAGGAAATAAGTCAAATATCATGAAATAAGTCAATTATCATGAAAGAAGTTTGTTATCATGAAATGTCAGTGATCCTGAAATAAGTCAGGAATCATGAAAGAAGTCAGTTATCATGAAATAAGTAAGTTATCATGAAATATGTCAATTATCATGAAATAAGTCAGTTATCATGAAATAAGGCTGTTCACTCCTTGCTGTGAACCAAGAAATTCCCCGCCCCACCAGTCCCCACTCGAGAAGAACACTGAGGGCCCCGCCACGACTCAAGAGGAGGCTCGTTTTACCCTGCTCAGTTCTAGATGAGGGGCCTTTTCCTTGCTCCATCAGGAAAGGGTTCCCGGCTCTCTCCTCGAATCACAAGAGGGGGCGCTCTAAACAGTAGATTCGGGAGGAGCCTCAGGTGTCGAGCCACCATTCCCCAATGCCCCCAAATGCCTCGTCCACTCCAGATGAACCTGACTGTCCTGCACTGTCTTGACTGTCAGCCCGAGGCTTGATTACCGACATACTGGCACGTTGACAGCCCTGGGGTACCTGGAGAGCAAGCCACAGATCCCTGTGTCTGCAAGATGGGGAGCTGGACACTGCAACTGCAGCTGTGGAGGAAAGCCTCCGTGCATGTCTCCAGGCGAGATGACGCCTGACTCCATGGTTTGGGCTCCAGGGGAACCCCAAGACCTATGTCAGCACGGGCAAGGCAAGCTTAGGCTCCGGCCTCAGCACCAGACGAGGACTGAGGACCCAGCGATGACTAGGGAAGTATCCCCAGAGGCGCCTCCCAGCTGACACGGAGAATGGCCTCTCCTGAGGTCACAGGGTTGGGTCCCTGTGTTTCCTGTCGTAACCTGAGAGGATCCCGCCACAATTCGAGAAAAACCAGAAGATTCTCCGCTGGAGGTGGGGTGAGGCCCATGTCCGCTTCGGCGTCTTGGGGGAAATCACCTCTTCACTCTTGGACCTCGAAAGGCTGCTTTACATCCTTGCTTTGACCCAATATGTTCTGCGCCCTACCCGTCCCCACTAAAGAGGAACCCGGAGCGGCCCTCGGCGACTCAAAAGAAGCCCCGTTTTCCCCCGCTCAGCTCCAGATGAGAGGCCCTTTCCCTCCTTGTTAGGGTAATGATTCCCGTCGCTCCCTTTGCATCCAATGAGGATGTGATCGCAGCAGGAGAGTGGGGAGGTGCCTCAGGTGTCGGGCCACAATACCCCAAGACCCCCAAATGCTTCGTCGAGTTTCGATGAACCTGATTGTCCTGCACTGCCTCGGCTTTCACCCCGATGCTTGACTCCTGACACACTGGCACGTGTGACAACCTGGGGTACCTCAAGGACTAGCCACAGATCCCTGTGTTCCGTAGAAGGGGAGCTGGACACTGCTGCTACAGCTGGGGAGGAAAGTGGCCATGCATGTCTCCAGGCGAGAGGAGGCCTGACTCCCGTGTGTGGGCTCCAGGGGAACCCCAAGACCTATGTCAGCACAGGTGATGCAAGCTCTGGCTCTGGCCTCAGCAGCAGACATGGACTGAGGACACGGCAACAACTGATGAGGAATCCCCAGAGGGGCAATGCACCCGGCACGGAGACTGGCCTCTCCTGAGGCCACAGGAGCGGGTCCCTGGGATCCCCATCTTAACTCGAGAAAACCCCACTGCAACGTGAGAAAAACCAGAAGCTTCTCCCCTGCAGGCGTGGTGAGGCTCTTGTGTGGTGCAGTGTCTTGGGGGAAATCACCCCTTCCCTCTTGGACATTGAAAAGCTCCATCACACACTTGCTTGACCCAAGACGTTCCCCGCCTCACTCGTCCTCACTCGAGGGGATCTCCGAGGGTCCTGCCTCAACTCAAGTGTTGCCCCGTATTCCCCTGCTCAGCTCCAGATGAGGAGTCCTTTCCCTTCTCCATCTGGAAAGGGTTTCCCGCACTCCCCTCACATCCGAATAGGAAATGCTCACACCACGAAAGGAGCCTCAGGGTTTGCGCCACCATTCCCCAAGACTCCCCAAATCCTCTTCCACTTCTGATGAACTTGACTGTGCTGCACTGCCTCGGCTGTCACCTGAGGCTTGACTCCAGACACACTGGCACGTGTGACAACCTGGGGTACCTCGAGGGCTAGCCACAGAT
>SJYW01029337.1:0-18237 GCA_006410735.1 Raphicerus campestris
GTTTTAGATTCTTCTATTGGGGTCTTTTTGCAGGATCACATTTTATGGGCCATACCATTTTACAGTAGAGGTCCTTTTTTAAAAAACAGGTGACCTTTGGGGGACATTGTGTGGGAACATTTCTTTTTTCTGAGTTAAGGCATGCCTCTTCCCAAGCGGACTGGGTGTAAGCTGGGTCATATTTCTGTGAGTGTCTTGGGACTGCCGAGAGTCGGTTATTCAACAGCATNGGGAACATTTCTTTTTTCTGAGTTAAGGCATGCCTCTTCCCAAGCGGACTGGGTGTAAGCTGGGTCATATTTCTGTGAGTGTCTTGGGACTGCCGAGAGTCGGTTATTCAACAGCATCAGCATTGTAGCGGGGCCAGTGGTCTCTCTGGTCCTTTGCCATTAGCCAGTCTGAAAATTCTGGTCCCCACCAGGGATCTTTAACTTCAGATATACAACTCAAACCACACTTCCTTCGTAGAGTGGGGTTAGTAACATGTGTTGCCCTCTGCTTTTCCCAGTTTGTGTGGGGATAATAAAAGAAGAGTATATGCCCCGGAAGAAGGAGAGCGCATAAACCTTTCCTAAAGGATGGTCACCCTGCTTCTCTGCCTTTTCAGATTCAGTCCCCGTCATCAGCATCCTAGCACCGTTCGGATTTGACTAGTCTAGGGACCTCAGCCAAGAGGAATCACAGTTGTTGTTTTTTTTTTTTCGGGTGACTGACTTACATCACTGAACTCAGCACGACGTCCCGAAGGTTCGTCCGTGCTGGGGCGGTGTCCGCCTCCCCTTCCTGTCTGAGACGGAAGCGCCGTTTGCCAGCGTGAATTGTATTCCTTTTGTGCTTCTAGTTGTGATTTCCTTCACGGTGCACTTTAGTGCTGAAGATCTATTTGTCAGCTCATAAAGGGACGAATGAATTAGTCAGTATTCAGGAAAGACAAAATAACCCAGAGAAATGGAAGTTTGAATCCGAAGTTGTTACCTGTAAGAGCCAGTGAACGTGGCTGTACAAAACTCCTGAACCGGTCACATGCAAGTTAGTCACATTTGTATAGATTTATCATAGTTCAGTTGATTTTCTTTTCTTTAAATACCCCGGTTCCGACTCTTGTTACAGTGGGCGTTGCCCTGGAGTCAGAGAGAGCTAAATAACTCAGCTGTTTCCTGACCCACATCCAGTGCGTGCACGCCTGCTAAGTTGCTTCAGTCGAATCTGACTCTTGTGACCCCGTGGACTGTAGCCCGCCAGGCTCCTCTGTCCATAGGATTCTCCAGCAAAGAGTACTGGAGTGGGTTGCCATGCCCTCCTCCAGGGGATCTTCCCTACCCAGGGATCGAACCCGAGTCTCTTACATTTCCTGCATTGGCAGGCAGCTTCTTTACCACTAGCGCCACATAGGAAGCCCAACCTACATCCAAATACCTTTGAGAAATTGCTCAATACCGCCACTCGCATTGTCAGTTGTAATATCCTTAAAGATGTATTTTAGGTTATGGTTGTAACTTAAGAATTCTTGAGTGTTTACAATGATAAGCTATAAGTTTAGGGGAGGAGCTTTCTGGGCAAGATGACATATATTTTTAAATCTTCCTCAGAGTATTTTTGGCACCCCACTCTAGTACTCTTGTCTGGAAAATCCCATGGACGGATGAGCCCTGGTAGTCTGCAGTCCATGGGGTCGCTAAGAGTCGGACACGACTAAGCGACTTCACTTTTCACTTTCATACACTGGAGAAGGAAATGGCAACCCACTCTAGTGTTCTTGCCTGGACAATCCCAGGGACGGGGGAGCCTGGTGGGCTGCTGTCTATGGGATTGCACAGAGTCGGACACGACTGAAGCGACTTAGCAGCAGCAGAGTATTTTAGCTAGGAAGAATCTCATAAAAGAAAAAAAAAACACAACTAATTTCAATGTGGTGTGTGTGTGTGTGTGTATGGTATAATGCAAGGTATAATGAGCCTGGAAGCCCTCACCTCCTAGTTAAAATGAATGAAAAGCTCATTATAACTGGTTCCAGTTTTATAAGAATAAGTCTCATTTTTATTACCAACACACAGACTTATATATTGGCTGTGATGAGGTCTCAACATGTTTACTTCCTCTTAGACTTTACAGATGTAGACAAGCAGTGATGCGAGTCAGGCCCCCTCCACGTTCTGAAGCACTAGTTGTGACTTTCTGCTTCCTCACTCTGGGGTTTGGATCTTTGCCATGCTGACTGCAGGGTGAGGCAATTAAGAGTCACCCGTGTTCCAGGTACCAGCAGCGGACGGCCCCTGGTGTCTGAGTCCCTCTTTGAGAGCCCTTGTGCCTGATCATTAATTCTAGACCCGCTTTCATCGTAACTGTATCGCCTCCAGCCTCTAATTGTACATCTGGATCCCTGCCCTCTCTGCCTGTGGATTGGACTCTGGCTCTTCCTCTCCCAGGAAAATGGCCTTGATTCTCTGCTCTGCTTTCTGTGGAAGCTCTATGTTCCGACTCACATTTATCGGTTCAGTGCCCATCACTGGCCACTTGACCAACTTAGAACCTTTGTGAGCAGCTGCCAGTTCAGTGCAGTAAATTGCCTTTCTTCTCGAGTTCTCTTGCATGTCCGATGTTTGTCTGTTAACCATTGCTGACCGTCTGACTCTGCCATTGCAGTTCAGGCGTGTGTGAGTATTCTGTTTGTGTGTTTGCATCGGGTCTTGGTGGTGTCACGTGGACTCCTCTCTGGTTGTGGGGCTTGGCTCAGCAGTTGCAGCAAGGGCTTAGTTACCCTGCTGTCTGTGGGATCTCACTTCCCCAACCAGGGATGGACCTGAGAGCCCTGCTCTGGAAGGTGGATTCTTAACCACTGGACCACCAGGGGAGTCCCCTGAGTATTCTTTTTGCTTCTAAAGGACTTGTGTAGTAAATGCCAAGTAAACCAAGATAGGACCATTTTTTAGATGTTGGTCTTTCGTTCCTTCTCATTGAGAATAAAAGCCTATTATCAAGACAGTAATACATAACCCTCCGCAGTTTCTCTGGGCTCAGTATACGTCCTCCAGCATAAACTTCTTTGATCTTTAATTGTTTAAAAGCCTTTCTTGATTAATTGATTTCTCATCGATGTACTGTTTGCACCAAAGAGATGTGTTTATTTGAGAGAGTGTGCCCTGGCGTTACGTAATTGATTTTTATGAATTCTACCAGAAAATATGTCTCATTTTTCTGGAAGAATTTATTTGGTGTGTTTTTTCCCCAGTGGATGCTAGAAGATGAATTTTTTGTGTGTGTATATACCATTTTCTTGCATTAAAAAAATCAAGTCACTGGGCCAAAATATCTTCAGTGTCTGGAACACCTTAGAAATTGTGTTATGTGTTGTGATATTGTCTTAATTCTTCTTTCTCAGTTATGGAAATTACTTCTTCCTGATTGGGTCTCCACCCACAGTCAGGAAACAATGGTTTACCACATCCATCATTTCTGTCTGCACATTATCATGTTTCAAAGTTTTCCCCAGTTAATCCTCTGGAAGCTAGAATCACTCACAATTATAATCCTGTTATGCCTTCTTTATTTCATGATGTGCTTGTTATTTCACATCCATCCTTCAGTGATCTGTAACACAGTGCTATTATCAGCTCTTAAGTCTTTAAAAGCCTCTTATCTACCATTTTGACTAAGACTGATTCACTGCACTTTGTTGAAAATCAATCATTTTGGGTTAAAAAAAAAAAAAACTATCCCGTGTATTTGTTCTGGCTACTTTTGCATAATTTCCTTTTTCTTTCTTTTCCTTTTAATCAATCTGCCAAGCTGGTTTTCTTTCCCCTTTTTGGCTTCCTTTTTCTTTTCTTTTTAAAGAATTGTCTCTCTCTTCATTTCTCCTTCNACGGGATAGTTTTGCATAATTTCCTTTTTCTTTCTTTTCCTTTTAATCAATCTGCCAAGCTGGTTTTCTTTCCCCTTTTTGGCTTCCTTTTTCTTTTCTTTTTAAAGAATTGTCTCTCTCTTCATTTCTCCTTCCCTCTTTGGGTAATGCCTCTGGAAAGAAAAAGGCAGTTGCAGGAGGCAGTGGAATAAATTCTTTAGAACCAGGCTAGACACTTATTCCCATTTCTCTTTTCATAAAATGAGAGGGAGGGTCCCTTTCCTTGGTGACCCTCCCTATAAGCAGTTTCTAGGGTGAAAGCTTCATGATTTTGACTGTTGGGCATTAAAAAAAAATTATTTATTCCTGTATTTATTTTTGGCTGTGCTGGGTCTTTGTTGCTGTGTGTGGGCTTTTCTCTGGTTGCAGTGAGCGCAGGCTGCTCTCTAGTTGGGATGTGCGGGCTTCTCATTGCAGTGGCTTCTCTCGTCGTGGTACACAAGCTCTGGGGCACTGGGGCTTCCGGAGTTGTGGCTCCCAGGTTCTAGAGCTCAGGCTCAGTATTTGTGGCGTGTGGGCTTAGATGCTTCACGCCATGTGGGATCTTTCCAGACCAGCGATGGATCCCATGTCCACTGCATGGGCAGGTGGGGATTCTTATCCACTGCACCACCAGGGAAGTCTAACTGCCAGGCATTTTGCAGGCACTGTAACAGGTTTCTTATTTATAGCCTCAAGCTCTTCTGTGTATTTGCAGGCACTGTAACAGGCTTCTTATTTATAGCCTCAAGCTCTTCCCAGGTGACTCAGACTGAAACACCAGAGTTCTTTTGGACATACTAACATTGTCTTTTTTTCTCCTAGGTACTGACTTTAGCATAGATAGCTTACCTCTGCCTCGGAAAGCCCATCACGACTGGGCCCTTTTTCACGAAGAGTCTCCAAAAAATAATTATAAGCTCTTTCACCAGCCAGTCATCACCTTGTTCAACTACACTGCCACCTTCAGCCGGCACTCCCACCTGCCACTAACCACCCAGTACTTGGAGGGCACGGAAGTCCTGACGTCACTCCAATACCTGGTCCCCTTGCAGTCCAAAAACCACCTCCGGAAGAGCCTCGCCCCGCTGGTGTACGTACAGTCTGACTGTGACCCGCCCTCAGACAGGGACAGCTATGTTCGAGAGCTGATGACGTACATTGAGGTCGATTCCTACGGCGAGTGCCTGCAAAACAAACCTCTCCCTCCACAGCTGAGCAATCCAGCCTCTATGGACTCCGAAGGCTTTTACAAGATCCTCGCCCAGTATAAGTTTATCCTTGCTTTTGAGAACGCGGTGTGTGACGACTACATCACTGAGAAGTTCTGGAGACCTCTGAAACTGGGAGTCGTCCCTGTGTATTACGGATCCCCCAGCATCGCAGACTGGCTTCCAAGCAATAGAAGTGCTGTCTTGGTATCAGAATTTTCTCACCCTAGAGAGCTGGCGAGTTACATCAGAGCGCTGGATCAGGATGACAGACGCTACCAGGCCTACATAGAATGGAAGCTGAAGGGCGAGATCTCGAATCAGCGACTTCTCACCGCGCTCAGGGAACGGAAATGGGGGGTGCAGGACGTTAAGCAGGACAGCCACATCGATGCATTTGAGTGTATGGTGTGCAGCAAGGTGTGGGATAACATTAGGCTCCAGGCGAAGGTAAGCGGGTCCGGGTTTGGCAGAGAGGTGCTGGGACGGCTGTCTTGACGTTCTTTGCTGCTCCGCATTCTTCTGTTGCAGCTGCCCCATCGCTGGTCCTCACTTTTATCAGAGAGGCCAGGCTCTGCGGGAAGAATGGATATTTCACTTCTATTTGAGGACTGCCATGAAGTTCACTAGTCTGTCCCGAAGGCTTTAAATTCTTCTTTACTGTTTGTTCTGGAGGTTACCACACTACAGGTGCTGGGCAGTGATGCACAGAAGCTGCAGCGGAGGCATGAAGGTCCAAAAAATTTTAAAAATGTCACGTTCTGAATCTCATCCATGTTTTCAGTCCTTCAGCCCAGTGGTCCGCAGCCTTTTTGCACCAGAGACCAGTTTCATGGAAGACAGTTTTTCCATGGACCAGGGGACAACGAGGGGAATGTTTTGGGAAGACTCAAATGCATTATATTGGTTGTGCACTTTATTGCAATTATTATTGCATTGTAATATATAATAAAATAATCATACAGCTCACCATAATGCAGAATCAGGAACCATGAGGTTGTTTTCCCGCAACTGGAAAACATCTCAGGGGAACTGGAGACAGTGGCAGCCACTCCCCAGGGCTAGCAGCACCGCTTCAGCTCCACCTCAGTTCATCAGGCATTAGATTCTTATAAGGAGCACCCAGCCTAGATCCCTCGCAGGTGCAGTTCGCAGTAGGGTTTGNTATTGCATTGTAATATATAATAAAATAATCATACAGCTCACCATAATGCAGAATCAGGAACCATGAGCTTGTTTTCCCGCAACTGGAAAACATCTCAGGGGAACTGGAGACAGTGGCAGCCATTCCCCAGGGCTAGCAGCACCGTTTCAGCTCCACCTCAGTTCATCAGGCATTAGATTCTTATAAGGAGCACCCAGCCTAGAACCCTCGCAGGTGCAGTTCGCAGTAGGGTTCGCGCTCCTATGAGAATCTAATGCCAGTTAAGTTGGTCTAGTCAAGTGCCGAATCACTTCAGTTGCGTCTGACCCTTTGTGACCCTGGGGGCCATAGGCCAGGCTCCCCTGTCCATGGGATTCTCCAGGCAAGATTACTGGAGTGGGTTACCGTGCCTGCCTCCAGAG
The DNA here is from genome assembly GCA_006410735.1 of Raphicerus campestris. Classification (NCBI taxonomy): domain Eukaryota; kingdom Metazoa; phylum Chordata; class Mammalia; order Artiodactyla; family Bovidae; genus Raphicerus; species Raphicerus campestris. The sequence continues at coordinate 6,658 of SJYW01029337.1, forward strand.
GATCTTTCTGACCCAGGAATCAAACCCGTGTCTCCTGCGTTGGCAGGCAGGTTCTTTACCACTAGAGCCACCTCAAGAGCTGACCTAAATTTGGGTTTGCAGAACTTCTCTGTTAGTCCGGTGTTGAAGACTCTGCCTTCCATTACAGAGGTGAAAATTCCATCCCTGGTCAGGGAACTGAGACCCCACATGCCACGGGGTGTGGCCAAAAAAAGAGAAAAAAGAAAGGTTTGTGTTGTTACTGTTACGTTGAGTGCCCTACAGCTTCAGATTATTCCAGTATTTATAATTGCAATAATCAGTAATTAAACATCATCAGTATTGACTATGATAGTTACCTGTACTTACAGTGGGACCTTGCACTAAGCGGGTTTTCTCAGCTTTTCTCCCTCACCCTCAGCTTTTGGCAGGTCCTGTATTGCCGGGTCACAGAGGAGGTCTCCCTTCTCTTGCCCCTCTGTCAGCAGTAAACTGCTGTGGCTTGTTGCTCAGCGACTGGCTCGAGGTGTGGGCAGGGTGCGTTCTTTGTTTTCTCGGNCAGAGGTGAAAATTCCATCCCTGGTCAGGGAACTGAGACCCCACATGCCACGGGGTGTGGCCAAAAAAAGAGAAAAAAGAAAGGTTTGTGTTGTTACTGTTACGTTGAGTGCCCTACAGCTTCAGATTATTCCAGTATTTATAATTGCAATAATCAGTAATTAAACATCATCAGTATTGACTATGATAGTTACCTGTACTTACAGTGGGACCTGGCACTAAGCGGGTTTTCTCAGCTTTTCTCCCTCGCCCTCAGCTTTTGGCAGGTCCTGTATTGCCGGGTCACAGAGGAGGTCTCCCTTCTCTTGCCCCTCCATCAGCAGTAAACTGCTGTGGCTTGTTGCTCAGCGACTGGCTCGTGGTGTGGGCGGGGTGCGTTCTTTGTTTTCTCAGCAGCATCAGGCTTAGGCAGGTTTTTGCATTCCTGGAACTCAGGAGTGAAGCTTTCTCAGTGTTCTTGCCTCTCCTTCAAGCCAGGCTCTGTGTTGTATCTGTGGTTGGTATGGATGGAAGAGAGTTCTGTGTCCCTTCAGGGGTAGGTGACCTCTGGTATCGTGGTAGGATCTTAGGTCCGGATTCATTTCCAGCCTCCCCCTAGACCATGAGACAGGTGAATTTTGCATGGGGGAGTGGTAGATTTTCATCCCTTGGATCTGAAGATGAAAGGTTTGCTCCTGCTTCTTCAGTGTCGTAAGGCTTTTTCTTGTGAGGGAAGGTTCTGGGGAGATGGAAGGGGCTTCCTGATGTTCCCCTCCCTGCCCTGGGCCAAAGAAGGAGGCTGTTTCCAGTGTTCTGCCCTGGCCCCAGTCTCTTCCTGGGCATCTGATGGAGGTGCATGGAAAAAGCTTTGGGGACTTCCCTGGTGGTTCAGTGGTTAAAAATCTGCCTTGCAGTGCCAAGGATGTGGGTTCGATCCCTGGTCTGGGAACTAAGATCCCACATTCTGTGGAGCAGCTAAGCCCATGTGCCCCAGTTACTGACCCTGCATGCAGCTAAGACCCAATGTTGCCAAATAAACAATAAATTTTTTTTTTTTAAAGAAAAGAGCTTTTGAGTGAGTTTCACTTCATTTTTGGTGTAACCCAGCTATTCCAAACTAACATAGTAGCCCATACCTGTAAGGATTTGTTAAAATTTTAGTTGATTTCTTGTTACCTACTTTGTGGCAGCCACCTCCTTCTCCTGTGTTCTGCAAAAGGTGAAGTTGATTCTGTGTGCATCTTTCCTGAGACGAACACGTCACTTTGGGATTCAGGTCACTTGCTTGTTGTGTGATCTCGGTTCCCCGATGAATTCAAGAATCGTTATGAATCTGTGGATCATCTGACTTTTTCCTTATTGTTAAAGAAGGAGCCATGTTCTCCTTGGAAGCAAAATATTTATTAATTGTAGTTTAGGAGCAGCTTGCTTTTCTGCCTAGGACTTCAGCTGGAAAGGCAACTCAGGATGCTGGAAGTTAGTTACTACTAAACATCTCATAACTATTTCATCAGACACACTTTCTTCAGGTCACACTGTGAGACATTTCTGGAAGAACACTAGAGCGGAAAGAGTCCATTTCACAAGATTCCTTTCTCTATGATGTCACCTTAAATGGGACTTTATCCTACACCAATGGAAGAACTCTCAGGTGGGCAGGCAGGGAAAGAGGGTATTACTGCTGACTTTCTCATGTAGACAGTTACGCAAGGTTAGGATTGGGAAGGCCACTGACGGTTGTGTGGTCAGTTCAGATGAAACTGGTGTTTCAAATATCATGACCAAGTCATCTGCTAATTTATGTTACATTTCCAGGGCTGGTGATTTCACCATTTTTTAGGGTAGCAAATCTTATCTTTTGTTAAACTTCTATAGTTATACTGTTCTTTGTATTGAACCAAGACTTCCCCTTCTATGGTTCTTTCTTAGCTACCCACTTCTAACTCTAATGCAGTGAGATGCAGCTTTGCATATGTGACCATCAGTCAGGAAAGATGAGCAATGGCCTTTCCAAAGCTGTTTTGTAGTAATCGATTGGGGTCCTCCTTATTTGATTCTGGTCTTGCTCCAAATACAGGCTCTCCCCAGTCATGAACTCTGGCTGTAGTAACCCAAAGTTTGAGCCTGCATCTAGCCCTTTGAACTCTGTGTTGGTATTTATTTGGCTTTGCTGGGTCTTAGTTGCAGCATGCAAGAAGGATCTTCATTCTGGTATGTGGAACCTTTAATTGTGGCATGTGGCATCTGTCAAACCCAGGAGCATAGAGTCTTAGCCACTGGTCCATCAGGGACGTCCCTGGGTGGGTATTTAGACTCCCCAGATTGTAAGTCTTAGCATTTTCTTGTGGTTTGCCATTTGGATTCCTGTTCTGTGCTCAATTTTGTCTTGGTAAAGAATCCTTACACTTGTTCCAGGTTCTTGGAAGCCAAACTCCATGACCATCTGTGACTAGTTATTGAGAAGAGGGAAATTAGGCAACCCTATCCTTCATGCTCTACCAAACAAGTTAGTTCACTCTGCCATTTGTGATCTCTTTAAATGCTTCAAAACAAGCCTTATGTTCACTCAAAGTCATCTCTTTCACAGGCTAAACATCTCTAGTATATTTCAGATTGGCTTTTCTGCTCTGCTTTCTAAATTTGGTATGGATGAAGAGTGATCATTGCAAACCTATTATCAACTCTAATATCTTCACATTAAATTTTTTTTTAGGACTTCCTGGTGGTTCAGTGGTTAAGACTGTGCTTCCAATGCAGAGGGCGTGGGTTTTTCCCCTGGTGAGGAACTAAGATCCCACATGCCACATGGTGTGGCCAAAAGATAAAAAAAATTTTTTTTAAGAAAGAGAGACACAGGTACATAGGTTCAAGTATCAATTAGTTCTGCAAAGTCAGTAAAACAAAACAAAACAATCTTCTACTTCTTTTTTCTCTTCTCCTTCCCTAGAAGGCAGCCACTTACCACCAGCCATGTGCTGTACTCAGTCATGCCTGACTCCCTGAAGCCCCATGGACTGAAGCCCACCAGGCAGCTCTGTCCATGGGATTTCCCAGGCAAGAATACTGGAGTGGGCTACCATGCCCTCCTCCAAGGGATTTTCCCTACTCAGAGATTGAACCCCACATCTTCTGCATCTCCTTCATTGGCAGGCAGATTCTTTACCTTTGGCATCACCTGGGAAGCCACTTACCACCACCAAAAGTGAAAGTGAAGTCGCTCAGTCGTGTCCAACTCTTTGGGACCCCTTGGACTGTAGCCCACCAGGCTCCTCCGTCCACAGGATTCTCCAGGCAAGAATACTGGAGTGTGGTGCCATTTTCTTCTCCAGGGGATCTTCCTGACCCAGGGATTGAACCCAAGTCTCCCGCATTACAGGCAGAGGCTTTAACCTCTGAGCCACCAGGGAAGCCCACTTACCACCATACTTAACAAATTATTTTGGTTATTACTCAATGTTTCTAAATAACATGCTCTCATACACAATTTTTTTTAATAACCACTGTTTATATGATCATGTAACTTATGTAGAAATGAACCATGTGGTATATACTATGATTTATTTCCCTTACCTGTACAGCTTTTGGTTTCCCTCGAGTTGTTAATTGTCTTATTTCTTGTTTGTTTATTTTATACTTTTACATAACTAATTCAATCCTTGTTGATTGTTTAAACCTCCTTTGAAGATGTTCAGCTATACCAGGCATTCACGTCATTTGATCTTGTTGAATAAATCTCTCCTGGAGCCTTGTGACATGTATTAAGTACATCTGGTTGCCCTCTACACTGTATAAAGACCACTCTGAGATCTCCCTTCCCTAGCATGTTGGGAATTGCCTTTCCTGTCTTTTTCTTTTATGTTGACACCTCTGTTTCTTATATGTTTTTCTCCTTTTCTCTTAACTTTCTTTTTATTTGGTTGATTGTACCCTCATCCTAAAAGATGATGCTATGAAAGTGCTGCACTCAATATGCCAGCAAATTTGGAAAATTCAGCAGTGGCCACAGGACTGGAAAAGGTCAATTTTCATTTCAATTCCAAAGAAAGGCAATGCCAAAGAATGTTCAAACTGCCGCACAATTGCTCTCATCTCACACACAAGCAAAGTAATGCTCAGAATTCTCCAAGCCAGACTTCAATAGTACATGAACTATGAACTTCCAGGTGTTCAAGCTGGATTTAGAAAAGGCAGAGGAATCAGAGATCAAATTGCCAACATCTGTTGGATCTTCGAAAAAGCAAGCCAATTCCAGAAAAACATCTGCTTCTGCTTTATTGATTACACTAAAGCCTCTGACTGTGTGGATCATAACAAACTGTGGAAAATTCTGAAAGAGATGTGAAAACCAGACCACCTGACCTGCCTCCTGAGAAATCTGTATGCAGATCAGGAAACGACGGTTAGAACTGGACATGGAACAACAAACTGGTTCCAAATAGGGAAAGGAATACGTCAAGGCTGTATATTGTCACCTTGCTTACTTAACTGATATGCAGAGAATATCATGTGAAATGCCGGGCTGGATGAAGCACAAGCTGGAATCAAGATCACTGGGGGAAATATCAGTAACCACAGATACGTAGATGACACCACCCTTATAGCAGAAAGTGAAGAAAAACTTAAGAGCCTCTTGATGAAAGTGAAAGAGGAGAGTGAAAAAGCTGGCTTATAAGTCAACATTCAAAAAATGAAGATCATGGCGTCCAGTCCCATCACTTCATAGGAAATAGATGGGGAACAATAGAAACAGTGAGAGACTTTATTTTGGGGGGCTCCAAAATCACTGCAGATGGTGAAATTAAAATACTCTTGCTGCTTGGAAGAAAAGCTATGACCAACCTAGACAGCATATTAAAAAGCAGAGACATTACTTTGTTAACAAAAGTCTGTCTAGTCAAAGCTATGGTTTTTTCAGTAGTCANGCAGATGGTGAAATTAAAATACTCTTGCTGCTTGGAAGAAAAGCTATGACCAACCTAGACAGCATATTAAAAAGCAGAGACATTACTTGGTTAACAAAAGTCTGTCTATTCAAAGCTATGGTTTTTTCAGTAGTCATGCATGGATGAGAGAGTTGGACTATAAAGAAAGCTGAGTGCCGAGAAATTGATGTTTTTGTACTGTGGTATTGGAGAAGACTCTTGAAAGTCCCTTGGACTGCAAGGAGATCGAACCAGTCAATTGTAAAGGAAATTAGTCCTGAATATTCATTGGAAGGACTGATGCTGAAGCTGAAGCGCCAATACTTTGGCCACCTGATGTGTAGAACTGACTCATTGGAAAAGACCGTGATGCTAGGAAAGACTGAAGGCAAGAGGAGAAAGGGACAACAGAGGATGAGATGGTTGGATGGCATCACCAATTTGATGGACATGAGTTTGAGCAAGCGTCAGGAGTTGGTGATGGACAGGGAAGCCTGGTGTGCTGCAGTCCATGGGGTCACAAAGAGTCAGACACGACTGAGCAACTGAACTGGACTGACCCTCATATAACTTCTTGACAAAGGATGTATGGGGGCTGTCTGAAATGTCTTTATTTGATTCTAACATTTAAGCTGTAGTTTAGCTGAATGTAAGCTACTAAAATGGACATTAGTTTTGTTTGGGTTTTTTTTGTTCAGAATTTTGAAGGCATTTTGTTATTGGCTTTCTTTAAATTTTTTTTTTAACCTTTGAAAGGCTTAAGGACTGATAGAAGGGTTGCAAAGATAGTGCAGAGTGCCAGAATTCTGTTCTAACAATATTTTATATAACCATGCACATGTATCAACACTGAGAAACCAATATTGACTGTTACTACTACAGTGAACTGCAATACAGACTTGAGTCCTCTTTCTCCAGCTTCTCCACTCACATCCTTTGTCTGTTCCAGGCTCGGATCCAGGACACCAGATTGTAGTTGCTCCTCATGTCGCCTCAGATGCCTTCAGTTTGTGAGAGTTGTGCCATCTTTCTTGTTTTTTAATAACTGACATTTTTGAAGAAGATTGGTCAGTATTCTGCAGAATGTCCCTCTATAGAGTTTCTCTGATGTTTTCTCATGTTGACACTTGGGTTTTGGATTTGGGGGAATAAGAGCACAGTGGTGAAAAGGACCTTCTCATTGTATTGAATCAGGATGAGTGATATCAGCTTGATGTGTTACTGTTGATGTTCTTCTTTGATCACCTGCGTAAGGTGGTGTTGGCTAGGTTTTTCCTCTGTGAAGTCACTAACTTTCTTTTTCACTGAGTGAGTCAGCAAGTCCAGCCCACAGTCAAAGAGAAGGGAATTAAGCTTCACCTCCTTGGGGGAAGAATATAAACTAATTTGAGGATATATATATATATTTTTAGTTAATTATTTGGCTGCACTGGGTCCTAGTTGCCGCATGTGGGGTCTTTGATCTTCATTGCAGCATGCAGGATCTTTAGTTATGGCAAGTGGGATCTAGTTCCCTGACCAGGGATTGAACCCAAGTCTCTTGCATTGGGAGAATGGAGTCTTAGCCACTGGACCACCAGGGACGTCCCTGGACATATGTTGAAACCACCACAATAGTTAGTAAATATATGGGGGGAGATATTTTGAGCCTATGCAACTTTTCTTTTTCTCCTTAAAGTTGTACTTACTAGTGTTAATACTCATCAGTGACTTTCACCACTGCTCTTTAACTTCCTTGTTACTGTCCAGAAATCCAAAACCACCCTAACTTCTGACGTTCTGAATTGACCTTTTCCTCTTAGGGAGTTTGTAAAGTCTCTTCCTTTCCCTCTGTGTTCTAAAATTCCGTAAGAATGTACTTGGGCGTGAGTGGTTTGGAGGATTGAATGAGACCATCTGTGAAGCCCACCGAGCAGAGTCTCTAATGCAAGTGCGTTCTGTGAGCTTAGTCACTGACATGCCTGACTCTGAGCCTCCATAGACTGTAGCCCCCCAGGCCTCTCTGTCCATGGGATTTCTCAGGCAAGAGTGCTGGAGTGGGTTACCATTTCCTCTTCCAGGGGATCTTCCCGACCCAGGGATCGAACCCATGCCTCCTGTATCTCCTGCATTGGCAGGCTAATTCTTTACCTCTGAGCCACCTGGGAAGCCCATCTAGGTGCACAGGATATTCTCAATAAATGTTAGATGCTTTCGTTCTCCTTTTAACTCTTCAGCAATGTGACTATGGAGACTCCATGGAGTGAAGGTACTTGCTTTAGATACTTAGGGAACATGAGATGTATGCTAACTTACATTTTTCATTCTTCCCTCTTTGTCTCAATGCAGGGCTTACCTCCCAAAAGATGGCAGGCAGACGTTACCCACCTGAGCTGTCCAGAGCCTACAGTGTTCACTTTCTCACCCCTGGCCCCACGTCGGCACTCTTTGCGAGAGATGTGGATACCAAGCTTCCAGCAATCCAAGAAAGAAGCCCGGGCACTCAGGTGGCTGGTTGATAGGAATCAAAACTTTTCAACTCAAGAGTTTTGGGCCCTAGTATTCAAGGACTAATATCCAAAAAGTATTAGGGTTTTACTTTCTAGGTTGCCTTGCTGTTTGAATATAATAGCTGCTCTGTTGATGATCCATTAGGATGAGCATAAATGGCTGCAGTACTCAAGTGAGCTCTGTCCAATGATAGATATGAATTAGCCTTAGATGTTGCTTCTCTATTTTTTATACTAAAAAAAAAGCAAGTATTGGGTTGGCCAGAAAGTTTGTTTAGGTTTTTCCATACCATCTTATGGAAAAACCTGAATGAGCTTAACATTTCTTAACCAAATACTAGTCACCTTCTGAGTGCATGTCTGGATGCGTGTCCTTGTCATCCTGTGTGGAAATTCACCCGCTGAAAAGTGAATGTTTTCCTTGCTGCGAGGAACGAAGTCCTGCAAAGAAGGCAGAGGTGTATAGCTGCGGGTTCCTCCACTCCCCTCGCTGTCTGCATCAATGGGTATTTGGCAAGCCCGGTGTCCTGAGGCTGAGCATGAACAGGAAATGCATTAGAACTTGGCGGTGAGAGGTGCCATCTGTTGATTTCCAGGGGCACGAGTGTGTCATGAAGGCTGCATGGCACTGATCTGCTGTTGCTTCAGGTCTACAGTACGTAGCGCGTCTGTCTCCCCCATGCTCTCAGCCACCCCTCCTGCCTTTCTTATCATCACTTTGCCCTGTATCCTCCCCTGTTCCTCTCGTGAGGTCATGCCTCCTCCTTGGATGTTTTGAGCGATGAGTTGTTCCTCGAGGTCCCATGTTCCACTGAGCAGAATAGTACCTTAAATCCTATGAGCTGGGCTGGATGGTCTGTGTGTTTGGATCATGGTGAGAGCGCATGCCTGCCAGAACTCCCGTGGTGTGGAATCTGACTTATCTTAGGGTGATGTACAACCTGTGGTGGGAAGCCCTTCATTTTGGGAGCATCCCCCTTCATTTCTGACCCTGTCACAGAGGAGTTTCAACTGTCTTGTCTGGAGCTTCTGCTGGAGCTTCATGAAAGACAGGGAGAAAACACGAGCTCCCATTCTCTTTTCTTGGGAGCCTGGGAAGTCTTCTAGATGACACTTGAGCCTATTGCCACTTGCCGTGTGCTGGCTTTGTAGTGGAAAGACGTAAGCTGCAGAGGACAGGAAGGGTCCTGGTACTCCTGTGCCTGACGTGGTACAAGGAGGAAGCTGAGGAAGGCACCCTTGGCACCAGCTGCCCATTTATGGCAGGCTGGTGTCTTTCGGTGCCTGCCAAGGGCATCTCCTATTCACAGGTCTGTCTCTGGCTGTGCCAGAGAAATAAGGATGAAACCAGAACATTCTTTTAGAGGCAAGAGGCATCACAGGGCTTCTTGCCTAGGACTGGGTTCTTTCTATCCCAGCTCTGCCATTAACTAAATATGATTTTGAACAAAGCTCTTGACCGCCCTGGGCCTTTGTTTTTGTGCCTAAGAAGAACACATAATTCTAACGTCATAGATCTTTAGTTCCTTCTGATTACAGAAATGAAAATGCTTGAGAAACTCAGAGGGAATATGGAATGATGAGCTGTGACTCCAGAGGAAGAAAAACCTGGTTATAATCCCTGTTCGATGTGCCATCTTCATGATCTTGGCCAAGTTACTTGGCCTTTAAAGCTCTGGTTGGCTGGTGTGTCCTGTTTGCTGTCTGTGCAGTTGTTGTGATAATTAAATAAGTTTGTGTTCATGGAACTTCCCTGGTGGTCCAGTGGTTCAGCTCCGCACTTCAGTGCAAAGGGTGCAGGCTCAATCCCTGGTCCTATGTGCCACGCAGCCAAAGAGTAAAAATAAATAGACAGATACTTTAAAACAGACAAATAAATAAATAAGCTTGGGAAGTTATACAGCCAGCCGCGATAGGCCATTAGGAATACTTGGAACTTTACTATTACAAAATCCTTAATTAAAAAAAAAAAAAACTGATTGAGTAGGTAATTAAAGATTTTAGAGACCATCAATGTAGGTAGCAAGTGACATTAATGGTTTTAAAGCAAGGGCATTATCCCAGGAGCCTCACATAAATCGCTTCTTGTATATACAGAGTAAACTACGATAGAGCAAGTTTACTTAATGGTGTTCTTGATGAAGTAATAAAAATGACTAATTTTATAAAACCTTGACCTCTGACTATATGTCTTTTTAATATTCTGTGTGACAAAATGGGGAGTGTGTTTATACACATTTGCTGTACACCAATGCACACAATAGGAATCTCAAAGAAAAGCACTTGTGTGATTGTTCGAGTTGTGAACAGAACTTTTTCGTGGAAAGCCATTTTTGCTTAAAAGAACGTCTGGCAAACTGGTTGTTCAGTGATGGATTTTCGTCAGTCATCTTCATGGGAATGTAGTGAGCCTGTCACTTTAAGAGGCTTGATAGACTGTTGCCAATGATAAAATTTCAGCTGTCAAACGAAATAACTTCATTTGTATAATTTCTTTTTAGATTCCTCATATAAGAGATAGCATATGATGTTTCTCTTTCTCTGTCTGATTTGCTTCACTCAGTTTGACAATCTTGGAGCCTGGTGGGCTGCCATCTGTGGAGTCACAGAGAGTCAGACACGACTGAAGTGACTTAGCAACAGCAGCAGCAAGTCCATCCTCAGTGCTGCAGATGGCGTGCTTTCTTTCTTTTTAATGGCTGAGAAATATACCCTTGCATATATATACCACATTCAAATTTTAGAAAATGAATTTCTACCATTTTGAACTTGACACCTTCCTGATATTGGAGACTTTGCTGAGGAGGCTAACAGATGTCACTTCTGACATTGAATGGCAACAGAGATGATGGTGTGTAAAGGTGGTTTTGGTTTATTTCTTTGTTTTTATGACTCAAAGGAAGAAAGCAGTAGTAGTATATTCTAGAGAGATAGGCATTTGTTTTAAATAATTTTTTTGGGTCAAAGAGTTCCATCAGTGAAAATGGAATTTATAATGGATATTTTAAAAATGACTGTCACTTAAAAATTGAGGTGAGATAAAAAGGTAATCAGAGCTTTCCATGTGGGAAATAAAGCCTTTGGTTTTTTTTCAATTGGGAAATGTAAAAAAGATGTTTAAAAAACAAGAAAAATATTTTTAAAATATATTGAGGAAATCATTATTTGGGTCACTAAGTGGAGAAGACAATGGCACCCCACTCCAGTACTCTTGCCTGGAAAATCCCATGGACGGAGGAGCCTGGTGGGCTGCAGTCCATGGGATCGCACAGAGCTGGACAAGACTGAAGCAACTTAGCAGCAGCAGCAGCAGAATGTCAGGCTGCCTGGAATTTATTACTTTACTCAATATTTTTTTAATTGTGCACTTAATATGTGCCAGAAATTATTTTGGGCCAAGAGTCTACAGCAGTGAGTGAAACTGATAAAACCCTTGCTACCATTAGAGCTTACCTGCTAATTCTAGGAGTGGATGAAAATAGAAACGCCTTAAGAAAATACAAATCACTTCCAGGAAGTTTTTGTTTCTTGATTCTGTTAGAGCCCCATGAGATGGGGTCTACTTCCTGAATTTCTGCTACTGTATTTGGAACATGAGATATGATATAAGCGGATTATATGGATAGGAGTGTATTAAATGTGCTGTATTGACA
>SJYW01029337.1:18866-40788 GCA_006410735.1 Raphicerus campestris
TTTTAATAACTGACATTTTTGAAGAAGATTGGTCAGTATTCTGCAGAATGTCCCTCTATAGAGTTTCTCTGATGTTTTCTCATGTTGACACTTGGGTTTTGGATTTGGGGGAATAAGAGCACAGTGGTGAAAAGGACCTTCTCATTGTATTGAATCAGGATGAGTGATATCAGCTTGATGTGTTACTGTTGATGTTCTTCTTTGATCACCTGCGTAAGGTGGTGTTGGCTAGGTTTTTCCTCTGTGAAGTCACTAACTTTCTTTTTCACTGAGTGAGTCAGCAAGTCCAGCCCACAGTCAAAGAGAAGGGAATTAAGCTTCACCTCCTTGGGGGAAGAATATAAACTAATTTGAGGATATATATATATATTTTTAGTTAATTATTTGGCTGCACTGGGTCCTAGTTGCCGCATGTGGGGTCTTTGATCTTCATTGCAGCATGCAGGATCTTTAGTTATGGCAAGTGGGATCTAGTTCCCTGACCAGGGATTGAACCCAAGTCTCTTGCATTGGGAGAATGGAGTCTTAGCCACTGGACCACCAGGGACGTCCCTGGACATATGTTGAAACCACCACAATAGTTAGTAAATATATGGGGGGAGATATTTTGAGCCTATGCAACTTTTCTTTTTCTCCTTAAAGTTGTACTTACTAGTGTTAATACTCATCAGTGACTTTCACCACTGCTCTTTAACTTCCTTGTTACTGTCCAGAAATCCAAAACCACCCTAACTTCTGACGTTCTGAATTGACCTTTTCCTCTTAGGGAGTTTGTAAAGTCTCTTCCTTTCCCTCTGTGTTCTAAAATTCCGTAAGAATGTACTTGGGCGTGAGTGGTTTGGAGGATTGAATGAGACCATCTGTGAAGCCCACCGAGCAGAGTCTCTAATGCAAGTGCGTTCTGTGAGCTTAGTCACTGACATGCCTGACTCTGAGCCTCCATAGACTGTAGCCCCCCAGGCCTCTCTGTCCATGGGATTTCTCAGGCAAGAGTGCTGGAGTGGGTTACCATTTCCTCTTCCAGGGGATCTTCCCGACCCAGGGATCGAACCCATGCCTCCTGTATCTCCTGCATTGGCAGGCTAATTCTTTACCTCTGAGCCACCTGGGAAGCCCATCTAGGTGCACAGGATATTCTCAATAAATGTTAGATGCTTTCGTTCTCCTTTTAACTCTTCAGCAATGTGACTATGGAGACTCCATGGAGTGAAGGTACTTGCTTTAGATACTTAGGGAACATGAGATGTATGCTAACTTACATTTTTCATTCTTCCCTCTTTGTCTCAATGCAGGGCTTACCTCCCAAAAGATGGCAGGCAGACGTTACCCACCTGAGCTGTCCAGAGCCTACAGTGTTCACTTTCTCACCCCTGGCCCCACGTCGGCACTCTTTGCGAGAGATGTGGATACCAAGCTTCCAGCAATCCAAGAAAGAAGCCCGGGCACTCAGGTGGCTGGTTGATAGGAATCAAAACTTTTCAACTCAAGAGTTTTGGGCCCTAGTATTCAAGGACTAATATCCAAAAAGTATTAGGGTTTTACTTTCTAGGTTGCCTTGCTGTTTGAATATAATAGCTGCTCTGTTGATGATCCATTAGGATGAGCATAAATGGCTGCAGTACTCAAGTGAGCTCTGTCCAATGATAGATATGAATTAGCCTTAGATGTTGCTTCTCTATTTTATATACTAAAAAAAAAGCAAGTATTGGGTTGGCCAGAAAGTTTGTTTAGGTTTTTCCATACCATCTTATGGAAAAACCTGAATGAGCTTAACATTTCTTAACCAAATACTAGTCACCTTCTGAGTGCATGTCTGGATGCGTGTCCTTGTCATCCTGTGTGGAAATTCACCCGCTGAAAAGTGAATGTTTTCCTTGCTGCGAGGAACGAAGTCCTGCAAAGAAGGCAGAGGTGTATAGCTGCGGGTTCCTCCACTCCCCTCGCTGTCTGCATCAATGGGTATTTGGCAAGCCCGGTGTCCTGAGGCTGAGCATGAACAGGAAATGCATTAGAACTTGGCGGTGAGAGGTGCCATCTGTTGATTTCCAGGGGCACGAGTGTGTCATGAAGGCTGCATGGCACTGATCTGCTGTTGCTTCAGGTCTACAGTACGTAGCGCGTCTGTCTCCCCCATGCTCTCAGCCACCCCTCCTGCCTTTCTTATCATCACTTTGCCCTGTATCCTCCCCTGTTCCTCTCGTGAGGTCATGCCTCCTCCTTGGATGTTTTGAGCGATGAGTTGTTCCTCGAGGTCCCATGTTCCACTGAGCAGAATAGTACCTTAAATCCTATGAGCTGGGCTGGATGGTCTGTGTGTTTGGATCATGGTGAGAGCGCATGCCTGCCAGAACTCCCGTGGTGTGGAATCTGACTTATCTTAGGGTGATGTACAACCTGTGGTGGGAAGCCCTTCATTTTGGGAGCATCCCCCTTCATTTCTGACCCTGTCACAGAGGAGTTTCAACTGTCTTGTCTGGAGCTTCTGCTGGAGCTTCATGAAAGACAGGGAGAAAACACGAGCTCCCATTCTCTTTTCTTGGGAGCCTGGGAAGTCTTCTAGATGACACTTGAGCCTGTTGCCACTTGCCGTGTGCTGGCTTTGTAGTGGAAAGACGTAAGCTGCAGAGGACAGGAAGGGTTCCCGGTACTCCTGTGCCTGACGTGGTACAAGGAGGAAGCTGAGGAAGGCACCCTTGGCACCAGCTGCCCATTTATGGCAGGCTGGTGTCTTTCGGTGCCTGCCAAGGGCATCTCCTATTCACAGGTCTGTCTCTGGCTGTGCCAGAGAAATAAGGATGAAACCAGAACATTCTTTTAGAGGCAAGAGGCATCACAGGGCTTCTTGCCTAGGACTGGGTTCTTTCTATCCCAGCTCTGCCATTAACTAAATATGATTTTGAACAAAGCTCTTGACCGCCCTGGGCCTTTGTTTTTGTGCCTAAGAAGAACACATAATTCTAACGTCATAGATCTTTAGTTCCTTCTGATTACAGAAATGAAAATGCTTGAGAAACTCAGAGGGAATATGGAATTATGAGCTGTGACTCCAGAGGAAGAAAAACCTGGTTATAATCCCCGTTCGATGTGCCATCTTCATGATCTTGGCCAAGTTACTTGGCCTTTAAAGCTCTGGTTGGCTGGTGTGTCCTGTTTGCTGTCTGTGCAGTTGTTGTGATAATTAAATAAGTTTGTGTTCATGGAACTTCCCTGGTGGTCCAGTGGTTCAGCTCCGCACTTCAGTGCAAAGGGTGCAGGCTCAATCCCTGGTCCTATGTGCCACGCAGCCAAAGAGTAAAAATAAATAGACAGATACTTTAAAACAGACAAATAAATAAATAAGCTTGGGAAGTTATACAGCCAGCCGCGATAGGCCATTAGGAATACTTGGAACTTTACTATTACAAAATCCTTAATTTAAAAAAAAAAAACTGATTGAGTAGGTAGTNTAGACAGATACTTTAAAACAGACAAATAAATAAATAAGCTTGGGAAGTTATACAGCCAGCCGCGATAGGCCATTAGGAATACTTGGAACTTTACTATTACAAAATCCTTAATTAAAAAAAAAAAAAACTGATTGAGTAGGTAATTAAAGATTTTAGAGACCATCAATGTAGGTAGCAAGTGACATTAATGGTTTTAAAGCAAGGGCATTATCCCAGGAGCCTCACATAAATCGCTTCTTGTATATACAGAGTAAACTACGATAGAGCAAGTTTACTTAATGGTGTTCTTGATGAAGTAATAAAAATGACTAATTTTATAAAACCTTGACCTCTGACTATATGTCTTTTTAATATTCTGTGTGACAAAATGGGGAGTGTGTTTATACACATTTGCTGTACACCAATGCACACAATAGGAATCTCAAAGAAAAGCACTTGTGTGATTGTTCGAGTTGTGAACAGAACTTTTTCGTGGAAAGCCATTTTTGCTTAAAAGAACGTCTGGCAAACTGGTTGTTCAGTGATGGATTTTCGTCAGTCATCTTCATGGGAATGTAGTGAGCCTGTCACTTTAAGAGGCTTGATAGACTGTTGCCAATGATAAAATTTCAGCTGTCAAACGAAATAACTTCATTTGTATAATTTCTTTTTAGATTCCTCATATAAGAGATAGCATATGATGTTTCTCTTTCTCTGTCTGATTTGCTTCACTCAGTTTGACAATCTCGGAGCCTGGTGGGCTGCCATCTGTGGAGTCACAGAGAGTCAGACACGACTGAAGTGACTTAGCAACAGCAGCAGCAAGTCCATCCTCAGTGCTGCAGATGGCGTGCTTTCTTTCTTTTTAATGGCTGAGAAATATACCCTTGCGTATATATACCACATTCAAATTTTAGAAAATGAATTTCTACCATTTTGAACTTGACACCTTCCTGATATTGGAGACTTTGCTGAGGAGGCTAACAGATGTCACTTCTGACATTGAATGGCAACAGAGATGATGGTGTGTAAAGGTGGTTTTGGTTTATTTCTTTGTTTTTATGACTCAAAGGAAGAAAGCAGTAGTAGTATATTCTAGAGAGATAGGCATTTGTTTTAAATAATTTTTTTGGGTCAAAGAGTTCCATCAGTGAAAATGGAATTTATAATGGATATTTTAAAAATGACTGTCACTTAAAAATTGAGGTGAGATAAAAAGGTAATCAGAGCTTTCCATGTGGGAAATAAAGCCTTTGGTTTTTTTTCAATTGGGAAATGTAAAAAAGATGTTTAAAAAACAAGAAAAATATTTTTAAAATATATTGAGGAAATCATTATTTGGGTCACTAAGTGGAGAAGACAATGGCACCCCACTCCAGTACTCTTGCCTGGAAAATCCCATGGACAGAGGAGCCTGGTGGGCTGCAGTCCATGGGATCGCACAGAGCTGGACAAGACTGAAGCAACTTAGCAGCAGCAGCAGCAGAATGTCAGGCTGCCTGGAATTTATTACTTTACTCAATATTTTTTTAATTGTGCACTTAATATGTGCCAGAAATTATTTTGGGCCAAGAGTCTACAGCAGTGAGTGAAACTGATAAAACCCTTGCTACCATTAGAGCTTACCTGCTAATTCTAGGAGTGGATGAAAATAGAAACGCCTTAAGAAAATACAAATCACTTCCAGGAAGTTTTTGTTTCTTGATTCTGTTAGAGCCCCATGAGATGGGGTCTACTTCCTGAATTTCTGCTACTGTATTTGGAACATGAGATATGATATAAGCGGATTATATGGATAGGAGTGTATTAAATGTGCTGTATTGACANTTCATGGGAATGTAGTGAGCCTGTCACTTTAAGAGGCTTGATAGACTGTTGCCAATGATAAAATTTCAGCTGTCAAACGAAATAACTTCATTTGTATAATTTCTTTTTAGATTCCTCATATAAGAGATAGCATATGATGTTTCTCTTTCTCTGTCTGATTTGCTTCACTCAGTTTGACAATCTCGGAGCCTGGTGGGCTGCCATCTGTGGAGTCACAGAGAGTCAGACACGACTGAAGTGACTTAGCAACAGCAGCAGCAAGTCCATCCTCAGTGCTGCAGATGGCGTGCTTTCTTTCTTTTTAATGGCTGAGAAATATACCCTTGCATATATATACCACATTCAAATTTTAGAAAATGAATTTCTACCATTTTGAACTTGACACCTTCCTGATATTGGAGACTTTGCTGAGGAGGCTAACAGATGTCACTTCTGACATTGAATGGCAACAGAGATGATGGTGTGTAAAGGTGGTTTTGGTTTATTTCTTTGTTTTCATGACTCAAAGGAAGAAAGCAGTAGTAGTATATTCTAGAGAGATAGGCATTTGTTTTAAATAATTTTTTTGGGTCAAAGAGTTCCATCAGTGAAAATGGAATTTATAATGGATATTTTAAAAATGACTGTCACTTAAAAATTGAGGTGAGATAAAAAGGTAATCAGAGCTTTCCATGTGGGAAATAAAGCCTTTGGTTTTTTTTCAATTGGGAAATATAAAAAAGATGTTTAAAAAACAAGAAAAATATTTTTAAAATATATTGAGGAAATCATTATTTGGGTCACTAAGTGGAGAAGACAATGGCACCCCACTCCAGTACTCTTGCCTGGAAAATCCCATGGACAGAGGAGCCTGGTGGGCTGCAGTCCATGGGATCGCACAGAGCTGGACAAGACTGAAGCAACTTAGCAGCAGCAGCAGCAGAATGTCAGGCTGCCTGGAATTTATTACTTTACTCAATATTTTTTTAATTGTGCACTTAATATGTGCCAGAAATTATTTTGGGCCAAGAGTCTACAGCAGTGAGTGAAACTGATAAAACCCTTGCTACCATTAGAGCTTACCTGCTAATTCTAGGAGTGGATGAAAATAGAAACGCCTTAAGAAAATACAAATCACTTCCAGGAAGTTTTTGTTTCTTGATTCTGTTAGAGCCCCATGAGATGGGGTCTACTTCCTGAATTTCTGCTACTGTATTTGGAACATGAGATATGATATAAGCGGATTATATGGATAGGAGTGTATTAAATGTGCTGTATTGACAAGATGGTTCAAAGTACTGAAGGTTCGACTTCGGAGTGAGTTGGGAAGTCTGGAAGCAAATCCTTTCTCTGTTCTTTTCATTTTTTTACTCCATTGTTTTATTCTTGTTTCCTAGAAAAGGAAGCATTTGTCCCATTGACATTGTGTGATTTACAGCAAAAGTAAGAACTGACTTGGGAATGGCAGTTAATAGGAGTGAGCTCACTGTGCAAGCGGTCCTTCGGTGAGGCTAAACTCCATCTGTTCACCTTCAGGACAGGGTCTGGGGCAAGTCAATATTTACTTAGTTGCAGTGTCTGACAAAGTTTTACCTTCCAAGCTGCATTCAGTCATTGTATATGTAACTCATACACCATTCATAAGAAGACTCCTTTCACCACTGAAATAATAATATCTGCTAGTCTGAAAGAATGCAGGTCACTTAGATGAACCTGCATCTTTGAGTAGTGTAGTATAATCACGGATTCTACGTCCTGTTTTCATGGTCTAACCTCTCAGCTTCAGTATGTCTTTAGCCTGGAGGTTATGAAGTGGAAGGAGGAAAATGAAACACGTCTTCTCTGACACCCCTTCCCTGGTTGGTTGGTTTGTTTTGCGGTAACTCTAGGGATGCCATTGGAAATATATTTTGATAATCTTTTTTCTTTAATTGAACTATAGTTGGTTTACAATTTATGTTAATTTCTGCTATATAACCAAGTGACTCAGTTATACATATATATTCTTTTTCATATTCTTTTCCATTATGGTTTATTACAGGATATTGAATATAGTTCTCTGGGCTCTACAGTAGGACCTTGTTGTTTATCCATTCTATATATAATGGTTTGCATCTGCTTATCCCAAACTCTGAATCCATCTCTCCTCCATCCCCTCCTTCCCAGCAGCGAAGTCTGTTCTCTGTGTCTGTGAGTCCGTTTCTGTCTTCTGCATAAGTTCATCTGTGTCATATTTAAATTCAACGTGTAAGTCATATCATGTGGTATATCTTTCTCTGACTTACTTTGCTTAATATGATAATCCCTAGGTCCACCCATGGTCCTGCAAACAGCAGGATTTCATTCTTTTTCATGGCTGAGTAATATTCCATGTGTATATATATGTGTGTGTGCATATATATATGTATGCATATATATATAAAATATCTTACATCTTCTTTATCTCTTCAGCTGTTAGTGGACATTTACATTGTTTCCATGTCTTGGCTATTGTCAGTAGTGCTGCTGTGGATATGAGAGTACATGTATCTTTCAAATTATGGTTTTTATCTGAATATATGTCCAGAAGTGGGATTGCAAGATCATATGGCATCTCTCTTTGTAGTTTGAGGAAGCCCCATACTGGTTTCTATAGTAGTGGCTACATCAGCAATGTAGGAGGGTTCCCTTGAGAAAAAAACATTTTTGAGATAAGGAAGGTGGAAGCTCATTTTAAAAGACATGTGCTTTTACTTCAACTAATCTAGTGAGGCAAGACATAGTAAGTATATACATAGCTTATTAATACTGTGTCTCTAAGAAATGACAGATCCAACTTCAAACCCAAGATTGTTTGTACACACTGTTTTTGCCATACTCTGTCTTCTCCCACAGCAGGACAAAGAGGTTCTTTGTCCTTTACGGTCCTTCACTGCAATTCTTTCCAGTGGCTTTGAAAAAAAGAAAATGTCCCTTTCCCCACTGATGTGGAAAAATCTAGTTCTACCCTTATAGCCTTTAAAATAAGTATGGAATTCTTTACTAGTGGAGGGGAGCTTGCGTCATTCTTATAAGTCATTCTGTTTCCTCTTCAGAATATTCTTGCAATATTGGAATTATAGTTGATTTGCTTTGTATGTATTGGCACACTTGGGAAATCTCACTGTTGTGTTGTTCAGTCACTAAGTCGTGTCCGACTCTTTGCCACTCCATGGATGCAGCCCACCAGGCTCCTCTGACCATGGGGTTTCCCAGGCAAGAATACTGGAGTGGGCTGCCATTTCTTTCCCTAGCGGATCTTCCTGACCCAGGGATCAAACCCACATCTCCTGCATTGGCAGGTGGATTCTTTACCACTGAGCCACCTGGGAAGTCTGCAGAAAAGCTCATATGTTGGCCTCAAAACTTACTCCCATCTTTGGGGAGTCCTCAGTTTGCTGGTATTATGCCTGATTTGTTAGAAGAGACTCATGCAACTCTGTTGACATGAGTCCTTCCTCTTTCCTGTTGTGAGAACTGACAGAGCAAAGTTTACCAAAATAATGCTGTGTTTATGCGAACATCAAAAACTCAAAACAAAATAGTTTGGATCTTGTAAGTGACACCATAGTAAACCATGATCATAGGAATGGAAAACCAGCTTTAAGGGTGAAAGAAAAGAGCTTATGATGTCCTTTCCTGTGTCCTGCTTATTATGCTCAGCTCCACTCTGCCCATACAAGTTGCCCATCTAAGAAACAAAGGTACCATTCATCAAGGCTATGCTTTCTAATTTTCTAATTTGAGGCTTATCCAAAATTTCCTTTAGTTTTGCAATTATACGGGATAATGTGGCTTCCCNCTGCCCATACAAGTCGCCCATCTAAGAAACAAAGGTACCATTCATCAAGGCTATGCTTTCTAATTTGAGGCTTATCCAAAATTTCCTTTAGTTTTGCAATTATAGGGGATAATGTGGCTTCTCCCAAATTCTGCCCCCATCTTTTGGAAAAGCAGTACCTCCAACTAAATTTTACAAGAGACTCTCACATTTTCAAAAAGTGAAGGGGAATGCAGACGACCAGGAACAGAGGGTACGGGCGATGAGGGAGAGGTGGTGCGTGCAGTTTCAGAGGAGATGGCGAAAGAGCATCAGGCTGGTGAGACCAAACTACGCTGAGGCTGCCGCACGTGGTCCTAGTTCCAGAGAAAAAGCCTTTCTACAGCTTTCTTTACAGAGGCCAGCATCTCCGTTTCAATTTCAGGAAATCCCCAAACAGGAAATGAGATGTTGCAAGCTTTGGGCTTCGGGGACAGACTCACGAGAGAGATAAATTTCAGCAGCCTAAAAACTGCTCTTGGCTTCTGAGGACATGCAGCTGAGCCAAGGTGAACCCCGCTTCCTCCTCCTGTCCATGTTGCTGGCTCGAGCGCCTGGCATCGATTTCAGCACCCATCACCCCAGAACCAGTGTTCCCTACACAGCCCACGTTCCTCCCCTTGACACGGGAATCTGCTCACCTTGCACAAGCCTGGAGCAAACTGGTCATTCGTGGGCATCTTTAGGAGAAAACAACCCTAATCTCATGTGGACTGGGAAGAGTCTGTCTTGGCAGGCGCGGAAGGGGCCCTGCTGTAGAACTCAGGGCTGAAGCAGTCTGACCTCAGCGCTGGCAGCCTCTGTGATGACCTTGGAAAAGACCTCATATCAACTTGATCAGGACCTCCAGACAAAAGGTGTGTGTTCAGCCAAACATTTGAATGTTTCCGACGTTTGACTGCCATCATGTGGAGACAGTCTTCGTGGCGCTAGACTTTGATTTGAACCTCAAAGACAGCAGTTGAGAAGGGGTCCCTCTTCACTTCCATTCTCTCCTTTTCTAGCACCCCTGTAAAACAATGGGCATGTAGTTGGGCCATGCAGATATATCAAGCTCTCATACAATTCACATATTACCTAGAAGACAGTGGAGGTGGGTTTAGGATAATTTGGAGATGACTGGAAAGCGGCACTAAGTCTGGGACCTTGACCGTGTCACCAGGACGTGCAAATCTTTCACGATGCTGTTGTCTGCATCAGGGCTCACTGCTTCCCAGTGAAACAGAGAGCGTGGTCTCAGGTAGTGCCCAGCTGCCCTCACGTCTTGGGTTTAATGTGTCATAGATTTCCGCAGGGCATTGCCCAGTGGGATAACTGATCAATCTGAGATCGTCATTAATTGTTTGATGCCTGTTATAGGGGAGGGGAGGGTGATGTCAGTGTAGATATAATTTGAGAATAGCCAGAGATGAGTGACAGCATTGCTTGTTTTCTCATCGCCTGTGGACTTCAGATCTTCCAAGTGAGCCTGGCAATTATCTAAGGAAGAAAAGAGCGACATGTGGTTTTTCCCAATGGGGGTTTTCATTGTCCACTGGGGTCCCTGTGTTTACTGCAGCTCAAGGAAACCATGACAACCATATTTGTCTCTGTTTCCTCTCCCCTTGATGCTTCTGGTTCCATCTGTGCAGTACTCACCAAGGAAGTCAACATTTGTTCTCTTTTCTCATTATAAATAAAAGTATGCTTATATGAGTTTGTTTTGTAAGAAATATAGAGGGAAATAAAAATGGAAAAGTGGTCTGTGACTTGATAAATTGTTCAATGCCTTCTCGACACCTCCGCTTTCTTAGTTTTCACTGACGTGACACGCTCATTTGATTTGTCAGAAGGTGCCTTTGCGGTATGCAGAGACACCAAAAAAGCCTGTTTTGTAGGTATATGTCTTGTTGATGAAAAAAACCGCCTCCTCTGTTTTCAGTCATGGTGGCGCACCTCTAGATCTAAGCATATTCCTTTCATTTCCAAAATCGCAGAGGGTGGCAGGTGGTTTTGACTTGTAAAGCTTTCTACAAGCTCTTAGGGTCATGTGGCTCTTTGATGAGCCCTGCACAAGAAGACAGTAACTAAGAGGAAGAAATATATGGCTTCACTCCAGCAGGACATCAATGGGATCCTTTTTTTGTGGTGTAGGATGCCTTTTATGTTTGAGTCCCACTGATGGAATAGCCCAGGACAGAGCCATCCTAGGCCAGGGGTCCTGGCTTGTATCTAGCGTTCCTTTCACTATTAACTACCTTTGTGACCCTGAGCAAAGCATTTTACCTCATAGGAACCCCAGTTCCTTCATATGTAAAATGAAGCAAAGCTAGATGACATACAAACCCCCAAAGAGCTTCAGAATGGCACGATTCCGTTTCATGGCTGAGCACTAAGTGCTCTTTGACGACTTTGTGAGTTTTCCTGGCCTGCTCCTTCAGTACAGTTTTGGCCTGCATGCTGCGGCTCCGGCCGCTTGATCTTAATGAAATGGAAATCAAGATCTTTCCTCATAAACCTGTCTGTTGGATCACCAAAACGACACATCTGAGCATCCTCTCTTCCTTCCTTGCCCCCTCTCTCCATGGCAACGCATCCCACTTGGTGATCTGTTCCTTGATCATATTCGCATCAGTCCCTTCCTTCTGCCAGTGTCTTGTGGAGCACCCCACCAACCACCGTCTACTCCCCCGAAACTCAGGCACTCCACGGATCTCTTCCAGGGTCACGCCCCACATCCTTCCATCCGGAAGCGCAAATGACACTTGCCTAACCTTTCCCCAATTTATTTAGATGGTGTCAGCTTTGTAGTCTGCTCACTTTGGGGCCTTTCTTTAAAGAAAAACTTTTTTCTTGTAAATCAAACACTCTGTAGCTTAATATTCNCCCACCAACCACCGTCTACTCCCCCGAAACTCAGGCACTCCACGGATCTCTTCCAGGGTCACGCCCCACATCCTTCCATCTGGAAGCGCAAATGACACTTGCCTAACCTTTCCCCGATTTATTTAGATGGTGTCAGCTTTGTAGTCTGCTCACTTTGGGGCCTTTCTTTCAAGAAAAACTTTTTTTCTTGTAAATCAAACACTCTGTAGCTTAATATTCTTTCATAGCCCCTCATTCCCTTTGGGATACAGACTCTTCTGGTACAGCCCTTACTTGACTTTCCAAGCTCACCTCTTAATGTCTCACCTGTTAATATGCCCCTGTGCTCTGTTGTACCAAACTAACTATATGTTGTCAAAACACGGCATGCTTTCTCCTCACTTGTGCATCTTTGTATACACTGTCTTGTTTCCTCTGCTCCAATATCAATTTGATGAATCCCTACTTATGCTTCAAGCCTCAGCTCAAATGACTTCCTCGTGAAGCCTTCCCTGATACCTTCAAAGATTACTATTATTGTCTCTTCTTTCCCTTCATTGCACATTGTACATTTCTCCTTGTAATCACCAAGATTACCCTCCAATGTAGAAAAGGAGGGAACAGTACAACCCATTCCCCAGCTGGTCTTAACAGTTGACAGGTTAAGCTCATACTACATGTATGCCCATCCCCATACCTGCAGGGAATGAGGAAGAACACACTGAAGAGTCTTTGACCTTTGGGTCTACCTTCTAGCTCCTTTAAGAGTTTCAGTGAGGAGGTGAGCTTGTGAGTCTCTCCTGCCACATTTTATTAGCATCTTCCTCTCTGGTTTCTCTCAACTGGTCTGAGACTTAGCATCTTTACTATTTGTTCTGCACTCAGGGCCCTGCTTCTCTGCAGGTGAGTGTCCTTGCACTGCCAAGCAGTCTACAAACAGTAAATGCTGGAAAGGATGTGGAGAAAAGGGAACCCTCTTACACTGTTGGTGGGAAAGCAAACTAGTACAGCCACTATGGAGAACAGTGTGGAGATTCCTTAAAAGACTGGAAATAGAACTGCCTTATGACCCAGCAATCCCACCTGGGATTACACACCAAGGAAACCAGAATTGAAAGAGACACGTGTACCCCAATGTTCATCGCAGCACTGTTTACAATAGCAAGGACATGGAAGCAACCTAGATGTCCATCAGCAGATGAATGGATAAGAAAGTTTTGGTACAGATACACATTGGAATATTACTCAGCTATAAAAAAGAATGCATTTGAGTCAGTCATCATAAGGTGGATGAAACTGGAACCTATTATACAGAGTGAAGTAACTCTTAAAGAGAAACACCAATACAATATATTAACTCACATATGTGGAATTTAGAAAGACAGTAACAATGACTTTATATGCAAGACAGCAAAAGAGACACAGATGTAAAGAACAGATGTTTGGACTCCATGGGAGAAGGTGAGGGTGGGATGATTTGAGAGAATAGCATTGAAACATGTATATTACCGTATATGAAATAGATGACCAGTGCAAGGTTGGTGCATAAACCAGGGCACCCAAAGCCAGTGCCCTGGGACAACCCAGAGGGATGGGATGGGGAGGGAGACGGGAGGGGGGTTCAGGACAGGGGACACATGTACATCCATGGCTGATTCATGTCAGTGTATGGCAAAAACCACTACACTATTGTAATTAACCTCCTGTATAAATAAATTCAGTTCAGTCTCTCAGTTGTGTCTGACTCTTTGCGACCCCATGAATCGCAGCACACCAGGCCTCCCTGTCCATCACCAGCTCCTGGAGTTTACCCAGACTCATGTCCATTGAGCCAGTGATGCCATCCAACCATCTCATCCTCTGTCGTCCCCTTCTCCTCCTGCCCTCAGTCTTTCCCAGCATCAGGGTCTTTTCAAATGAGTCAGCTTTTCACATCAGGTGGCCAAAGTAGTTAATTAAAAAAAAAAATGTCTTGGACATTTTCTCTAACCAACCTTCCTTATGATGACTTTTGCTTGCTGTGAGTGACTAACATTCATATGGGCTGTCTCTTCTCTGCTTTTATATGATGTATGTCTATATGTTTCCTTATTGATGTGCTTGGTCTCCCAGTCATGACCAACTCTTTGCGACCCCATGGACTGTAGCCCACCAGGCTCCTCTGTCCATGGGGATTTTCCAGGCAAGAATACTGGAGTGGGTTGCCATGCTCTCTCCAGGGGATATTCCCAACCCAGGGATTGATCCCAGGTCTCCCACATTGCAGGTGGAATCTTTACCATCTGAGCCACCAGGGAAGCCCATATTTCCTTAGGATATTCCCACACTGTAGCTCATCTACTAGATTATCTTATCCTAGGGGTTCATGTCTTTGCATTCTCTATAGCCCAGTATAAATCTATGTTTCAAACATTTTTCCTATGGCTGTCTTGTGATTCGATTCTCAGAACAACTTTGTAAAGTGATCATAGTATTAACTGATTTTTGCAGATGGAAAGACAGATGCAGAGTGTTGAGTAACTTATCCAAAGGTACAAAGCAAGTTAAGTGGCTGAGTCCAGATACGTTAATAGATCAGAGTTCATGATCATTCTGCAGTATGCTTTTAAAGAAACAGAATTATTCCAGAGGATGTACTTAGAGATCCTTTAGCTGACAAAATGGACAGGCAGCATTTTGGGGGGTCATGGGATTGTTGTATTCATGTGGTCTAAATATTATGTCTATTTCATGTTGGTCATGCATGGAGTATGTAATCCAAGGCTCTGCTTTTAATTGGTGATTAAGAGAGATGGGTTTGTTGGAACCAGATTCTCAGATGACAGAAGATGATGGACATCTGTTGATCTAGAAGTTTTTTCAAAACGATCAGGTAAGTATTCCAGAGAAGAAATTTAGCTCGCTAGTAGGCATTTTGAATGCTTCTCAGAGTTTTTATCTTTTTCTATCCTTCTCATTGAGTAAGGGGTTATTATTTTTAAATGAATTCAATACCAAGTTCTGTAATTGCCTGATAACTATCATCTTTTCTCTTTTCGCTCCCCACTGCTCCCCTGATATGAGGCTGACACTTCCTTTAGGCACTCAAAATTTCATCGCTTGAAAATGGAATATAAAAACGTATTAAAATATACCACACGTGGTGATTAATTGTCAGAAGAAAATCAGCCAGACCCTTGATCTCAGACTTATTTTTTTCAAATGCTATAAATCCAACTTATCTCATGCTCACGCTTCTTTGAATTTTAGTGTCTCAATCACCCTATGGTAAGATTTCTCTCTTCTTCAGGGTAATTTAATAAAAAGATGGAATTATCCAGTATATTGCACCCCTTTTGATAAAATAGGTTAATGTCACAAGAGTTTTCTTTCCTGAATCAACTGCAAATATGTTTTTAATACAAACTATATTAGTCCCTAAGAAATCTGTTGGTGCAATAGAATACTCATGAAAAAGATACTCTTTTTGGCTAAATTATGAGCACCAATTGCCTTAGACAGTTTCACATTAAATATTTATTTTGAATCCTCTTAGTTTTCAGCTCTGTTTATTTCTGGGGACCACATAGCATATCAAGGATATAAAAATATCATAAAAACAGGCCATAAATGAAATTACCTTTAGCTACAAACTAACTTATCTCTATGAGAAAGTAAATTGTACTGATCACTGTTACTGAGCAAGGGGTTTGCAGACTGTCTCCAGGATAATTTGGTAGCTGCTGTCTTGGGGTGTTTTCTGTCCCTTTGATGTGTGTCTGTAGTCTCTGAAACATCTTTGATTTTAGCTGGAACATCCACTCTTGTGACTCTGAAGCAGAAAAGCTCATTTGCTTTTCTGCATCACCACCTTCATCTGTGTTTTTGTTTCGCCTCCTCTCGTGAAGGGGGAGATCAGGACACTCATCTCTCCCTCCGTTAGAAGGATGTGTTTCAGTTTCGTCTGATTAGCTGCTGTGATGTGAAGCTTTCGGTGCCTGCTGATAAGGTGGGAGACTGGCAGTGACGAGGGCCCTGGGAAGCTCTCAGAAGGCACACTGAGAACTGTTAGCATGCGTTTCACTCAAAAGATCAAGAGTCAGGTTTGCTCACCCCATCCTCAAATCCTTGGATATTCATTAACCATCACCATGTTGTTACTCGGGGAGGTTATAGTGAGGCTTCAGACAGAGTTTCTGAAAGTCTCAAGGCACATGGAACCAAGAGAGTCAGTAATGAATTCAAATGTCTTAGCCCAGCATGTTCTCAGGGCCAAAGGGTTTAAGCAGTAGTCTTCTTCCCCTTTTAAAAACACGAAAGTGTCAAAAACTGAGAATCTTAATTTGACTCTTTATTCCTGGAGTTTAGGCTCCCTGGTGGCTCAGTGGTAAAGAATCCACCTGCCAATGCAAGAAACGTGGGTTTGATCCCTGGCTCAGGAAGATCCCCTGCAGAAGGGAATGGCAACCTACTCCAGTAGTCTTGCCTGGGAAATCCCATGGGCAGAGGAGCCTGGCGGGCTCTAGTCCATAGGGTTGCAGAAGAGTCAGACCCAACTTATTGACTAAACCACCACACCATTCATGGAGTTTAGTGATCTCTCTCTCTCTCTGCTCTCTCTCTCTCTTTTTTGGAGAGCATTTACTTATCCTAAAGTTCTATTTTATTGTTTAATTTTATTTTTACTGTTTATTTCTGGCTGCAGTTGGTCCTTGTTGCTGCGTATGGGCTTCCTGTTTTGGGAGCTTCTCTTGTTGCAGAACACAGGCTGCGGGGCGTGTGGGCTTCAGCAATTGCACTGCGTGCACTTACTTGCCTCATGGCATGTGGGATCTTCCTGGACCAGGGACTGAACCGGTGTCTCCTGAACTGGCAGGCGGATTCTCAATCCCTGACTACCAGGGAAGTCCCTAGTGATCTCTTCGATANAGTTTCGTCTGATTAGCTGCTGTGATGTGAAGCTTTCGGTGCCTGCTGATAAGGTGGGAGACTGGCAGTGACGAGGGCCCTGGGAAGCTCTCAGAAGGCACACTGAGAACTGTTAGCATGCGTTTCACTCAAAAGATCAAGAGTCAGGTTTGCTCACCCCATCCTCAAATCCTTGGATATTCATTAACCATCACCATGTTGTTACTCGGGGAGGTTATAGTGAGGCTTCAGACAGAGTTTCTGAAAGTCTCAAGGCACATGGAACCAAGAGAGTCAGTAATGAATTCAAATGTCTTAGCCCAGCATGTTCTCAGGGCCAAAGGGTTTAAGCAGTAGTCTTCTTCCCCTTTTAAAAACACGAAAGTGTCAAAAACTGAGAATCTTAATTTGACTCTTTATTCCTGGAGTTTAGGCTCCCTGGTGGCTCAGTGGTAAAGAATCCACCTGCCAATGCAAGAAACGTGGGTTTGATCCCTGGCTCAGGAAGATCCCCTGCAGAAGGGAATGGCAACCTACTCCAGTAGTCTTGCCTGGGAAATCCCATGGGCAGAGGAGCCTGGCGGGCTCTAGTCCATAGGGTTGCAGAAGAGTCAGACCCAACTTATTGACTAAACCACCACACCATTCATGGAGTTTAGTGATCTCTCTCTCTCTCTGCTCTCTCTCTCTCTTTTTTGGAGAGCATTTACTTATCCTAAAGTTCTATTTTATTGTTTAATTTTATTTTTACTGTTTATTTCTGGCTGCAGTTGGTCCTTGTTGCTGCGTATGGGCTTCCTGTTTTGGGAGCTTCTCTTGTTGCAGAACACAGGCTGCGGGGCGTGTGGGCTTCAGCAATTGCACTGCGTGCACTTACTTGCCTCATGGCATGTGGGATCTTCCTGGACCAGGGACTGAACCGGTGTCTCCTGAACTGGCAGGCGGATTCTCAATCCCTGACTACCAGGGAAGTCCCTAGTGATCTCTTCGATATTAGCAGGGCAAAAGAACTAACAAGGAAGATGGAACCTGTTATTTCTGGAAACCTGAGAAGACTCCTGTAAATTCACAACACGATGGGGGCTGCTGATTGGTGTAGGCAAAGGACTCGAAGGTGCTAGCGTCACATTTTTACATCTCTTCCACTTCCCAAAATATGAGTGAAGAACACCTGTACTTCTTAAAATAAGGCCAGAGAGTGTCTGAAAACTTTAGCCTGACTAGCAAGATGATGAATATGAAAGAGATTCTCTTCCACATTTTTGAAGCTGAGTATTTTCTTTTCTAGAATGCTCTCGCCTTTTCCCTAGGACAGTTCCAGCATCAAAAAAGCTATTTGTGAGAAATAAGTACACAAGTAAAATCCCTTCGTCACAAAGAGAAAACTCATGGACTTGAAATACCTAGTCAGCTATTGCTGAGAGCAAAGCTGGACTTTGTAAAATGGAGAAGCCAGATAATAAACTTGGGGTCTGGCTGTCTCTTACTTCTCTTATCAGTAAAATAAGAGTTATGCATTTGGTAATTGTTAATACCTCTTTTGGTTTCAGTATGCTATGATTGGTGAGGCAGCATATATCCATTTAGAAATGGCAANTCTGGCTGTCTCTTACTTCTCCTATCAGTAAAATAAGAGTTATGCATTTGGTAATTGTTAATACCTCTTTTGGTTTCAGTATGCTATGATTGGTGAGGCAGCATATTTCCATTTAGAAATGGCAAATATTAAACTTGCATATTGCTATTCTTACTGGTTATATTCATGGCAGACTCCACTAATTAACTGTGAGAACTTTTCCTGCCAACCTTGGAATTCTAAGGCCTCAGAATCCTTTTATCACAAAATTTTAGGCATCCACTATCCATCAGATGAAGACAAAACTTACATGCCATTCCAGATAGAGTGAGCAGGGATGTAGTGACAAGGCAGGGGACTGGACAGAAATCTGGTCCCGTGTCCGCTTATATTCTTCCATGTAACCCACAAGAGGGCAATTAAATATTTTAAAGTGAAATTTGATGTAAGTTTTTGTGTGAAAATGAGTTTTCATTTCTCTGGGATAAGTGCCCAGAAATGTAGCTGTTGGATCATATAGTAGTTGCATATTTAGTTTTTAAAGAAAATTAGCAAACTCTTTTTCAGAGTGACTGTAACATTTCCATCAGATACTCACGAATGATCCAGTTTTTCTGCATCTTCAGCAGCATTTCATGTTCTTGATTTTTTAAGTTTTCACTATCCTGATAGGTGTGTAGTGAGGTCTCATGGTGGTCTTAGTTTGCGTTTCCCGGTAGCTAATATCATTGAACACCTTTCCATGGGCTTTCTTCCTGTCTTTCTATTTTTTTTTTTTTTTTTGCTGTGAAATGTCTCTTCATGTCTTTAGCCCATATTCTAATTGGATTGCTTCCTTTTTATTGTTGAGTTTTGAGAGTTTTAAAATATATTCTAGATGCCAGTCCCTTTGCTATATAAGTAATTTGTAGTTTTCTCCCACTCTGTAGCTTGTCTTTTCATCCTTTTTAACAGGATGTTTTGCAATGCAAAATTTGTTCATTTTGCATTTATCATTTTGTGCCTTTGTTTTTTTTTGTTAAGTAATTAATTTTATTTTTGGCTGTGCTGGGTCTTCGTTGCTGCGTGTGGACTTTCTCTAGTTGCAGCCAGCGGGGCCGCTCTTTAGTAGCCGTGCTCGGGCTCCTTGGTGCACTGGCTTCTCTTGTGAAGTGCAGGCTCTGTGCGCAAGGGCTTCAGAATTGTGGTGCACGGGTTCAGTTGCTCCGCAGGATGTAGGATCTCCCCAGATCAGGAATCCAACTCGTGTCCTCCGTATTGGCAGGTGGACCCTTTGTCACTGAGCCACCAGGGAAGCCCTATAGGTGCTCTTTAATCGAGTTGAGGAAGTTCACCTTATTTCCTATTTTTTAAAAATTAAAACAATTTCAAAGTTAAATTTCAAAGTTAAAAAAAAATTGTTCATGGGTTTTGAAGTTTATCACATGCTTTTTCTGCATTGATCGCTATGATCGTGTCATTATTTCTTTTTTAGCCTGATAATATGATGAATGGCACCCCACTCCAGTACTCTTGTCTGGAAAATCCCATGGATGGAGGAGCCTGGTAGGCTGCAGTCCATGGGGTCACGAAGAGTCGGACACAGCTGAGCGACTTCACTTTCACTTTTCACTTCTATGCATTGGAGAAGGAAATGGCAACCCACTCCAGTGTTCTTGCTTGGAGAATCCCAGGGACAGGGGAACCTCGTGGGCTGCTGTCTCTGGGGTTGCAGAGTCGGACACAACTGAAGTGACTTAGCAGCAGCAGCAGTAGCAGCAGTATGATGAATTATACTGATTTTTTTCAAGTATTGAATTATTCTTACACTGGGTCATAGTCTGCTTGGTCGTAAGATATAATTTAAAAATATATTTATGAATTTTATATGCTAGTATTTCATTAAGAAATTCTGTGTTTACATTCATGAGGGATATTGGCGACAGTTATATTTTTTATTTTTTTCTTTTGTGCTCTGTCTGGTTTGGTATTAGAGTTTAACACTTGTTTCGTAAAATGAATCAGAGAGTATTTCGTTCTCTTCTATTTTCTGGACGAGATTATGTACCAGAGTCTGGCCTCTCCACCCTCATTTCCCTTTTGGCAACCTTGTCATTGCCTCAGTGCCCCTGTCTTGCCCCTCCAGGCCCCTGCTATGTCCACTGTTAGGCAGAGCGACTTGTCTGAGTTCTTTCCTGACATTAGGAATAATTCTATATTCTACTGTGATTTCTATGACATCATCTGCCATTTTTTTTTTGCCTGGCACAAAAAATCTTAGGTCTTAAGTCCTAGAGTATTCTCCACGCTCCCTGAATCCTTTTCTATGTTATCCTGAAATCTCCCATCAAAGACCCCGTGCTGTGCTAGAGCTGGCTCTTACTGGCTCATGGGAACCAGTGCTCAAACTTCTAGGAACTTTGTGAGCTGGTTTTTAGAAACAGTCACTATTTATATAATCTTACAATCAAATGATTTTAAAACGATGGTTCAGAACATTCAAACTTTTTATCACTTTCCTGATTATTTTTTTGCAGTGTCCTGCTACCTGTACTCTTGAGGTTATTTCCTTCTATTTTATCTGCATGGTAGAAATACTGTAGAGAGGTGGGCTAATGCACATTTTCCCAACTTCACAGTCAGTGATGTCACCTCAGTAACTTGAAGCTGGTCACAGTGGGAGCTTCTCTATCATTAAACCTGAAAATTTTCACAAATTCAAAGCTGGATGTATTGCTTTGTTGATCACCTGGATTCTAGAAAATGATGGCAGAATATTCCCAGTGCAGATTAAACTTAAAATTGTGTTATGTCTTAACCTGTTACATTATAAGTCATCTCCAAATTGAAGAAATAGTCTTCCAGAATTCAAAGCTACCATCCATTTCCACAAAAAGGTCACTGTCATGTCACTAGCAAATGAGAGATGTCCTAACATATGTTTTTGTTGCTTCGGTAATTTATTCATTAATATAAACAAAAATACCCACAAATATTTATGTCAGAACTACATTCATCCCATCAATGACATGAATTGAGGTTTGCTAAACTGCATACTAAGCAAGCATTTTTCCAGAGGCTATTTTTGTAAAAACATTGTCGAATTGCACTTATAGATTAGCAACTGATACAGGTTTGGCAAAATACGTGAAAGAATTCTGTAAGAATAAATTTCTATACAGAATTGACAATGTAACAGACTGAAAGAAACACAACCTGGAATCAAGATTGCCAGGAGAAATATCAATAACCTCAGATATGCAGATGATACCACCCTTATGGCAGAAAGTGAAGAGGAACTAAAAAGCCTCTTGATGAAATTGAAAGAGGAGACTGAAAAAATTGGCTTAAAGCTCAACATTCAGAAAAGGAAGATCATGGCATCCGGTCCCATCACTTCATGGGAAATAGATGGGGAAACAGTGGAAACAATGTTAGACTTTATTTTGGGGGCTCCAAAATCACTGCAGATGGTGATTGCAGCCATGAAATTAAAAGACGCTTACTCCTTGGAAGAAAAGTTATGAGCAACCTAGATAGTATATTCAAAAGCAGAGACATTACTTT
>SJYW01029337.1:55445-141092 GCA_006410735.1 Raphicerus campestris
CCTTATGGCAGAAAGTGAAGAGGAACCAAAAAGCCTCTTGATGAAAGTGAAAGAGGAGAGTAAAAAAGTTGGCTTAAAGCTCAACATTCAGAAAACGAAGATCATGGCATCTGGTCTCATCAATTCATGGGAAATAGATGGGGAAACAGTGGAAACAATGTTAGACTTTATTTTGGGGGCTCCAAAATCACTGCAGATGGTGATTGCAGCCATGAAATTAAAAGACGCTTACTCCTTGGAAGAAAAGTTATGAGCAACCTAGATAGTATATTCAAAAGCAGAGACATTACTTTACCGACTAAGGTCCGTCTAGTCAAGGCTATGGTTTTTCCAGTGGTCATGTATGGATGTGAGAGTTGGGCTGTGAAGAAGGCTGAGCGCCGAAGAACTGATGCTTTTGAACTGTGGTGTTGGAGAAGACGCTTGAGAGTCCCTTGGACTGCAAAGAGATCCAACCAGTCCATTCTGAAGATCAACCCTGGGATTTCTTTGGAAGGAATGATGCTAGAGTTGAAACTCCAGTACTTTGGCCACCTCATGCGAAGAGTTGACTCATTGGAAAAGAATCTGATGCTTGGAGGGATTGGGGGCAGGAGGAGAAGGGGACGACTGAGGGTGAGATGGCTGGATGGCATCACGGACTCGATGGACGTGAGTCTGAGTGACTCTGGGAGTTGGTGATGGACAGGGAGGCCTGGCGTGCTGTAATTCATAGGGTCACAAAGAGTCGGACACAACTGAGCGACTGAACTGAACGTAACTTGTTATTGGTAAATCATGGGCTGCATATCCTTTGTATGAGTGAAATGTACTGTAAATGTGTGTATTCACTCACATTTTTTTCCTGGAGGTTTTATCAGTATAATACAGTGAAGACCTTAACCCTTATAAAGATATTCCTTTTTTCTTATCAGCGTATTTCTACATTTTATTTTAAAGGATGATTTTATCGCCAGAAGTTGCACTTCAGGCAAAGTTATGTGTGAAAAAATTTGCTCACTTGACTCAATTCTTCTAAGCCTTAAAATGTAATCCACCGATCTACCAGCAGGTGTCACTGTGGTGCAGGGTCTCCATCAGAAGGACTCCAGTTTCGGGCTTCCTGAGTATTGGAATTGAATTGCTTCCAGTTAAGTTACACAGCAAACATCTCCTAAAGTCTCTTTATACAAACATATCTCATACCCAGGTTCTCTGAAAAAAGGCAGGACAGTTCTAGAGGCATAATCCCCTGGCTCTGTTTGCTTGCTTCTTTTGCATTTTTAACCCTGAATTAGCTATATGTTCTGAAAGCCCCAATACCTTCCATTTAGCTCTATTCAGAGTGTGATTCATAGACCAGCATCTCGGGTGTTACCTGGGAGCATGTTTGAAATATAGTATACCAGACTCTGCCCCAGACCTAGTGAACAAGAATCTGCATTTTACTAATGTGACCAGCGATTTTTATGCACATGCAAGTGAGCGTAATAAGCACTAATGTAATTGACTCATACATCGACAGTTACTGTGAGGCTAAGAACAAGAGGAGAAGATAACGTTCAGCCTCACTGGTCAAGAGAATAGAGTTAGTAGGAAGAAGAGCACCATTTCCCATTTTCCTTCTTGCATGTTAAATTGCCTATACTTCTTCTTTCTTTTAAAAAAAATTCTGGGCAGATAGACTTTTCTGGATTTCCTGCACAACCCGGCTTCAGCCAACTTCTCCAGTGTTATGTCTTGCCAGCTCCATTCTGCACGCTGTATTTCAGCCACACAAAATGACCTGCCAATGTGACCTTCTTAAAACTCTGATCTGATCTATTTCCCACTGCTTAAAGTGGCTTCCTCTTGCTCTTCGGATAGAGATCAAAATTTCTGCTGTGTTATATAAAGGCTCCCAAGATCCAACCCTGTCTGGCTGTGTGTTCTTCCTCAGAATCTCCCTCCTCCTTAGACTCAGCACTTTGGCCTCAAATGCGCACTCTCACTCTCTCCCCTGAGCCCTAGTCCATTCTGTTTCCTCTCTCTGGAATGCTCTACCTGCTCCCCCAACTCGTCTATCTCCTAGCTGATACTTTCTTTAAAGAACTTGGGAAGCCTTTTCTTCTAAATCCCTCAGATGCACAAAAGTGCTTCATTTGATGATCCTCTAACACTTGCATTTTTACTTCATGGTGCTTATCATGTCTGTGATGGCTGTTTCATAGATGTGTGTTTTCTCTGGTAGACCATGTGTCTGTAAAGGAAGCGGGTGTGTCTGTTCTGTTCATCTGAAGACTCTGCTGTGGCCATCAACACCCTGCTTGGTCTGGTCCTTGATCTTTCCGCTCTCACCACCTCCTGTCACTCTCGCCTCCCCACTTCCTTTGTTTTCGCTGCTGTTCCCCGGTACCTTTCACTGCAGGTCTGGGTCCTCACTGACCTTCCATGTGGCCATTCCTCCTTTTCTTTAGACCTTTAAGTCTTTTCGCTGAACTCTAGCAGAATGTCTAGAGGCAGACAGACGTCATGGGAGGCTTGGTGATGTGTCTTGGCTTAGGTCTTGCACCACGTTTGTCTTTTGCTGGATTGCTTGTTGTCCACTGATAAACAGGAAATAGTTGATCTGTATTGTACACACTTTGTAAAGATGTGACTCTGAGCAAAGTTCCCTTTCTCCAAGAACAGCTGGTTCCCGAGGTTCGCTGCTCCACGAGCTCAGATGAAGAGTCGAGGTTGCTCTTGTCTTTGGGGAGTAATGTGCTGGGGCAAAGGAGACTTGGACAATGAGGGAACTGAATCATAGTCAGGATTGTTTATTATTATTTGGTTTATCTGTTAAAGTCTGAGAAATGTCTAAGACTTTTTCCTTCCTCATTTCTCACAAGTTTACAAAAATAATATTATTGATGCAAGGGAGAGGCTAAAATGAAGCCAAGCCATCCAAGCTGGATTTTTTTCTTAGCACTTAAAAACAAAGCTGTTGTTTTGAGAACAAATGTATGTCTCCATTCTTTCCTTCATTCAGCTCCCTGCTTAGAGAGCATCCAGTCTGTGCCATGTCTTGCGTTTTCTTTTACTGATTAAAATTGGAGAAGGAAATGGCAACCCACTCCAGTATTCTTGCCTGGGAAATCCCATGGACAGAGGAGCCTGGCAGGCTACAGTCCTGGGGTCACCAAAGAGTCAGACATGACTGAACGACTAAACACACATACTGATTATAACACTACAACAGTCCCTTAGCCCCTGCTGAATTCATCCTTCAAAGCTTTGCAAGTTAAACTGTCTGCTCCTATGGGAAATCCTCCATGATTGTATTCCCTATGAAGAATTCTTCACTCTTTCCCTACCTTGATATGTATAGTTTTAGTCACATGATTTAGTTTAACACATAGTTAATTCAGGGCTTCCCTGGTGGCTCAGCTGGTAAGGAATCCACCTGCAATGTGGGAGACCTGGTTTAGATCCCTGGGTTGGGAAGATTCCCTGAAGAAGGGAGCGGCTACCCACTCCAGTATTCTGGCCTGGAGAATTCCATGGACTGTATGGTCCATGGGGTTGCAAAGAGTCGGACACGAGTGAGCAACTTTCACTTTCACTTCATAGTTAATTCAACAAATATTTGTTAAGTGTCTACCTAGGAAATTTGCTAGGTGCTGGGGTGATGAATGTGAAAAAGCATAATGCCTTCCCCAAAAGGTTCACAGCAGTTTGGGAAGCCCACTCTCGATGGAGAAGACACAACAGAAATCTCAAACTCAGAAATAGGAAGTATGATGATGTGTCTGGGAAGCAGCCCCTGGCTTGGTATGGGTGGAGTGCAGGTTTTCAGGAGGGGATGAAGCGGCAGCATGAGATGAAGGATGGGGCAAGCAACAGCAATGCTGATACTGACACTATGAGCACATTTGTTTGCCAGGCACGGGACACAGGAGTCCCCAGAAACACGGAGATGTTGAGTAACTTGTGTAACACCACACAGATTGTTGCTGATGGAGCCAGAATTTGACCCGGGTGTGGTGCCGTGTGAGAATCTGAATTTTATCATAGGCAAATCATCAGGCCAACAAGTGCTGCATGGGGTCCGTCTGTGCATGAAACACTTTTCTACTTATTGTGCCTATCTAGAAATGGCAACCCACTCCAGTATTCTTGCCTGGGGAATCCCAGGGACAGAGGAGCCCAGTGGGCTTCCGTCTACAGGGTCGCACAGAGTCGGACACGACTGATGCGATTTAGCAGCAGCAGCAGCATCTTCCCTAGGAGTTTTGATTTCTCTTAGAGATGGAAGCCTTTTTCTGTTCATCTTTGTCAACCTCGTACCTAAGAGAGTGCTTGGGATGCAGCAATCGTGTAAGGAGTTATCCTTCTTTCACACTTTTCCCATCCTTGCCTTGCTCACAGCAGTGCCTTTCTACTAGGGATCCGAGTTTCTTCTAATTGCTAACCCCAGCATCTTCTTCTCATCTCTTCCTTTTAGAAAAGCTTGAGTATTTGCTGGTGAGAAGATGTAGACGGTAAAAAGGATTGTTATTCTTTCATTTTCCCTTAGGTCATGCTTTGGCGTAAGTGAATCTTTGGACAGAGAGCGACTAAAATGTTCTTTGAAGAAGAAGGACTCATTTATAAGAAATACCAAAAGCCTAGTGTGCTGATGGCAGATGAGAAACATATTAAACCTTACGAGAACAGCCCAAGAGGAATACAATTCTTGGCTGCTCGTGTTCACATAAGAGCGGAATGAAAATGGCGAGAACTGGCACTTCCTCCTCTGTGGTTCCATGTGTGGCACCAGGGCCTCCTGGTCACTCGCGTGATGAAAAGGGTAATCAGCCGAGTGTTACCTGTGGAATATCAGCAAGCTGTGTCACAGAAGTGATGGTCCTGGGCCCAGTAGCAGAATATGAATAAGGAGTAGTATTAAGGGAAAGGGAACTTCCGAGTTTCTAGAACCTACCTAGAGATATCAGCTTCTCTTTTATTTATTTTTAAATTCAAATTGCATATGTATTAAGAATATTGATTCAGAATTATTTAGTATGAAAACAGAACATTTGGAAAACATAGCAATTAACAAGAACTAGGAAAGTAGAGATTTCCCTGGTGGTCCAGTGATTGAGAACTCCATGCTTCCAATGCAGGGGACTTGGATTTGATTCCTGGTAGGGGAACTGAGATCCCACATACCCTGTACTGTGGGCAAAAAAATTCAAAAAACAAGCAGCAGCGATAAAAAAAGAGGAACTGGGTAAGTAAATTCTAGTATACCCAAACAATGCAATATTACCAATCTGTTTTAGCTGTTCATATTTAATAAATGAGATAGAGCTATAGGAAGTGATTTTACAAAGATACTGGTGATGAAGTGGTCAATGAAAATAGCAAGTTGTAGAGCTCCCAGTTGTGTTTATTATTTTTTTTTAAATTTTTACTGGACTATAGTTGCTCTACAAAGTTGTGTTAATTTCTACTGAACAGCGAAGTGAGTCAGCTACATGTATACACATATCCCCTCTTCTTTGGATTTCCTTCCCATTTAGGTCACCACAGGCCACTGAGTAGAGTTTCCTGCGTTGTACAGTTTGTAGAGATATCAGCCTCTCTTTTGATACACCTTGTGTGAATTAGGTGTTTTGTTTTTGTTTTTTGGCCATTGTTATAAAGCTTTTACTAAGGGTCTCCTGGGAACTAATGCCCATGGGAAGTTGTTTTATTTTCTTTTGTTTATTTATTAAAAATGTTCTTTTATATTGGAGTAGTGTTCTTGCCTGGAGAATTCCAAGGATGGAGGAGCCCGGTGGGCTGTGATCCGTGGGGTCACAGAGAGCTGGACGTGACTGCATGACTAACACACACACACACAGAATTGTTTAATAGTGTGATGTTAGTTGCAGGTGTAAGCAAAGGGCTGCAGCTACACATATACATGTATCTATTCTTTTTCAAATTCTTTTCCCATTTAGGTTATTACAGAGTGTTGAGCAGAGTTCCCTGTGCTAGACAGTAGGCTCTTGTTGCTTATCTATTTTAAATATAACAGTGTGCATGCGTTCTTCCAAAACTGCCAATTTGTCCCATCCCACCTCTCTTCCCCCAACCATAAGTTTGTTCTCTAAGTCTGTGAGTCTTGAGAATTAGGTTTCATCTAAGAAAACTC
This sequence comes from Raphicerus campestris, assembly GCA_006410735.1. Lineage (NCBI taxonomy): Eukaryota > Metazoa > Chordata > Mammalia > Artiodactyla > Bovidae > Raphicerus > Raphicerus campestris. The sequence continues at coordinate 61,567 of SJYW01029337.1, forward strand.
TTTTGTTTTGTTTTCTGAAAACACACTTGAAAGTAATCTTAGATTCTCTAGATGGCCTATATTTCAAATTTTCCCATAGCTAAATATGACAGATCTATACCAACCTAGCTTTTCCCATCTTTCCCATTCTGAAATGCTTGCGTATTGCTAAAAATGTTCCATGTGATTCTCAGAGATGGGAAAGGAAAGAAAGTGCCTGGGAATGGTAGGACACTTGACACAGGAATTTAACATGCAGGGCATTCCTGGAAAAGCGCAGAAGGCAGCCATCGTGAGCAGCTCCTGGGTGTTGCATACACAGCCTAACAGTCTTCAGAAGAGAATACTACATGTTACCATTGTGTCCAATAGAGTCACTAGGCCTCACACAGAATTCCTAAATGTTAAGGGAAGTATGACTGTTATCTTAGCTGATGTGTTAATGAGTGAGTTTAAGACCATAAATTGAAAAGTGTATGAGCTTTGTACCGCTGTGCAGTTGTCTGCCCAGCACCTCTCCCTTGGGGGAGTGCCCTCTGCCTAGCTCCCCAGGTCTCGTGGGTGCCCCTCTGCCATTCAGTGGGTGCTCTTTCCCCTTCACAGAGTTGGGCGCGGGCACACGGCACACAGNCAAAAACAGGACTGAAAATTTCTGGTTAGTGATTTTTATATAGATATGTTGAAATGATATTTTGAGTATTTCAAGATAAGAGAAATTATTAAATTAGCGTCACCTATTCTCATTTAGCATTTTTCAGCGTGATGGTTAAAACTGTAAATAATATATATAGCTCTCATTATGTTTCTATTGGATACTAAATTATAATAGTAACCAGCACTTACCAAGCACCCAGTGTGTTCCAGACCTTGTACTAAGCAGGTTACATGTAATTTTTAATTTTATTCTTCANTAAAACTGTAAATAATATATATAGCTCTCATTATGTTTCTATTGGATACTAAATTATAATAGTAACCAGCACTTACCAAGCACCCAGTGTGTTCCAGACCTTGTACTAAGCAGGTTACATGTAATTTTTAATTTTATTCTTCACAACAAACATAAGGGTACATACTAATATAGTTCCTTTTTTATAAATAAAAAAACCAAAGAATAGAGGGATTAAGTGACTTCTCTAAGTTCACACAACTGGATTGTGACAGCATGGGGATTCTAACACAGCCAGGCTGGCTCCAGAGCCCACACTCACTCACTCCACTGCCTTTCCTCTTGGTGTTCAGCTGAGAGCTGCTTCAGCGTCTTACACCAAGCTGATGAGAGTGGGTTCAAGAGATTAAAAAGAAGAGACAAATGAGAAACAGTGTAAAGTGAACTCTTTCAAGGAGCTTTGCTACAAAGGAGAGCAAAGGAATCAGATATAAGTTGATGGGGAGAGTGGAGTCAACCTTCCTTTTCCTTTTCCAAGATGAGAGAAGGCCTAGCATGTGAGTATGCTGATGGGAATGACCCAGTAGAGACTTAAAAAAATAGATGATGTAGAAGAGAAAGGAGAATTTGGGAGAGGTTCTGGAGCAGATGGAGAGCATAGGATCTGGTACCCATGTGGAAGACATGGTTTTAGACAGGAACATAATAAGGTGAGCCATTAACAGGTGGGAAGGCAGGAGATAAGCTGTGGAAGTCTGTGAAAAGTGACTGTTTAAAATTTTTCACAGAGCTCCAAAGAGCTGATCTTTTAAAATTAATTGATCGACTGATTTTTTGGCTGCATCATGCAGTGTGTGAGATCTTAATACCCCAACCAGGGATTGAACCCATGCCTCCTGCAGTGGACGCATGGGGTCTTAACTACTGGATCACCAGGGAATTCCCTACCTCTGAGTGAAGTAGGAAGTAATGGAGTGAGTGATGTTGGAAGAGTCACGGATTTCAGGAGGTAAGAGAAGATTTGGAATCATCTGGGAACATGAGGCAGTGCATGGATTCTAGAGAGTGATGGGCATTTCATAGGCAGCAAAGCCAGAAGCTTTAAGGATAATAAGTGACTATTTCCTTTTTTTTTTTAATGGGATGAAATTTGCCATCTATTTGGTTGAAATGAGTCAAATGCTGGTCAGATGGGGCTGTTGGCAAAAGAGAAGGAAGGAGATGGTTTTTTAAAAGCTGAGCCAGAGCTGGGCATCAGTGATGAAAATGGATCAGTAATTCATCTCCTTTATTACACTTGTAGTGAATGCTTAACTAGCTCTTAAAAAGAGAGAGGGGGGAAGAGGAAGAGAGAGGGGGATGATGGCACATGGCTGTATTAGAATTTGGAGACCTGGAAAGATGTCACACTCTGCAGAATGAAGCACTCTGGCTGTGGCCGTCTGGATTATAGAAATAGATGAACAGCTCCTTAAGTGATCACAGCGTGAAATGAAAAAGCGCTCCCAATGTTCCGCTGGCCCGTCTGTCACATTAAACTTGATTTCCAGGTTTGGAACCTTCAGAGCTTCTAAATAAGAGAGACAGAGAGGAAAAAAAAAAGCCAGAAAGAAAAGAGAGCCCAGGTGAAAAATGATGACAGTTCAATGAGGATAGGCTGTTTGCTTACTGGGCAGGAAGCCTGATAAACTGCAATCTCTCCCTTATGGTTCCCAGAGAGCTCGACTATGACCGTAAGACACCAAGTAATATCAGAAGGCTGGGAGTTATCAGAAAAACCCAGTCTAATTCTCTCTAGAGAAAACAGGAGTGACGATCACATTTCATTTACTTGCAGGACTTAGTAAGACTGTATAAGCAGGTTTCTGTATAATGCACAGGCTTAAGGGTATTTTGGGGGATGAATGCATCATCACACCTTAGTCTTCTAGATTTTCTAAACCTTTTTGTTAAAAGTAATGAAAGTGGATGCTGTGGGCAACAATTTCTTTAGTCCTTTCACTGCTCTTGTAATCTTGAGCTTAGACGGCAGCCTGGGTCACCAGCCTTGGAGGGGCTGATTGTACACCCTGCTCTAAAGTACTCAGGAAAACATCTGCTTTTCTTTCTTCTGGAGCAAAAACACAAGCCCATCTCCATAGGGTTGGGGTGCATCTTTGTTATCTTTCTGTTTTAAATCAAAAGTATGGAGACTCTCCTCTCACCAACAGCGTGGAGGATCTACCAGCTGGCTTCCTCCCTGACCCAAGGAAGTAACACATTTAAACCACATAGATTCATCCTCAAGTATCAGAGTCAGGATTTGGAAAACTCTTGTTGTTGGATAATCCACGGTTGAAAAATCTACAGGAAAAAAGATTAGGGGGCTGAAAATTCACCTAGAGGCAGGTGTATTTTCCAAAGTCCTTAATCCTATATATTCAAATATACAGATAATAAAGAAGTCTAGATAGGGGAATGTCAAACAACTTAAAACAGTAATAAAATATCTCTTAAAACAGTAATAATTAATACTGTACCCAACATGATAGTTGAGCTTTCATGCAGAGATGACTTCTGAGAAGACTTGTGGCTGAGAATAGGGAAGGAGGGAGGGTTACACTGGGGACGAGGAACCCCCAGCAGCCTCTTCCTCCTTCTCCTGGATGTTCACTCTCTATGATCCTTTCTGGAAGGTGTATCCCATGCTTGTGGCTTTAGCAGAAGGTGTGGTGTGAAGAGCTTGAGGCTCCTGAATGAGCTTCCTCATTTGCTTTGAAGAAAATACATTGGGCAGGCCGACTCATCTCTTTAAAGAGCCCTTAGGTCCTCTTTATTGGTCTTAGTCAGTCCTATATCCTCAGTCCTTTTGGCTTTTGTTTTTACCTGTGTCCAAAGTGGAGCCTTTGAGTGCTAAGTTTTAATCAATTTCTTTGGAAGTTTTTTTTTTCTTTTCAGTATTCTCTGAGAAATGCTGCCCACTTGCTTAGCTAATCACCAGGAAGAGTGGGTGAGGGGAAGACGTCTTTTCAACATGAGGCTTTCCACCCACCCCTTCACCATATTAGGTGACAAGGGAAGCAATGTAAACTTCTTCTTTCAGAAAAAGTCACTTCTAGCACTTATACAATAGTTGTAGAGTCTTCTTGGCAGCAAACCTTCTTCTAAATGCTTTCATGTATTGTCTCTTTTAATGCTCAGTTCTGCTGAATGAAGCAGCTATTGCTATTTATTTTTTCAGTTTTACATGTGAAGAAGGGAACAGCAGAGGGAAAAGTAGCTTGCCCAGGATCATATGCTAAGTGGTAAACAGGGCTTGTATACAGCCTTCTTATTCCAGGCCTTTCACTGTTACCTCTCCAGCAGGCTGCCTCCTCCTGTAGTGCTGTTCACTACCTCTCCCTGTGATCGCACACTCCACACTCACCTTACGCCCCAAACTTGCCCAGTGGCAACATCTCACAGAGCTACCAGATTACAGAGCAGAAGTGCAGAGTCATTTGTATTCATGACAGAGCCTGGAGATGATCTATGGTCTGGGGAGAAACATAGAAGGATGAAGGCAGAGGTGAGAGCCCCTCAGACCAACTGGCGTTCACAAGACTGTTTCAGAAGGGAACTTGACATTGACTTGGAATGACTGTCGTGTGATGACCATAATTCAGGTGGCTGTGTAAAATGTATGCAAAAGTAAATCTGCAAAATATCTAAATTCCTTTAAGAGGACGTGCAGACTATTTCATGTGTTACTGTTAAGGTCTGCCCCCATTGGCAACTGTTAATTTTTTTTTTTTTTTAAGAGAAAGAGCACTAGTCAAAGGATCTAATCTATCAGTTTTTGCAGTTGACTTAAGACCTACTTGGACTCCCCTGGTGGCTCATACGGTAAAGCATCTGTCTACAATGCGGGAGACCTGGGTTCGAGCCCTGGGTTGGGAAGATCCCCTGGAGAAGGAAATGGCAATCCACTCCAGTACTGTTGCCTGGAAAATCCCATGGACAGAGGAGCCTGGTACGCTACAGTCTATGGGTTTGCAGAGAGTCGGACACGACTGAGCGACTTCACTTCACTTTTAAGACCTACTTGACCATCTCCAAGGTCACAGAGCACTAATACTAATAATTGACTGACTTCACATAGCATCTACCCTGGCTTTATTTCTTCTTCTTAAAAATATTTACCTATTTATTTGTCTGCATCGAGTCTTAGTTGCAGCATGTGAGATCTAGTTCCCTGACCAAGGATCGAACCCAGGCCCCCTGCATTGGGAGTGGTAAGTGCCATTGGACCACCAAGAACCCAGGCCCCCTGCATTGGGAGTGATTAGTCTTAGCCACTGGACCACCAGGAAAGTCCCACTTTGTTTTTTTTTTTGTTTCACTTTTTCCTTATTAGCCTTGTCACACTTTACACACCATACTAAGCCTCTGGAGTTCATTCTTTAACAATTAAGTGACTATAAACTCTCGGTTTCATAGCTCTTTTGGAGCATAAAAGAGATAATAAAAAAATGATTTTGAAGTAATGGAGATTCAGTTTATTGTTCCTGCCCCTTAGAATGTCTCTTCTTCCAGTTGGTGCCTAACACTTTTTCCTCTCTTTTTTCCCCAAATATTCTATGATATTTGTTCACATTCTGATTACCATCCATTTTCCAGGCAGTAATAGTGATTGCTTTATGATATAAGGAAATTATTTTATGTGTGCCCATCTAGTGTTTTCATGGTTTCTCCCATTATTATAATTATCTTTCCTGGGGGTTCTTCCTCCTTTCACCCGACAACATATCTTCACTTTCTGGAAAATTCTAAGTTATCCTCCCATCTTTCTTATTTTGCTTTCATAAAAGGAGGGTGATCAGAGCTGTCTGATGACATTTTAACCATTTTATCTCCATTCACTTACAGAATAAGAATCTTTACTTATTTTCTGTGATCAGCATATAATCAGCTTTTCACCCTTTGGTGATTCAATATTGTTGGGAAATTGTTCTGTTTATGAGTCCTTCACAGGAGAATGCATCCCAGTCAGTGCAATTTTTTGAGTGATGATAGGACAATATTGGTTGAGAAAGCACACTCATCAGACACTTTGCCCTTTAAAATTCACAATTTTCCAGAGTGAAATAACACATTGTGTCATTGAAGTCTCAAAGGAAATAAACAGAAGGGCCCTTCCTCACCCAGCCTAGGAAATCGAGATTCCTCTTATTATACCCTTGGTGGTAAAATGCTTAAAAATGCTGAAGATTTTTCATTTTATTTTGTATCCTCTTAATAAACACAAGGATACTTCTTAGTACTCTATAAACGTGAATGTTGATAAATACAGATACAATTAAATGATAGTAAAGCAGTCCTAATGAAATCCAATATACTTGAATTTAGTAAGAAAGCCAAACTGAGGAGTTTCTAAGTGAAATGTTAACAGATCTACTTATTAAGTTATGGGTTTATTCCCCTGCCATGACCTGAACATAATAAAAGACAAGCAGGAAAGACAATGCTGGGAAAATATTCAAAACTCTAACCAACAGATGGAAATGAAATTCTGGGTGAGGAGTATGCTGTTTTTGTACACAGAGTAGAAAAATAACATTGTGCAGTTGGAACTTGCATAATGTTATAAACCAGTATTATTTCAATAAAAAATAAATTTANCTAACCAACAGATGGAAATGAAATTCTGGGTGAGGAGTATGCTGTTTTTGTACACAGAAGTAGAAAAATAACATTGTGCAGTTGGAACTTGCATAATGTTATAAGCCAGTATTATTTCAATAAAAAATAAATTTAGAAAAGTGTGATCACGATTGCTCCCTAAGGGTGAGGAAGCTGCCTTCTTAGTTGAAGATTCTGACTGTGTCTGGCCTTTCTCACAAGGCCAGTGTCAATGTTGGCATAAATCTCTTTTTAATGGAGTGATAGGAATCTGGTTCTCAAGGGTTTAAGAGGATATACTTTGGTCATGTGTTTGTATTCATGGAGGTTAATTAATGTTTAGACAAAGCTAATCTTGTTAATAGAATTGTTCAGCCCTTTGTAAAAAGAGGACACTGAAAACGTGTCATGTAGAGCGCTTTGGAGTTTGCACAGTCATTGGACTCACAGCAATACCTCAGTTTTATGGGGGTTTTTACAGAGAGGCGTTCTTGCTCCATCTTACCCTCTCGCTCGTGTCCTTTCCTCTCCCTGTGTGTGTGTGCTAAGTAGCTTCAATCGTGTCTGACTCTTTGTGATCCCATGGACTGTAGCCCACCAGGCTCCTCTGTCCATGGGATTTCCCAGGCGAGAATACTAGAGTGAGTTGCCATGCCCTCCTCCAGGGGATCTTCTCTACCCAGGGATCGAAGTCACATCTCTTGCATCTCCTATATTGGCACATGGATTCTTTACCATTAGCGCCACCTAGGAAGTCATATTTAATGTATATGTTCAGTTCAGTTCAGTTGCTCAGTCATGTCCGACTCTTTGCGACCCCATGAATCTCAGCACGCCAGGCCTCCCTGTCCATCACCAACTCCCAGAGTTCACTCAGACTCGCGTCTATTGAGTCAGTGATGCCATCCAGCCATCTCATCCTCTGCCGTCCCCTTCTCCTCCTGCCCCCAATCCCTCCCAGCATCAGAGTCTTTTCCAATGAGTCAACTCTTCGCATGAGGTGGCCAAAGTACTGGAGTTTCAGCTTTAGCATCATTCCTTCCAAAGAAATCCCAGGGCTGATCTCCTTCAGAATGGACTGGTTGGANGATCTCCATCTCCTTCAGAATGGACTGGTTGGATCTCCTTGCAGTCCAAGGGACTCTCAAGAGTCTTCTCTAACACCACAGTTCAAAAGCATCATTTCTTCAGCGCTCAGCCTTCTTCACAGTCCAACTCTCACAGCCATACATGACCACAGGAAAAACCATAGCCTTGACTAGACGGACCTTAGTCGGCAAAGTCTGTGTGTGTGTGTGTGTTAGTTATTCTACCATGTCTGACTCTTTCTGACCCCACTCACTGTAGCCGGCCAGGCTCCTCTGTCCAGTGGGATTCTCCAGGCAAGAATACTGGAGTGGGTTGCCATTTCCTTCTCCCGGGGATCTTCCCGACCGAGGGAGTGAACCTGGATCTCCTGCACTGTAGGCAGATTCTTTACCATTTGAGCTACTAGGGAAGCTCAGTATATATGACATGTCAGGCGAGTGTATGCTCCTCGGTTCTGTCTCGTCACAACAAGGATTTGGAGTGACGGACATGAAAGCCCTCAGCGTGTCACAGCTCTTGGGTCTTGGACAGACTGTGGTATAGCTCTTAGACAAATCAGTGTTACAGCTCAATTTTATTTAGAAAATAGCAGGAAAGTCCATCCTCGAAGCGTGAGGGCATGCCAACCCAAAGACGTGAGGAGAAGAGCGTGGAGGAGCGTGCTAGAGCGGGGGTTGGGGGGGCAGAGAGCCCTTTGTCTCCCCTTTTTATATGTTTTCCCCTCCCCCTGGGCCTGCCATATGTAAATTGGGCTAGCCTGGAGAGCTGTTTGTTCTACCTGAAGTCCTCACTCCTGTCCTCTGACCTTCCTTTGTTCTATTTTTGCTGGCTTTTCCCTTCCTTGTCTTTTAGCCACTGCCATTTTGGACTCCTGTTTCCTATTCTAACTACCTAACATGACACATATATACTATATGCACATTTATACCATATATAATCATATACACATATGTTATGGGGTAGTCTTTCTGTCCCCTTCTGATGCCTATGTCAGAAGCTTTCTCTATCTCCTTTATACTTTAATAAAACTTTATTACACAAAAGCTCTGAGCAATCAAGCCTTGTCTCTGGCCCCAGATTGAATTCGTCTTCTCCGGAGGCCAAGAATCCCAGCGTCTTTTCATTCAGCAACAACCTTTCATCTTGGGGCTCATCCGGGATCCTTCAGAACAAGGTAAAGATGCTTGGAGCTCTAGTTTTTTGTTCTCCTAGCGAACACATTTTCTGTTGTACTTTAGTAACTCTACCGTGTGCTTGTGTGAATGAATGAAACGCCCCACGCAAAGCAAGTGGAGAGCCCTGCTCTGCAGTTCCGCCATGATCGTACAGCTTATGGCAGAAACATGTTGGTGGTTTACACCGACCTGCCAATGCCAAGCGGAGAAGGCAAAGGCAACGGCACCCCACTCCAGCATTCTTGCCTGGAAAATGCCATGGACGGAGGAGCCTGGTAGGCTGTAGTCCATGGAGTCACGAAGAGTTGGACACAACTGAGCGACTTCACTTCACTTTCACGTATGTTATAAATAAATATATATGATACTTATATGTCATGTTTATTTGTCTATCTATCTTTCATTCTGTGTATCTATCTTTGATCTATCTTTTTCCTGTAGTGAAATGTTTGGGCTTGGTCCTTTGACTATAAACTTTGATTTGGAACTGTAGCCTCTCCACTAATGCCTCTTTGTTATGCAGATTATTTGAGAGGAGGGACAGTTAAGGACTTGACTCTGAAAGAAACTTTCATCTTGCCCTTAACTTCCTAAAAGAATTTGCATAGAGGGTCTGTAGCTACCCCAGATACTTCAGTAGAAAGTATGGACACAGTGTGGTGGGGGAAACCCCTAGAGATCAGGGCCACTCTGGGTCCCACTGTCTCTGCAGGCCCAGCAAATGTTTATTTACCAAACATTTGCTGCTCCATCTCCATGTGAATTTCCTTCCTCCCCACTGAAGTCCCAAACGCCTACCCTCAACAGCTTCTTTTGTCTTTAGCTGAAGATGGTGTTTAAGGTGAGGGCTTGGGCCATTTTGGTGAGTTGCTGTCTTTTCTTGGGTCTCTCCCATGGATGCATATTACTGAGTCTTTAATCTGTCTCCTGTCAATTTCATTCTTAAACCAACTAGAATCACCAAGAAGGGTAGAGAACAACCTCTTCCTCCCCAGCTGATGAGAGATGGACTGCTGGGCTGGGGCTCAAGTTCAGGCACCGGGAGGCCCTTTGTGGTCTAACTTGTCTCCTCAGCTTCGTTCCTGACAGCTTTCCTGTCTCCTACCCCTGATGAGAGTAGCCTAGAGGAAGGGAGCCCGGGCAGGTGCCTCTTCAGGCTGGAGCATGTGAGTCACCCAACAAAACTGAGTGAAGCCTTGAGAGGATGCTACTTGGGCCAGAAGAACCTTGGGGTGAATGGGTCCCAACTGTGCCTGTGGACCCCAAGAGGGGCAGCAAGACTTCCTCGCCGAGGTGAATTATGTGGTCAGGAGGGCAGATTCAGCTGAATGGACCAGGTTCCACCTAGTGATAAAGCCATGTCCCAAAGGCACCAACCATGCCCGCTGGGTGCGTGAGTCTGAGGGGCAGAAAAGTTGGCTGGGGAGTCATAGGCTGGAAATAGAATTAAGTTTTCCTGAAGAACAGGCTCCCAGAACTGGGAAACTCCCTCATTTCAAGTGGTCTGTGCCCTTGGCTAGTCCTTGGGATCAACCCCGGCGGGATGGGTCTCTTCCTCCTTCCTCCTCAGCAATGTGAGCCCCAAGGAGGTTTTTCAGCTGGGACACAAGCACCACAGGCCCCCTCCCTTTCCACTTACCCAAAGCTCTTTGCCGGATTATATGCTATAAACATTATAATCACATTAAGTATTTTACTTGTGAGACTACCTATTGTACCTATTTTAATAAATCTGGCTGAACATTTATTAGGTCCACAGGGTACCTAATGCCTCGGGAAACCTTCCCTCTCCTATTATACTCTCTGTTTTGTCCTTCCCTAATATGGGAACCAGTAGCTTCCCTGGTGGCTCAGAGGTTAAAGCATCTGCCTGCAATGCAGGAGACCTGGGTTTGATCCCTGGGTCGGGAAGATCCCCTGGAGAAGGAAATGGCAATCCACTCCAGTATTCTTGCCTGGAGAATCCCATGGACAGAGAAACCTAGTAGGTTACAGTCCACGGGGTGGCAAAGAGTCGGACACGACTTGAGCGACTTCACCTCAACTCACCTCACCTCACCTCAATATGGGAAGCAAGGTGGCTGTTTTGCAGACTCCGGTATTAGTTAGAAACTTAATTTTCTTTAAAGCATTTGGAAGATTATAGCTGATGATAGTGAATGATTTTTTTTTCTCTGAAAATTAATATCTGCCATGGAATTGAATAATAGATAAGCACCGAGATGTTCAGGATAAGAGCAGTAGAAACCTCATGGTCAGAGGGAGGGCCTGCCTGAATTAACAATTGCTGTTTTTTTGCCCTCTGCTTCCCCAAGTAAAGAACTTGCCTCCCTGTTTTGTAAAACATGAACTTGACCCCTAGGCAGTTGATTGGAACTTGAGTGGACCCTGACTTAAGACCCAGAGGGAGGTTTAGTTCCCGCAGGGACTTACTGGTAAGTGGCCTTCCTCTTGTCAGAGCAGAGGTATGCTGGAAAAGCTGATGGGAAGAGACGGAATGAAAGAGACCTGAAAATTCAGAGCATCAGGAGGGACGATGAGGCAGAAAAGAGACCAGATGTCTCCTTAGTCCCTTTCTAAATCCAGCAGCATCAAATCTACCCTTAGGTTTTGTGATCCGCCACTGTGTTCAAATAACCAAGTCCATTTTCATGCTTAAGCTCGGCTGAATCCTTCAATTCATTTCAGTTATTCGCTGCCAAAGCAGCTTTAATGAGTTGAATCAATATTCCAGTGAAACTACCATGACCACGGGTGTTTGCTGCTATGGGGGTGAGGGCGGGCTCAGGGGGGCACTGGGTCTTTGCTGCCAGGTTTCAGACTGTCCCATTTATCACATCTTGTGCTTCAAAGTGGGTTTTGCCTTGAAGAGGTTCTTGAGAGGCACAGCCATTGACCTTGGGCTCCCTGAAGGCAGTGGGGCCCAGATGTGTGAAACCTAAGAAAAACAACAGCTTTCTTTTCACAAAGTCAGTGTTGCCTTGTGTTTTTAGAGCCGGAGGCTTGATTGTGCCTTTGGGGCCTGACAGTTCTTTTGTTTTGGAAAAACACCCTATAGGTTAATCAAAGTTAAAGCACACATCCTGTGTTGGGCTGGAGACAGGGAGGCGCTGAACAGGGCTCCGTAGTTTGGTCAAAGGTTGCGTTCCTCAGGGGTGAAATGGCATCCCTGAGGATAGTGTGAGGAGAGGCTGGCTGGTGATGGCAGGGGGAGAAAATTCTTGTTTCCTTTTGTTTCTGTTCTGGGTGGTGGGCCAGAGCCTCTGACACCAACCTGCACGGGTTTGAATGTCAGCTCTGCCGTCATTCAGGACCTAGTCAGGAGGCATAACAACAACCAGGAGAATTTCATAGAAATTTCACAGGAAGAATTATCTATCAATCAGGCCGAACGGTGTTAACTAGGCGACTGAAAGGGTTTCACAGGGGTGGCAACCCAAAGAAGTAGCTGTCACCACTAGGTCTGAGGCCACGAAGAGAAGAGGCTAAAGAGTTAAAACAAGTTGTTAAAGGAGGAGCCCCGTGGAGATGGAAGTCAGACTTTTGAGGATGTCTGCTCCGTGTGTCCTGGGGTCTCTGAGTTGAAAGGAGGGGCCTGTGGGACCCAGCTTTCTTAAGAGCAGGTGCTGGTTGCCTATTGCTGGCCCCTTGGGAGGTGGGGGCAAAAAGGGAAGGTTGCCCTGTAAGCCTTGTATGTGTGTGTGTGTAAAACCCTTATGCTTTTCAACTCCTTATGCTTTCACCCAGCTTTCAGCCAAAGGTGATTGTAATGGTGTGTGAAAACCAGGTCTCAGCTGTGTTTTGGAATTCATGCTTGAACCCAATGCCATGCTTGGGCAACACATGATGGAGATCAAAAGTCGCTTGACAAAGCTGGTTCTAAGATGGCTAGAGGTGAGCTGTGGAGGAGTGCAGCTAAGAACCAGATCCACATCCAAGAGTTTGGGATTAGCAGACACAATATATAATTTATATAAAGATATAAACCACAATGTCCTACTGTATAGCACAGGGAACTATACTCAATATTTTGTAGTAAATTATAATGAAAAATATGAAAAAGAATATATATGTATATATTTGGGTAACTGAATCACTTTACAGTACCCAGAAACTAACACAAATATTGTAACTCAACTATACTTCAATTTAAAAAGACCCAGAAAATAACAACTTTAGGAAGGACATAAGGGGAAAAGGCTATATCCAAAAATTATTCAACCAAATTTACTGATACTATCCTGGAAACAAAACTAAAATCAGCATAGAATAAATTTTTTTTAATGGAAAAGCAAAAAACCCTCTCAAAACCAGTTTTACTATAGATATGGGAAAATGCTAACATGATATTGTACAAAAAAAGAGGCACATGAAATTCCTTGTATAGTGTGATCTCAAAATTACCCAGAAGAAAACTTGATGGGCATATATTAAAATATTAAAAAGATTAATTTTGGATTACAGTATAATGTATGAAAGTGAAAGTGAAGTCGCTCAGTCATGTCCAACTCATAGCGACCCCGTGGACTGCCTACCAGGCTCCTCTGCCCATGGGGTTTTCCAGACAAGAGTACTGGAGTGGGGTGCCATTGCCTTCTCCAAATATTATGTATATGTAAGACTATAGCCACCGATGCAATGGACATGAACTTGGGCAAACTTTGGGAGATGAGGAGGGACAGGGAAGCCTGGTGTGCTTTAGTCCGTGGTATTGAAAGAGTCAGATATGACTGGGCGACTGGACAAGACTATATTAAATCAAAAAAGAAAGAAAAAAAGAACCTTTGGGCATTCTGGTAGCAGGGAAAATATGAAAGCCATTAATAGAAACCTTCTGTGATAAGTTTGAGGAAGAGGAGGCTGTTTTCCTCCAATTAAATTCTGTGAGAATTTTTTCCATGTGAAAATTTCATAAAGAGGAAATAAATAACATCTCCAATACCTTATATATAGATTTATACTTATATTAGAAAGTAAAATGATTCATTAATTGAATACTTGGAATAATTTATGTTGGTTTATTTATTTATTTTTTGGTAAAGGCCTTTCATAAAAACCAAAAGCATAATGTTAAGAATGAAAGTCAACGAAGGTTAAGTCTGAGAGGAACCACACTGCAATAAATAGGTAAATTTTTGAGTGGTTAACCTGGTCCAAGAATAGATCCTGAAGAAGCATTGACTTAACCAAGGTCACAGAAGATGCTAATGGCAGAGCCAGAATTAAATCTTGTGACATAATTTTTCAGCCTGACCATGGTACCCATCCCCCTACCTAGCCCAGAAGAAATATGTAACTGACTTCAGCTTCTATGGTCAGCATCCGTCACTGACTTCAGCCCCAATCCCAAATATCCTACTAATGTATACTCACCCACTTCCCCACTTCATATCAAACTGCTTTTTAATTTCAAACCCTATCTTTCTTTGGATGAGTGCACATTTGTGTGTATGTATGTATTTGTTTGTTTGTGTACATGTATCTGTTAGACTAATTAGGCTTGAAGACATTCAAACAATATTCTGTATCCAGATTTTAGCCCCAGTAGGCCAAACTGCAGACACTTGTCTTTCAATGATTAATGGAGAGAAATTTATGTTATAACTGATGGGAAATTTACAAGATGCTTTTAATATAATTAAAAGTAATGTCTCTATTGGCTTTTAACTCTTCTCCAAGCCCAGTATTGGCTTCTTTCCAGAACTAACACATCTCATCCAGCAACTCGAGAACACGTAAGAAAAAGAAAAAAATCAAAAACTTCCATCTTTGAATTCATACTTGATTGACCAGAGTGTAGTTTGTGTAATTTAATATTATGTTACTCTGTCATGAAAGATCACTGGGTTGCTTCTATTAATATTTCTTTAAAATCCAGAAATATTTTAAAGCAGGAAGAAGCAGAGAGTTTCATCTAAACCTGTCTCTTTTCACAGTCGAGGAAACTGAATCTAGGGAGGTTACACCATGTCTAACCGGATTAATCCTGTGATTTTCTTTTTCTTTTCCCCTCATTTTCATTTGAAAAATAATTTTTGAGTGTCTATTATGTATCAGATGGTGCAGTGCCTCCTAAAGTTAAAAGCAAAAGCCTTGGTTCATAGCCTTAAGAAATAAGAAACCAGGGGAGCATGTTTTAATGTTTTAATGAACATTAATCTGTTTTTTAATTTAAACATGTTTTTATTGAGATATCATTGACATATAACATGTTAGTTTCAGATGTATAACATAATGATTTCATATTTTTATACATTGGGAAATGATCACCACATGAGTCTAGTTAACATTATCACCATATATAATAATGTTGACTGAAAAAATAAAACATACAACCTAAATACTGAGTGTTATATTTTTTTATTGAAATTGAAGACTTCAGCCTGGGACACAGCATCTCAAATAATTCTGAGACTGCTCTGAAGAGGAA
The DNA here is from genome assembly GCA_006410735.1 of Raphicerus campestris. NCBI lineage: Eukaryota > Metazoa > Chordata > Mammalia > Artiodactyla > Bovidae > Raphicerus > Raphicerus campestris. The sequence goes on from SJYW01029337.1 coordinate 76,769, forward strand.
GAGGGGGAAGCCAGGATAAATAGGATTTTCTGCAAACAAACAAGAAAACCAGGCAGTTGGAACCTCCACAGATTACTGTTAATAAAAGAAAAGCAGATACCTCAAGTGAAGGAATTTAGCAATGAACATCAATCTATTATAGCATATGTTGCATTGTTAATGTTATATTCCTAGAGTTATAAAAAATGAGGGAATAGGGAAATTTGCCTGGGCAGTCAGGAAACTTTTCTAGAATGGATGATGTTTTATAAAAAGGTAAGCAGGAATACANTAATTTATGTTGGTTTATTTATTTATTTTTTGGTAAAGGCCTTTCATAAAAACCAAAAGCATAATGTTAAGAATGAAAGTCAACGAAGGTTAAGTCTGAGAGGAACCACACTGCAATAAATAGGTAAATTTTTGAGTGGTTAACCTGGTCCAAGAATAGATCCTGAAGAAGCATTGACTTAACCAAGGTCACAGAAGATGCTAATGGCAGAGCCAGAATTAAATCTTGTGACATAATTTTTCAGCCTGACCATGGTACCCATCCCCCTACCTAGCCCAGAAGAAATATGTAACTGACTTCAGCTTCTATGGTCAGCATCCGTCACTGACTTCAGCCCCAATCCCAAATATCCTACTAATGTATACTCACCCACTTCCCCACTTCATATCAAACTGCTTTTTAATTTCAAACCCTATCTTTCTTTGGATGAGTGCACATTTGTGTGTATGTATGTATTTGTTTGTTTGTGTACATGTATCTGTTAGACTAATTAGGCTTGAAGACATTCAAACAATATTCTGTATCCAGATTTTAGCCCCAGTAGGCCAAACTGCAGACACTTGTCTTTCAATGATTAATGGAGAGAAATTTATGTTATAACTGATGGGAAATTTACAAGATGCTTTTAATATAATTAAAAGTAATGTCTCTATTGGCTTTTAACTCTTCTCCAAGCCCAGTATTGGCTTCTTTCCAGAACTAACACATCTCATCCAGCAACTCGAGAACACGTAAGAAAAAGAAAAAAATCAAAAACTTCCATCTTTGAATTCATACTTGATTGACCAGAGTGTAGTTTGTGTAATTTAATATTATGTTACTCTGTCATGAAAGATCACTGGGTTGCTTCTATTAATATTTCTTTAAAATCCAGAAATATTTTAAAGCAGGAAGAAGCAGAGAGTTTCATCTAAACCTGTCTCTTTTCACAGTCGAGGAAACTGAATCTAGGGAGGTTACACCATGTCTAACCGGATTAATCCTGTGATTTTCTTTTTCTTTTCCCCTCATTTTCATTTGAAAAATAATTTTTGAGTGTCTATTATGTATCAGATGGTGCAGTGCCTCCTAAAGTTAAAAGCAAAAGCCTTGGTTCATAGCCTTAAGAAATAAGAAACCAGGGGAGCATGTTTTAATGTTTTAATGAACATTAATCTGTTTTTTAATTTAAACATGTTTTTATTGAGATATCATTGACATATAACATGTTAGTTTCAGATGTATAACATAATGATTTCATATTTTTATACATTGGGAAATGATCACCACATGAGTCTAGTTAACATTATCACCATATATAATGTTGACTGAAAAAATAAAACATACAACCTAAATACTGAGTGTTATATTTTTTTATTGAAATTGAAGACTTCAGCCTGGGACACAGCATCTCAAATAATTCTGAGACTGCTCTGAAGAGGAAGAGGGGGAAGCCAGGATAAATAGGATTTTCTGCAAACAAACAAGAAAACCAGGCACTTGGAACCTCCACAGATTACTGTTAATAAAAGAAAAGCAGATACCTCAAGTGAAGGAATTTAGCAATGAACATCAATCTATTATAGCATATGTTGCATTGTTAATGTTATATTCCTAGAGTTATAAAAAATGAGGGAATAGGGAAATTTGCCTGGGCAGTCAGGAAACTTTTCTAGAATGGATGATGTTTTATAAAAAGGTAAGCAGGAATACACCTACTTTAGAAGCAAGAAAGGAGGAAGGCAGAAGAAATGCGGCGTGTAGGATAGGTTTGTGCTCACCTGGGAGATACAAAGGACTGGCTTAATCTGTAGGGAGTGATTGAGGGTCAGGTTGAATGGGTCAGCTCTGACGTCATTGAGGAAGACTTTATAGGGCCAGCTACGTTCCATAAGCTTTATTCTGCAGGTAATGGAAATCTATTGCATAAAGTTAGGTAAGGAAATGACATTCTACACTTTCACATGGGTCTGCACTTGAGAGGAATAACTGGGAGCACTGGAGGGAGGAAGCTGGAAGTCGAAATGATGAGATAATGAACTCGGCCAATAGGGATGTGCCTTACAGAGAAGGAGGAAGTACTTATGAGCTTTGGATTGGCAAGATGATACACCTTATGATGTATCATCACCTTATGATGGTGAAGGATAAACAGCAGGGAGCAAACAAGGAGGAAATTGAAGCCTCTGGTTTTGAAGGTTTGAGTCATGATGATACCATGTAACTAGGCTGTGACATACGTGGAAAGGGTGGTGGGGCAAAGCTCACATGTCATGTTAGAGCTATTCAGCTTACCCATGATGGAACATTTAAAGGGAAAACACATAGGAAGTAATTGAAAATCTGTGTCTTAAGCGCAGAAGAAGAGTCTGGGTTGGTGTGGTTGATTTTGTAGTCTTTTAAGAAGATGAGAGTTAGGTAAAGAGAATGAAGAAAAGGAGTCTAAGAATAAGCCTCTGGGGGATTACTGGATGAGAGGAACTAGTACAAGACGTGGTTCGAAAGAGTTGTTTATGTGGTAGAAAGACAATGATGGTAACTGTGTTGTTACCATGCTTTCAGTTGCTTTTAACAAAGAAACTCAAAATGACTGTTATGATAAACTGTAGATTTAGACTGTAGATGTAGACTGTAGATTTATCTGTTCATTTAGTGACAGTGGCAACCCCAAACTCGAGGTAAGTAGAACAGGTGCTTTAGTCACAAATCCAGCTCCATTTCTTTCTGACTCTCAAAAAAGTCTTCCCATGAATGTCAGATTCATCCCTGGACTCCTAGGAAGNGCAACCCCAAACTCAAGAGGTAAGTAGAACAGGTGCTTTAGTCACAAATCCAGCTCCATTTCTTTCTGACTCTCAAAAAGGTCTTCCCATGAATGTCAGATTCATCCCTGGACTCCTAGGAAGATTACTGGGGCAACATCTGATTTCCTGTCTATATACAACTGAGGTCCTTTTGCCAGTGGCACTATCTCAAAAGGGAGGAAACTTCTCCAGACTCCCATCAGTCTTGCAGTGACCTTTCATTGGATGAATAGATCTGTTCTTGAGCCAGTCTCTCTGGTCTGTGCAATTCCACATTCTGGTTGCATTAGGCTTGGACTTCTGAACTGATCACTTGCTTACAAAGTAGAGATTGGGCTAACTTCCATTAGTGAGGGACTCATTGATTTCTCTTTTGTCTCACAAAGTGCAAGCCTGCTAAAACCAAAGCAGGTGAAGTGGAATGATTATTAGGCAAGCGGATGCCTGTTAAGAGGGGAGTTCTCTGGTGGTTCAGATAGTAAAGAAGAACTTGCCTGCAATGCAGGAGACCCAGATTCACTTCCTAGGTTGGGAAGATCCCCTGGAGTAGGAAATGGCAACTCACTCCAGTATTCTTGCCTGGAGAATCCCATGGATANCCTGGTGGCTCAGATGGTAAAGAAGAACTTGCCTGCAATGCAGGAGACCCAGATTCACTTCCTGGGTTGGGAAGATCCCCTGGAGTAGGAAATGGCAACTCACTCCAGTATTCTTGCCTGGGGAATCCCATGGATAGAGGAGCCTGGTGGGCTACAGTCCATAGGGTGACAAAGTCGGACATGACCGAAGTGAAGTGAATCAGCTACATGTATATATTTATCCCCTCTCTCTTGAACTTCCCTCCCACGTCCCTCCATCCCACCCTTCTAGGTCATCACTTAACACTACCTGTTAAGAAACCCAAGGGAGGAGAGGGTTTCAGAATGATGGAGTGGTCATTCATATCAACAGTTGCAGATCAGGGACTTCCTGACAGTCCATTAAGACCCCATGCTCCCACTGCAAGGGGCACGGGTTTGATCCCTGGTCAGGGAACTAAGGGGCTTCCCTGGTGGCTCAGAATCATGCTATGTTTTAGTTTGTTGTTTTTTTTTTTAATTTTTTTTGTGTAATGAGAAATGGACACATTTAATTTGCAAGGTCAGGCTTAGCAATATTAGATGCACTTTGTAATTGCAGTGTAATTACATTAAAAGGCAAAGGCAATCTTCTTTGAGTATGGCCAACCACTCACAAGATTGGTATTGGAAAGCAATAGGGCACACTTAGTCAATGTCAGGCCATAATGTTTCTAGATTTCCAAAGTGTAAAATCTGTTTTCAAACCCTAAGATCAAAAAATTTAGTGTTATTAATTCTGCAATAATAATAAATACATTCTTATGTGGCTGATAGGCACCTTTCAGTTTTAGGGGGAAGTCTAGGAATGACACCCATTTCATTTTCACTTGTATGTATAGCACTTTTCACAATTCATTCCAACTTCTCCCCATAATGATCCTGTGAACTGGGAACACGTGGTACTATCTTTATTTCCAGGAAACAGCCTCCTAGAAGAGCTGCTGAGTGATTAGCTGAGGGTTACCAGTTATCTTGCATGGGAACCTACCTGCTGCCGAGGTTGCAGCAGTTCCACAGCGAGTGGGAAACGATCAAGATATCAGAACATGATGCTAGGGAACGTGACGCTAGGACCACGTTGAAGCTGGGAAAGGTGAGTTCTCGGTTAGACTATCACTCAGAGTGGACCACGTGGACTGGGGTAAGGGTTAGGCTTCCAGAATTAGCTGGATGAATGAATGACCCAGGTTCAGGCTGAGGATGAAAATGTCCAGAAAGCTTGTTTCACAGAGTGCCAAACTTGGGAGTGATTGATGGATTGATTTTTATTGGAGGATAATTGCTTCACCACGTGCTAGTTTTTGCTGTGTAATAAAGTTAATAAGCTATATGTATACATATATCCCCTCCCTCCTGAGCCTCCCTCCCAACCCCTCTCCCATCCCACCCTTCTCGGTCATCAGAGAACACTGAGCTGAGCTCCCTGTGCTATATAGCAGCTTCCCACTAGCTATCTATGTTGCCCATGGTAGTATATATGTGTCAATCCCAATCTCCCAATTTGTCCCATCCTCCCCTACCCCCACTGTGTCCACATGTCCATTATGTATATCAGTGTCTCTATTCCTGCCCTAAAAATGGTTGTATCTGCACAGTTTTTCTAGATGGGAGTTCTAATATGCCCTCTCCTTTCAGCACAGGGATGCCAAGGCAGAGAGAATTACGAGCTGGGTGAGGGGTAAAGTCTTCCTCAGTAGCCCCCTGTCCTAGCTCAGTGCTGTATCCACTACTCTGAGTTCCATCCAGCTTGGAGATCTCAAGAGAAAGAGCATAAACCTGACGGGAAGACAGGTGGTGTGGTTCAGAAGCTCATCTCCCATCAAAATTCAGAAGATAGGGAAAGAGTTATTTTCCTAATGCCAAGCGAACAATTGGTCTAGTCAAATGACACTGTAAGGGGTACTAAAGTGGAAGAGAGTCAAAGCCAGGAGGACATCTCAAAGTGTCGCTTGCTGTGAACACTCTTGATGCATTACGAAACTAGGCATTGGGATATGTCCTACGTTCTCTGCAAAGATACTAAAATCTTTGGAGATTTTCTGTAGTGTTGCTATAATTTGTCTAGATCTGGGGAAAGGCAGTCACAGTTTTTTAAATTGCAGATACTTTCCAGTAATGGATAACTCTCTTTGGGGGATTGGGGGTGGAGCTGGAATACAACTTCTGGCTGATTTATTCCCATTAGAGCAAGAAACAAAGAGCCTTGTTTATTATTAGTCATAGTTATTACACGATTCATAATCTGTTTTCCCACAAGAACAGTATTGCAATGATGAATGACAACATATATATAGAACAAAAATGGATTTATTGCAGGATGCATTTCCAGTGACATGAATAATCTGCAGCACATTCAAGCTGTGCTGGGCAACTTTAGTTGTGCCCAAGAACTCACCTTTGAAGGAGAAAAAATGAGCAGACACATTTCTTTCTTTCTTTAAAAATAGTTTATTTGTCTGCACCAGGTTCTTTAGTTGCACCATGTGAGAATTTTTGCTGCAGCATGTGAACTCTTAGTTGCAGCATATGGGGTCTGGTTTGTCTTTTGTTTTTTCATAAGTATCACTTTTTTTTTTGGTAAGGGATTTTATTTTTTATAAATTTATTCATTTTAATTGGNTTTTTTTTAATTCCCTTGGAACCTTATTCATACCAAACAATGAAATAAATGTAGGTTAGAATATGTGGATGTGAGAATGAGATTTTTATTATGACTTTTCCCCCACCACAATGACTAATGTACACTGAGTGCTATGTGTTAGAATCCGTTACATGTTTTAACTCGGTAATCCTCATCACAACCCTGTAAGATAAATGGTTTTATCACCCTCACTGATGATATAAAGACAACTATGCCCAAAGAGATTGTGTAATTTGTAAGATTAAATAACACAACTGAATAAATTGCTGATCTGGGATTTAATTGCAGGCATGCTGGCTTCCCTCATAGCTCCATTGGTAAAGAATCTGCANCCTCACTGATGATATAAAGACAACTATGCCCAAAGAGATTGTGTAATTTGTAAGATTAAATAACACAACTGAATAAATTGCTGATCTGGGATTTAATTGCAGGCATGCTGGCTTCCCTCATAGCTCCATTGGTAAAGAATCTGCAATGCAGGAGACCTCGGTTCGATTCCTGGGTTGGGAAGATCCCCTGGAGAAGGGATAGGCTACCCACTCCAGTATTCTGGCCTGGAGAATTCCATGGACTATATTGTCCATGGTGTCGCAAAGAGTTGGATAGACTGAGCGACTTTCACTTTCATTTTCACGCTGACTGTAGCTGCTCTGCCTTAAGCAACACCCATTCCAGTTTCTTGCACGCATGTGTGTGTTATGAGTGAGGATATATTTTCCTTCAAATTGGTAATAATTTATACCACTATAATTTATTTTTAGCTTTCCGTTCCTAATTGAATTATGTTATAAATATTAATCTCTTACTTTCATATTTCATCCCATTGATATCTGTCTCTTCATATAGTTGCTTGTACCAGTCCTTCTCATTCCTCTTGTTTTTCAAAACAATCTTTTGCTATTTCTCCACATTATTTGATTTTTCCTTTTTTGGTTTTCAATGTGTTTTCTCACCTCAGGGAAAACTCTTCCTCCATATTCAAAGAGTGTGGAGACCTTGGGTCAGAAGTATTTCTGTAAAATGATTCAAGAAGTACAAAGGCCAAGATTGACTCTTAGGTGGATAAAAAATAGCCTGAGGATGGGAACAGAGTGGTGAGGTGTTTGGTGTTTGTGAGGAGCTGGGGTCTTATCACTCCAGTCTTGCCCTGTTCAGTGTGTGTGTGAGTATACATACGGATACACACACACATATACAGATATGTTTTCTGGGCTTCAGTTGATATCTTTTCTGGATCCAGAGAAGAGGAAAAATTTTTGAAAACAATTATTTTAGTCTGCAAAATAGTTTCTCTGGACTGAGGGAACCTGACTGTTCTCTAGGCCAACAGGTCCTTGAAAAGATGGTAGCAAATACGAGGAGGCCAATGAAATGGCAGAAACATGATTCTGAGAGTTTCTGTTCTCTTTCTTATGGGATGAGGCTTGGTGATACTCAACAGTGTCTCCCTGCAGTTTAGGAGCTCTGGGTGGGGAGGTTGGTTTGGGGAAGGCAGGTAGGAGTTCCTTCTGTTGCATGCTTACTATATGCTAGCTATTTGATATTCTGAAAGCTCCATATACCTTCTGTCTTCGTGCCATGCAGTTCCATCAAGTAGGTAGTGCCATCCCCTTTTCACAGATGAAGAAGCAGAGAACCGGATTAGCTGGGTGACATAACTCATCAGAGTATTACAACAGGTAATGCAGACCTGGGTTCAAATCTAGTCTTTGACATGGTTTATAAGACCTCCACAGTCTGATCTCTGCTTAACTATCAGCCTCGTCTTGCGCACCTAAATTCAACCCACAGGATTTTTTTTTCCAGTTCCTTAAATATGTCTCGTTTGCTATAGCAGAGGCATTGTTTGCTATGTATTCCCCAAAGCATCTCCTTTTCTTCACGAGCACACAGAAAGCTTCCTTTCTCAGTCTCCTCTAGGACATGGGTGGGACCATATGAGCACCAGGATGGAGTGGAAGTGATACACAGCACTCCCCGACCTGGCCCCTAAAGCATGTCACATCCTTGACTCCGTTTTCTGCTCCCATGTGCACAGCTGGGTCATAGAACCTCCAGTGGAGCTCCCACTTCACTACTTGGACAAGAGCCACCCAGGTTGGCTGCTCAAAGAGCTATGATAGTTGAGGGAAACTCTTATCTGGTAAATAGCTGAGATTTTGGAGTGCTTTGTTACAGCATCTAGTATTAATAACTGTGACTCAATCACTTGCTCTCGACTTCCCTGGTGATCCAGTGGTTAAGACTTTGCACTCCCAATGCAAGGGGCCCAGGTCGGTCTATGATCAGGGAACTAGATCCCACGTGCCGAAACTAAAGATTTCAAGTGCCACAACAAAGACCTGGAGCAGCCAAAGAAATAAATAAATTCAGACTGCTGCTGCTGCTGCTAAGTCGCTTCAGTCATATCCGACTCTATGCAACCCCACAGATGGCAGCCCACCAGGCTCCTCCGTCCCTGGGATTCTCCAGGCAAGAACACTGGAGTGGGTTGCCATTTCCATCTCCAATGAATGAAAGTGAAAAGGGAAAGTGAAGTCGCTCAGTCGTGCCGGACTCTCAGCGACCCCATGGACTGCAGCCCGCCAGGCTCCTCTGTCCATGGGATTTTCCAGGTGAATACTGGAGTGGAGTGCCATTGCCGACTAGAGGTTGTTAAATTTGGTTTTGGTACAAAGCTAGGTCATAAGTATTTAAGGTGTCCTAGGTCATGCAGTCTCTTTTGTAACAGACTGTGGCATTGCAGTCCGTTGCCATGCTTGGACCAGATTCTGGCATGGCCATTTGACAATGGCCTTTCATCAGTAGGCAAGTGAATAGGCATGGGGATCCCAATAAAACTTTATTTACAAAAGCAAACTCTGCCCGCCCGCCATTTGGCCTGTGGATAACAGTATAGCAACCCCTCTCAAGGACTAGAACAGCAATGCTATTGTCCTGTTTCAAAGTCTCTTTTTCCATCACTCCCAGACTCCTCCCACCCTTCAACTGGTTACACCGTAACAACTCCAGTTCTGGAAGGTGGATGTTTCCAGTCTCCCCTCATGTCTGTTCCCCCTTAGGTCAGGACCAATTACTCTATGTTCCCACAGTGGCCACCTCTACTTCCTTTTTCGTAATTAACTTCCAATTTATAATGATTTGTTCAATGTCTTTTTTCCCTTAATATGCCCAGAGCTTCAGGAGAAAAAGAAACAACTTCTGCTTCATTCATTGTTTTGTCTCTAGAATCCAGCCCCGCACCAGGCCCAGAGTGGATGCTATAAATACTTGTTGAGTCAATGGGTAAACTCACTGCCTTCAGTGATTAACCACTGCCTTCAATATATAGAACTTGTGGAAACTCATCCTTCCTCTTCCTTCCCTCTCCTCTTCCTCCTTGGCTGCAGTCCTTGGACTCAATATAACAAAAAGGAAACCAAACCCACAATTACCATATTCTAGCCACTCTTGAATGGAGAAAATACCACAGAGATATTTACCTTCAGGCATATTTCTTTGGTGTAAATACTGACCCAGTCTTCACCTCAGGCAACATTTTTTTCTTCAAGACAAGACCTGGGATATCTTCTCATAAAAACCAACCTCTGTCACAGCTCTGAAAGCTCACTGTATCTTGAACCCCATAAATGGGAAGTGCTATTTCTGAAATTCTGTCATCGTGTTGCTCCAACACCTATGAATTTGAAAACGTTTCCAACTTTCCCCGATATTGTGGATATTAGGTGAGTGCATGCTATGTGTTAAGTCGCTTCAGTTGTGTCTGACTCTTTGCAACCCCATGGACTGTAGCCTACCAGACTCCTCTGTCCATGGGATTATCCAGGCAAGGATTACTGGAGTGGGTTGCCATGCCCTCCTCCAAGGGATCTTCCTGACCCAGAGATCTAACCAGCATCTCTTACATCTCCTGCACTGGCAGGCAGGTTCTTTACCATTGGGCCCATCAAATGATCAAATACAGTTCCACCATACACAGAAAAAGAAGATAGGAGAAAAGGTACTCTATTTTCAGGATAAAGAGTAAATATAAGAGATCATAGCAGCTTAGAACAGCATAAGATCAAAAAGATATGTAACAGAGCAGCCACATAGACAGTCAAGTGAGATGAACTTGTAGTTCTGTGGTCTTTGATTTGAGTTGATAAACTGTGAGGGTTAGAGCTCAGATACTGTCCTGGGCACATTCATAGTGCAGCTAAATTTACTGGGACTATAAGCTGAGTGGTGAGCCATGCTTCTGGGTCCCCCATGGGTGCCCCATGACATCTGTGAATCTGAAAAAGGAAAGACAAGTTCGCCAATCTGGGAAGAGTCCAAAGGCATTTTACTCCAAAGGTGGCATCAGCTGTCTCTTACCTTGTCACGTGGTCAAGTGGACAGTCAGCAGGAGCTTGTGCAGGTGAGTCAGGGAAGGAAGGAGTGGGGATGGTAGCCTCAGAGCCTTAGGATGTCTTCTGGGACTGGTAGCCATTTTCATCTTTCAGTCTAAGATGTAGACTTATAAATAGCTTAAATATAATATCCTTTGGGGAATAAAACTAAATTGCTACTATTTTTCATATTGGAAAGCCACACAGGTCCTAGGATGGGATGAAAGACAATCTGGCCCAGTTCATTTACAGAAATGAAATTTCCTCCCCTGCCAAATCTAGTTTCTTAATAGTCACTGGAATCTACCTCTAAGAAGGAGGATAATCAAAGCCTTCTAACAACATGGTCATCAGTCTGTTCCTAGGACTCAGCTCATTGTAATGTGCCATAAATATTTGCAGAATTTATGAATGAATGTTGTTATTGACTGGCTAACAAATGGAATGAATGAGTGAAAGAGGGCTATTGAAGAGAGCCCAGTTAAGTGGTTCCAAGTCTCTTCTCTTCTTTTTCTGACACTATTTCCCACTTCTACAATGATCATTTGTCAAGTGGCTTTATAATGATAATAACAGGATCACTTGCACTTATGCAGCCCCGTCCATGCCTTATTTTCCATATTCAGGCTTTCGCCTCAGTTTTCTGGGTGCTTTGTATGTGCTCATGTTGACCCAGGTGTCAGTCAGCAAATAATTGCTACAGTTCACCCTCCTGGGAGTGGGATACCTGTGTGGCCGACCTTTTGTTCAGCACTCAACGGATAGAGGAAATGTTGTCATGTCGAACACAGATAACTGGACACAGAGACTTTGGTCAGTTACATTTAAATTGCAAGGCTTCGAATTATGCCTTCTGATGGAACTCAGTGTGATCATTAGGATAACTAAACACATCAGGCATTCAACATCTATGCCGAGCTAATGTGATAAAGGAAGAGGCTTTATCCCCCTCCACTCTGTCATTCTGTTTTGCCTCTCTAAGCATTACTGCATGCTATAATTCTCCAGAATAACATTGAATTCTACAGCTAAAATGCTGTATCAGACATATTTCAAGCTAATTATTTGCATTATAAGATTACATTCTATTCTTTAATAGCTTTGCAACATGCTTTTTCACGAGAGCCTCAGAGATTTCCGAAGATTCATAACATGATTCAGGCTGAGTTGCCCAGGCCCATTTGCTGTGTGGGACTGGAGCTCTGCTTTCGGCCAGTCTTATGCCTTGCTGTATGGATGCTGGTTCTTCTAGTTAAATAGTCACGTTATTTTCTTTCTTTGTAAAAAATCAAATTTATTGTTTTTCTGTTATGGTAAATTTAGATAACATCAAACAATAAATATAAGAACTAAAAAGTTGCACTCCATTTTCCCCACTGCCATGCCTTCATTCAAACTGCAAATATTACTGAGTAACTGCTATGTGTCAGGTACTGTTCTATATTTTGGTGAATTTCTAAATACCCGTTTCGGTTGAAGTTAAGAGGATCTGTGTGTGAAATGTCTTTTAATGAGAGTGTAACTAGGTGACATTTGTTTTCAGTCCTCTGTCCCTTCACTCTTGGCCTCAGTCCTACCAAGACTCCCTTCTTTCTCTACTTTTCTGAAATTCCCTTCTCAGCATATTAGGAGTCTGGAGTCCTGTCCTCCTGATGCTGACATAAAACTTGCTTTCATGAGTGGTTCTTTTATTTTTATTTATTATTGGTCATACCGTGTGGCATATAGGAAATCAGTTCCCTGACCAGGGGCTGTACTCATTTCCTCCTGTATTGGAAGCGTTGAGTCTTAACCTGTGGGCCACCAAGGAAGTCTCTCATGAATGATTCTGATGAGTTCATGACAAGCTACAAGGGACATCTGGTAGCTTCGAGCAGCCTAGGGTTCCTGGATTTCTTGGGCACAATACAGGCAGTTTTTCCATCGAAAGACAAAAGAATTCTCCGTGGAATTCTCCAGGCAAGAATACTGGAGTGGGTTGCCATTTCCTTCTCCAGGGGATCTTCCTCACCCGGGTCTCCTGCATTGCAGGCAGATTCTTTACCATCTGAGCCACCAGGGAAGCCCCTTATAACAATTTCCATTGAAAGACAAAAGAGTATGCATTTATCCCCGCTAATACTGCATGAGCTGAACAAAACAGAGGCTTGCTTGGAATTCAGTCTCTGATGTATCAAAGGAGGAAATATTATGGCTCAACTATAGTTTGATAGATAAAATCTTTGCAAACTATATAATCAAATGGTTAAAGCTCATCCCCTTGATGAAATATCTGGCATAGAACAGAAGGTAGATGTGGGGGGGTACCCTGATCCCTGGTAAGCAGGTTCCTATGGCCCTTTATAGGTAGTGCTGGTCTTGCATAAACATTTCATATTTTCTATCACAGTAGAGAGTGGGAGCAGGCTGAGTGTAACAAGGGGGATTGTTTGTGACCTGCTTTCCTGAACACTGTGCCTGGTTGTGCTAACATGGAAACTAGCCCGATGTGCTTAAAAGATGCCAGTCATCCTGCTAAGAGCTGACTGCCAGAGGCTTCTTTGGGAGTTGGACTCTTGAGCTGCTCAGAGATCAAACAGAAGAGTCCCTCCTCCAGAATTGGAAAATCAAGATTTTTCTCTAAAGAGAGTTTTCTTCTGGGCTTCTCTGGGTCTCTATTAATTTGCAGCCCAACTGAGTGGGTTAAAAATGTCTTTTGATCACATACCACCATGTGGTCATTGGAACACTGGTGGCATTCAACCACAAAGGGAGATCAGGGAGGGAGGGAGGAATCTCAAAGTGACCTTGGTGACAAAAGGGACTTCCTCAGCAAGGCATGTATCTCGTGCAAGGGTCTCACACAAAGAGGGAACTGTGATGGGCTGACATTTCGTCGGTGAGTCGCTGCTCAAGTATTTGGAGAGGCTGAAGGGAATCCCACTCTCCTGGAAACCCCCAAAAGCTCTCAGAAAATGCCCGCTTTCATTTAGCTTTTGTTAAAACAACTAAAATACCCTTCTCATAATTGTTGGGACATCTCAACAACACAGTCCTTTCTTACCCAGCTTGCAACTCAAACAAATATTGTTTCATTTATTTCTTGCAGGCTTCCCAGCCTCATACCAACCTCAACTTCTTTTTGTGTTGAAAGGCATTCCCCAGGACTCCCGGAGGGTGGCAGTGTTGTTTACAAGTCAGTGACGAGTCCAAGAAATTGGGCACCTGCTAGGGGAATGATTTAAGAAGCATGGCTTTGTGCTACCAAACTGAGTAAGCATATGATGAGGAATGAGGATTTGTTTGAGCCCACGATATAACTAAATGCCCCCAGAGCCATCCACTCCAATGTGTATATGAAGTGCAAAAATAAAGGATGAAATCTAAAATGCTCGTGTCAACAGAAATGTATGGATGAAGGTGGCAATGTAAATCCTATTTCAAATAGGCTCAATTCCAGATAATTACTTAATACGAGCTTACTACCCACAATGCCTTAGGGTCTATGAGTTATCCACCGACAGCTGGCTGGGCAAATTCAGATGATGTCACTTCACCAGGAATTTTCCAGGAGGAGACAAGCTGCTATTGCTCTCATCCAACTTAACTCTCCAAGAATTTGCAATCCGTGTGGTTTATTAGTAAGCACCCTATTGTACTTTGAGCTAAGTCGTTTGAAGGTCGTATGCTAAGATTGCTCTAACAAGATATTTCACACTTATGCTCATGTGAATAAAGCTTCTCAGAATGACCCAGTGTGGAACTGAGCAACTAGAATGCAGTGGAACTCACTGGTAATTTTAAATGAGAAGGGAAAAAATCGTCACTGTTAGTATTGTTGGGGAAGGGGGCATCCATTTCTGGGCACAGTCAACATCAATCACTGCCTGTAATCAGGATGCCTGTGATGGTGTTTAGATATACCTGGTGATGACATCATAGTGTCCCTTGGGGACTTTGTAAATGATTGATGTCAGACCCTGAGTGGAAACTTTAAGGGAATACATTGCTAGCAGCAGAAAGAGCAGAGCTGCACTTGAGGCTCAACAGACAGATCAGGGATGTGAGGAAAACCCCTCAGGATGGAAAGCTGGGGGTATCCAGGTCTTCCCAGAAGACCGCAGGCTGCGAGTTTCCCAGACTCAAGTTGAGTCACTCCTACCTTTTCCTGTGTGTGGTCACTGGGTTTTCCCCAGTTTTCTAGAACTCTGAGAGAGAGAAGGCACAGATAATTCTGTTTGTATTTAAATGACTAAATGTGGCAGCCTAACTTTCCTCATTTCATTGCTTGAAAACGCAGTGGGTTGTCTGAAATTGCACTCCACATCAATGCCAGCCACTTATAGGGTCACTGAAGACCTCCCTTCCTGGATATGATTAGTAATAGTTTAGGAAAAGTTTTCTAGAAAGAAGTGCCATGTATAGAAACAAGTAATAAATGTATTATTTGGCTGGGGATGCGTTAGTCACTCAGTTGTATCTGACTCTTGCGATGACATGGACTGTTGCCCACCAGGCTCCTCTGTCCCTGGGATTCTCCAGGCAAGGACACTGGGTTGCCATTCCCTGCTCCGTTTATCTGGTTACTCAATGTCAGATACTGTCCTCGGTGCTTCACATGTATTGTGTCTCATTTAACCCTTATGCCATCCCATGAGGTAGGGACTAACGGCATTTTTATTTGTTAGGCAAGGTGATTAAGGCTCGAAGGAGCTCAGCTTGCCCAAGCCCATGACTAGTAAGGGGGCAGATCTGGGATCTTACCTGGAGGAGAGAGCAGATACACTTACGAAACCGTTGAATGGGATTTCAATTCTGTTGTGCACTTGTTTGAGAATTATTGATCTAGAAGGACAAAAGCTTTTTTTTTTTTTACACTTTTTAACTTTATGTTGGAGTATTTTTGGTGTGTTTTGCCAAGGCACTTTCCCATTATTTCCAAAGCTAAGAACCATATCATCCTTTCTGGCTACTAAAAGCCTACCTACTTGGGAAAAGTGCAGGAAAGAGACATCACTGTGTCTATCGTTCACAAGCTTGGTGTAGATATATATGTGTGTATAAGTGTGTGCATGTGTGTAAGTATGTACATGTGTACATTTGAGATCATGATCAACCTTTCCCCAAAAGACTCCTATGCTTAAAATCTAAACAATTCCTTCTTCACTTTATTCCACTGCCTCAAATTCTACCAGTTAGAGGTATAGTTGGGTTTAACAAGCATCTTTTCAGATTGGCCCCCTTTCAGATTCAGATATGAAAGTAAATGGATGTCAGTGTTACAGGAATGTTCAGAGATCTCCAACTTGTACTTTTTCTGTGATGATGCCTTTTTAGGATTTCAGCACCTTTCCTCTAATGACATTCTTCATCCACACAAGGAAATTGTTCCCAGATGTCAAGGTTGGGACTGCCCATTCATCCCTTACAATTCTGTGCAGGGAGGGGTAGAAACTACCATCAAGAAGAGGCCAATCCTACCATCCAGTGACTCCAGCAAGTTATTGTTGGAAGCAATATAACAAACAGCCCTTTGCCATTGCTGCTTGGCTTGAATAAACAGGCATGTTCTGTGGGGTCAGTTTCTCAAGAACTCCAGGATACAGTATTGCAAACTGTCCCCCAGACCCATAACTGCAGTCTGCCTGAGTGAGATTAGGGCATGTCTTGGTATATTTTGACAGAGCGACTCACCTTCCTCTTAAGCACTGAGATGCCAGTTGTAACTATCACTGCTGAATACCACCCAGACTTCCAGCAAGGCTCAAGTCACCTCCCAGGACACCTTGCCAGCTGGCTGTAGAGAGAGGAGAGTCTTCTGCATCCCTATAGAACTGGCACTGATACTCAGTTCAAGCATAAAAATAATGGAGTTTCTGGCAAATTCTAAGGATCAAGTCTTAAAACTCAACATTCAAAAAACTAAGATCATGGCATCTGGTCCCATCACTTCATGGTAAATAGGTGGGGAAACAATGGAAACAGTGACAGACTTTATTTTCTTGGGCTCCAAAATCACTGCAGATGGTGACCGCAGCCATAAAATTCAGACACTTGCTTCTTGGAAGAAAGGCTATGACAAACCTAAACAGCATACTAAAAAGCAGAGACATTACTTTACTGACAAAGGTCCATCTAGTCAAAAATAGATATGGTTTCTCCAGCAGTCATGTATGGATGTGAGAGTTGGACCATAAAGAAAGCTGAGGGCTGAAGAATTGTTGCTTTTGAACTGTGATGTTGGAGAAGACTCTTGAGAGTCCCTTGGACTGCAAGGAGATCCAACCAGTCAATCCTAAAGGAGATCATTCCTGATTATTTATTGGAAGGACTGATGCTGAAACTGAAGCTCCAATACTTTGGTCACCTAATGTGAAGAATTGACTCACTGGAAAAGACCCTGATGCTGGGAAAGACTGAACGTGGGAGGAGAAGGGGATGACAGAGGATGAGATGGTTGGATGGCATCAATGACTTGATGGACAAGAGTCTGAGCAAGCTCTGGGAGTTGGTGATGGACAGGGAAGCCTGGCATGCAGTCCATGGGGTTGCAAAGAGTTGGACATGACTGAATGACTGAACTGAAGTCTTGGACTGACTGACTTACTTAAACCAAGGTCATCCCTGTGTGTGAACCCTGCTGATAAAGCAGCCTCTGGGTTGAAGCACAGACTGTTTCTGATGAATTGCACGTGGAGGACATGCACAACTCTGGTGCTGTTTTTCTCAATATGCTTCTTCCATTCTTTGTTCTCTTTTCTCTAGAAATTTGACCATTTTCTTATTAAGATGTGTGGTTTTCACTGAATCACAGAATTCTACCACCAGCGCCGCCTCTGCCCTTGACAGCCTGTAGCAGGAAACCCCTCTCCTGCAATAACTTCTGCCTGGTAGATTACGGTCCCTTTCAGTGTGTCCTGAAAAATTACCTCTTTCTCAGGCAGTTCAGATTGGACATCTACTTGTTTCCTTGTAGGAAGATTTGTGACTGACACCTGTGTTCCTGTCAAGAATATATATTCCTTCTCTGTGCTCTCAACAAAGTCCTCTGTAAACAAACAGATAAATAAATATATAAATGTTGCTGCCTTCCCTCACTTCTTCCACATTTTCTGAACCTGTACCTCCTGATGCAGTTGGGGCTTTAGGTACCTATAAGCTCAATGAGTTAAGGAGAATTATGGGTAGAAAGCAACCTCCCAGAAATATAGAAACAAACTATCATGTCCTTCANCCAGAGACCTGTGTCCCCTGCACTGGCAGGTGGATTTTTTTTTTTTTTTTTTTTTTTAGCACTAGACCACCAGGGAAGTCCCTGTCAATAAACTTTTTTAAAAAAAACTCTTGAGGGTATGGTGGTCATGTGGAAGATGCTGCTAAATGCTCGTGTGAAATTTTCCCAACCGATTCTCGCTAACAGAGGTCGTCTCCATCCTTGCTTGGCACGGAGGTGTTCAGGTTTGGTGACACCAGTTGCTAGCAATTCAGTGTCAGTGTGGTGTGGAGGCTTCTAGGTGTGTTTCTACCTCCAGTGTGATGTCCTGGGCTTGCACAATTCCACGTCCAGCTGAAGAGAATCGGGATGCTAGCAGGGAGTGATTAAAAGGATTATTTCTTGTGGTGCACAGATGTATAGCTCTTCCGCTCTCTCACTGGGTGTTGCTAGAGGAACAACCGTGAGGATGTTGCAGAGACCGGGCATCTCTGGGGAGACTATCATCAAGATGCATTCCATTTTCAATACACCATTATTGGCTGCTAATTTTGGCTGGGGACAGGTGGCTCTAGTGGAAAAGAATCCGCCTGCCAGTGCAGGAGATGCAAGAGTCAAGTGTTTGATCCTTGAGTTGGGTAGATCCCCTGGAGGAGCTCATGGCAACCCACTCCAGTATTCTTGCCTGGAGAATCCCCATGGACAGAGGAGCCTGATGGGCTGCAGTCCACGGGGTCGCAGAGTCAGACACGACTGAGCGACTGAGTACGCACACGAGTTAGAGTTGGTGGCCAATACAACTCTTCCCGTCACTCTTCGGCCTTTCAAACTTGCAAGACAACTCTGCTTGTCTCTATGCTAGAAAGTCAGCACTAATACAACAAAGGGTTAGTGAACTCCTCCTGGGTGCTAAGCACCCTACTAGGCATTGCATATAGAGATAGGTGTTAAAAAGTCATTGTCCTCAAGGAAAACTTAAAGCATAATGGTGAAAACTAGCATAATAAATAGACAATTCAATTAAGTACCCCCACAAATGAAAGAATTTCGTTCCACGAGTGCGTTCATAAGTCCAGTATGTTCAAAAGTGCAGCAAAGTTAGCGTAGGTACCCAACTAATACTATGGGCTATATAGTACTATACTGTAAAAGGTTGATAATGCTTTTCACACAAATGATACATACAAACACAAAAAATAAAGAAGATGTGTAATCGTACAGTTCAGTACCACTAGCAGACAATGCACGCACCTAACAGAGTACGCCAGTCCCACGAACTAACTTGTGAGATTGGGCGGGGGAACACATGTTCGCATCTGTGAAAGTTTGCACCTTGATGGTTCACATGTCTGGGGCTTACTGTACTAGAAAGTGCAACAAGTGTTAATATAGGGGAAGAAGGGAGTGTGACTGAAGACAAGGAAAGGAGTAGTGATTTGGACAATTCTATTTTACATGGAGCAAGATCAGAAAAGAGGTCTAGGGGTCGGAAAGGAGGTTACAAAAGAGGTGAAGTGGTTTTTTCTGGGGCCAAGACGAGCTCTGGCCAGCCACGAGCAGGGCTGAGTGTGAGACCGCCGGGAAGACTGCTGCCTTGGGCAAGCCTTGCCCCTGCTGGCAGCGCCTTCCCGTACCTTGCACGCATCTGTCAGCTGCCGTGATTTGTTCCTGCCTATCCCTGAACTGAGAAATGAGTTTTCAGGCCAAATTCCCCAGTCAAAAATTCATTAATCTCATCCTGTGGCCGCCTACATTTTTCTCAGTCTTCGTCCCCCTGAGCGAGAATACCTACAGTTTGTTCAGCTGTCACTTTGGAGTCTTCTGTCTAACAGGCTCCCTGTGGCGGCCTGCGGTGGGGCCTTTTATCTCAGGGCTTTGTCTGCAGTTACAGTAGCTTCATGGGCGTCTGCAAAGCCTGGAGCCAGGAGTTCAAATCTGAAAAAAGTTCCCCTCACAGATTGCATGTTTGACCACCTGATGCGAAGAGCTGACTCATTTGAAAAGACCCTGATGCCGGGAAGGATTGAGGGTGGGAGGAGAAGGGGACGACAGAGGATGAGATGGTTGGACGGCATCACTGACTCGATGGACGTGGGTTTGGGTAGACTCTGGGAGTTGGTGATCAACAGGGAGGCCTGGCGTGCTGCGGTTCATGGGGTCACAAAGAGTCGGACACGACTGAGCGGCTGAACTGAACTGAACTTGTTTGCAGTTGCATTAGCTCATGGGCATCTGCAAAGCCTGGAAGCCAGGAGTTCAAATCTGAGTAAAGTTCCCAGATTACACATTAGGGAAGCCAAGCCCAGGGCTTGAAACACGAATGACCACAGCACTTTGCCACTGTCCTTTATCTGAGAGGACAGAGCTGTTGTGATGGAGACGGGGAGGGTGGTGATAAGCTCAGCTTTTGGTATCTGCTATGTTTTGAAGTAGGAAACAAACGCAGTGTTCATTAACTTGCATCCTTTTTTTAAAGTTTTTTTTTGACGTATATCATTTTTAAAGTCTTTACTGATTTTATTACAACATTGTTTCTGTTCTGTGTTTTGGTATTTTGGCCATGAGGCATGTGGGATCATAGCTGCCTGACCCGGGCTTGAACCCGCACCCCTTGATTGGAAGGTGAAGTCTTGACCACTGGACCACCAGGGAAGTCTCAGGATCCTTTTCATGTGTGCATTCTCCATATACATGACAAGAAGGTGACGTGACTTGACAAGAAAGTGGACCTCATCTCAAATACCATCCAAAACAGTGACAGGAATACAAAGCCCACCTTCAAAAGTTTTGTCAACAGAGAGTTACATGAATCTTTTCACATGACATGGATTTTCCATTGGCCCATTTAAATAATGTCACATTAACTGGAACCATCAGGAGAAAGATTGTCTAGGAGTATTTCTCTTTGGGAGTCTGAGTTAACTAAAGGAGACAATACCACCTTCCAAATGCAAAATGCTTAGAATCTTAAAAGACTTAAAAATAAAGCAAGGACATATGGAAGCGACAGCAGGTCTTATGCTTAGACTGGAAATCAGTGCAGACCGTGGGGCGTCTGGAGCTTGGTTCCTCTCCCAGCTCTGCCAGTCTCCTCTCTGCTGTCCACCGGGACGATTCCTCTAAAGGCAGGGAGGGGTGAGTCCTCTCTCTTCTAGTTTTGTTGAGTAAGGATGGCAAAGCTGTTTCTTTTATCATTTAAGCATTCGTGTGTGTGCTTGCTCAGTTCCTAAGTTGTGTCCAACTCTTTGTGACCCTGTGGACTGTAGCCCACCAGACTCCTCCGTCCATGGGATTCTCCAGGCAAGAATACTGGAGTGGGTTGCCATGCCCTCCTCCAGGGGATCTTCCCCACCCAGGGATGGAACCCGTGTCTCCTGCATGGCCTTCACTGGCTTGAGGATTCTCTACCACCGAGTCATCTGGGTAGCCCATCATTTAAGCATAGAATAGCTTTAATGAAACAATACAGAATTGGCTAAGTCCCACTACTCTAACCCAACAATTGCTTTTCTTTCTCGAAATTTAATCCATAGCTCTATTCCCCATGTACATTTTTTTCAAGTTGTTGCCATATTGCCTATGTACTTTTACGATTTGCTTTTAGGAAAGGAAAACTTTAGTAACATAATTTCAGGGACATTTTCCATGTCGTTACAAAGGTTTCAGGTTGATCATGTTTAATGACTGAATAATTCCCCATTGACCAGATGCTTCATAATATATAAGCCAATTCCCTTGCTGTTGGACATTTAGGAAAACTATTGTTTTTGGCAGGTTTCTGCTTCTGCAGAACTCCCAGCTGTGTGGGCTGAGATGGAAAAGATCAATCCAGGGCAAGCCAAGATGGGATGCTGGGGAGCACGTGGACAGGATGCCAAAATCTAGTCCAAGGAGCAGAAGTGGGGTTGGGAGCAAATCAGGATTAGATTTCAGGCTCATAGAGAGGGAACTTATTTTCCTACTCCTTCTTGCTTTACTTCTTTATTCCCTTTCATCTCTACTCCACAATCTTATTCCTCTCACTCTTCCATAAATAACTATTCCAAAGTGTTTTCCAAAAGCAGCTCTCCAGAGCTTATTTGTAATTCTGGGGAGGGTCACTGGGCAGGCTTTCTGCAGGGCTTCTGCCAGGATGGGAATGAGGAGTGGGGAAACCCTGGGCAGAGGTGCTGAGTGGATAACATTACATTCACTGAAGTTTTCCTTCCAATAGATAAAAGATATGGTCTTTACAACCAGCTTTATCATTCGTGAAGTTAGGCTAAACTATAGTAATAGGAGACATCAAATCTCTAGTGACCAAGGACGAATAGCCTACATCCTCATCTCCTGGTGATGCAAGGCTGGTATTCAGGTCAGGGATGGCTTCCCTCATGGGATCATACTGCGCTGCTCTCTTCACCATGTGACCTGTAGGATCTCTGATGTTCGCCATCCCTGCCCACAAGAAGAGCAAGAGAGAATGAAGGAGTGTGAATGCGAGATTGTATAGGCTTGGTCTGCAAGTGGAGATATTAGACCCATTCTCATTCCAGAGCCTCCCAACTTCAAGGGAGCCTAGAAAATGTGATTTCCTAAAGACAGAGAACAGATTTGGGGGTTGTTACTGATATCTGGGCTTCCCAGGTGGCGCTAGTGGTAAAAATCTGGCTGCAACACAAGAGATGCGGGTTCAGTCCCCGGGTCGGAAGGATTCCCTGGAGGAGGGCAACCCTCTCCAGTCTTCTTGCCCGTGAAATCCCATGGACAGAGGAGCCTGGAGGGCTACAGTCCAGAGGGTTTCAAAGAGTTGTACACGACTGAAGTGACTGAGCACGCACGCAGTGATATCTGTACTGTCAGTGGTATCTGTGTGGTTAATTGCTCCGTCGTGTCCGACTCTTTGCAACCCCATGGACTGTAGCCCGCCGGGTTCCTCTGTCCATGGGGATTCTCCAGGCAAGAATACTGGAGTGGGTTGCTGTGCCCTCCTCCAGGGGATCTTCCCAGCCCAAGGATAGAACCCAGGTCTCCTGCATTGCAGGCGGCTCCCTAACCGTTTGTGGCACCAGGGAAGCTCTAGAAGTATCTGAGACATTACTCATGTACGTACTGTTTATTTGGCTGTACCAGGTCTTCATTGCAGCATATGGGATCCTTAGTTGCAGCATATGGGATCTTTAGTTGCATCATGTGGGATCTAGTTCCCTGACCAGGAATCAAATCTGGGCCTCGTGCATTGGGAGGACAGAGTCTTAGCCACTGGACCACCAGAGAAGTCCCTATTTGAGACGTTCTGACAAAGGAGAATGTTGTCTTATTTCTCAACTGGTTCAGAATTTTTGCCAAGAAGGATGCTGTTTGAGAATCTCTAGAAAGACTCCAACAGAAATTATTTTGGTGATGAAACAGTATTAATGATATGAGTATACTTTCTCAGTGATATTTGTTGGAGTGGAAGGGGAGGGTTGGGGAAAATGAGAAAAAGAGAAGTGGAAAATATTTCTGTATAGTGAGTTTATGTAAAAGTCATGAAGTCATACTCTCCATGGGACCACATTGACTGTCCTTACAGGAGCTCCTCTTTGTCATTCTTGACAGTCCACAGATAGACATTTCAATTGCATGGGTCAGCGTGTATTCTTTAGTTAGTAATTTTAAACTCCAAAATTTCTACCCCTTTATATACTTCACATTCATTCATTGAATCAGAATTTTATTGGGTTTATGAAACAGCTTCTTTTCTAATACAACTAGTAGTTATCAACAGTCAAAGGATATCAGTGTTTCAAAATAAATCTGAAATTATTAGAATTAAAGATGAACTATGACTGATAGAATGTTTTTGGAATAGGAGAGGTGATGCAAAAGGTTGATAAAATTTCATCATGAAACTGTCTATTCTAGTGCAATGGGGAGACACAAAACAGTCAAAGGATATCAAAGTCTTGAAATAAGATAAATTTTAAATTGTTAGATTTAAAGATAAATTATGGATTGTCTAATACTTTTAGACTAGAAGAAGTGGTTGAAAAAAATGATGAAGTAAAGTTTGACAAAGAAAATCTAAGAGTGCTTGAGTTCTAAAAATAGGTTGGGCAACCAAGTGGTTAAAAAAAAATGCTTTCTTTGTAAAGGTTGGACTAATGGTGGATCACAGAGAAATGATTAGATGGAGCGTCCTGTAAGAGCCCCAGAGGGTATTCACCAACAGCAGTCTTTAGGAGCCAAGAAAAGAAGAAACTGTCTTATATTTCTCCACCTGTCCTAGCTGACTTTCTTGCCGAGGTCCTGTACTGATTTCAAAGCCCCTTGTACTTATTAAGCAGCAATAGTAGACCCTGTAAGCTCAAACTTGGCAGCTCCATCTGGACTATGTGACCCCTTACCCCACAGGCTTCTAGGAATTCTGAGTGTATGAGCAAGAATCATCCCAGTGGTCATCTCTCCTGAGTACCTGGAGAGGTGTGGGCCAGGCACTGGGTGAACCACTTCATGTGCAATATTACATTCCATTTTCACAGCCTCCCCGAGAGTAATGTTTTTCCCATAATGCATTATTAGTAAAACTGAGGTTCAGTTTACCGAGCTTCCCAGAGATTACATGGTAAATAGGGTAGACTGGGCCTAAGAAGCCAGGGTCATTAATACCTGACCTTGAGCATGAACAGTTATGCTCTACTGTTTTTCCTTAGGACCACAAAGCCCTTAAGTTACAATATGAACACCCCCATTCTTTTTTATAAAAATATTGTCTTTATTTTAAGCCTCTCCTTCCCATGTCCCTAAAACCCAAACAAAATCATTTAATGACTGTCTTCTGAGGTCCTTGCAGTCCAAAGTGTTTATGATGAAGACACATGATCTGAGGAAACCTTTGAAAAGACCCTTTCAAAATGGGGTCTTTTTCATTTTAAATGAGATGTTGTATAATGAATCACTTTGTGAACTGAACATTTCAGTAAAAACAATTACTGTTTCTGCTACATGGACAAGCCTGGAAACATATAGATGTGAAAATTTTTAGAATGAAAAACAAGCATTTTGGTGAAGAAATACTTTCAAAACCCTTATTAGGTCCTCTCATGGGTTTTTTGTTTTTTGGGTTTTTTTGAGTCCAGTTGCTTTATCTACTTATTTATGTGTTGCTGGCTGTTTTGGTGAGAGTTCCCTGTCCACCCTTCTCATCTGTGCCTCTGGGATCATGTGTAATCCAACTGGAGAGTGAATTTCAGTAGACAATCAGCAATAAGATTTTGTGGTTTTGGTTCAAAGACTTCTACAGGGGTGAAATTCTTCTGCAAAGGAAAAGCTGCTAATTGGCTAGCAGGGAATTGGACTGGTCTTAGTTTTCATCAAGGCTTAACTCCTTTAGCCGCTGGTATTAGACTCTTAGTCTGAAATTGATCACTGTGGTAACATAAACACACTCCTCTTATTTTCTGAAGTGGTTTAGCCCGGTTATCTTAAGTGTCATGACTGTCATTTTAAACGTTCAAGAACTCTTTAGGTCCCAGGATGGATTTGTGGATCCTATTCTTAAAAGGTGAAACAGAAGGCATTTATTAAATGTCATTATTAACAAAACAGTTTTCATGAATGTTTAGATCAACTGAGAAAAGGTGTTCTGGATTTTCTCAGAGAGGAAAGGATGGAACACAGTTAAAACAGCCTAGAGGCTGAGAAATCACAGCTCCCTGTCTCCAAATCTTTCCCGATCCCTGTGCCTAAGCACAGATAAGAAGTGTAGGTTTCTCTCCAACAGAGCAAACTGCCTTTCCAAGTCCGGCTACAAACTCATACTTCATGTGGAACGGAAGAGCCCCATCTGTGAAGAGCGATGTCTTTCCGGGGCTCTTGGTGTCTGTCTGCCTGTGGGATTTGGTTTCCAGAAGAGGTGCCCGCCTTGCATCTCACTTTCTTTAGCTGGATGCTTGTGTGTGTGAGACATTGTTTGAAGCATCACTCAAACCTTCAGCCACATTCAGCGGCGTTCCCATGGAGACCATTGACCGAGCGGGGTGTGAACTGAAGCAGCCCGTGGTCCGCAGAGCTTGCTGTGCGCCTGTAGCCATGAGCCTGGTGGTCTGGACCAAGCCCAGCATCTCCGTGATTACTGCCATCAGTTTCTTGCCTTCAGCCCACCAGTCCCCTCTCCTCACTGTCCCCCAAGGGTGTTGTAATCAGCTTTTCATCAACTGTAACACTGCAGTAGCCCCCTAACTGGGTTCCCTCATTCCATTCCTGTTCTCCTACAATCTGTTTTCCACTCAGCAGCCAGAATAATCCTTTGAAAATACAAATTCAATAGTGTCAAATGGTGCAGCTAGTATGGAAAGTGGTATGGCGATTCCTCAAAGAGTTCAACATAGGATTACCATGGGCGAAATGCTATGTAGTCGTATTACTCTCAGGACATCTTGCTGAGCCCACTGTGTAAACCACCCCTACCCCTTCTATTCTTTTATCCTAGGTTATGCTAGTTTCCTGCATAGCACTTATCACTCCCTGATGTTATTTTGTATATATATTTGTCTGTTCACTGTCTGTCTTCCCAGCTGGAAGGTTAGATCAGTGAGATCACAGATGTCTGTCCTTTTCATCACTTTGTCCCCAGTGCCTGGTTCCGACGAATATTTGTTGAATGAACAATCCATGGATGAATGAATGAATGAGTAAGCCACTGCTCCAAAGAAATGCAGTAATAGTATTAGAAGGTCTGAAGCAGAGGACAGATGACTCAAGTGTCCAGACAGCGGTAGAAGCAACTGGTGGCTGTGGTCCGTGATACAACGAGTTCAGTAGTTCAGCGTTCTCCCCAGCTCCCCCAACCCCAGACTCAGCCTAGCTTGAGGCCACCCCCGGTGTTTGGGGACCCTGAGGAGAAGGACTATTATCACCTTCTCTTGTTGCCTGCACTGCCTGACATTCTTCAGTTTACACTTTCCACTTCGTATCCCGTCTGGATCTCTGCCTCTCAGCTTGGGTTTCAAAGAATTAAAATCTGAGCCTGTTATCTACACCTCTCTGACACAGGCAAACTTAGTTGCTTACAGATGATGGATGCAATTATCACCGCCTTTAGCTGAGATGCTTGCTCTTTCATTGAATTTTGTTTGAAAAAAGGAGACAATGGCTCTTTTTTCTTTCCACCTTGGGCTCTAATTTTCATGAAATGCTTGCCTCTTCTGTCTTGGACTCTTGAGGGAGGGGCAAACATGTTCTCAATTCAAACCTTAACCTTAGCTTTGACCCTTCAGCTCTGTCTTCTAGGCCCAAGTGACTCTTCATGCGCAGCTGGACTATTCTTTAATACCTATTTAATGCGCCAGAGCTGTTCGTATAGTAATAGTCACTATCACCTCCAGGAATCTGCCCGCATCCACACCAGAACAGCTGTGATGACCTGTCAACCTTCCCAGGGGTCATTTTAACTTTGTTTTGGTTGTGACATGGGATCGGGGTCTGGGAGTCCTCACTGCGGTCCAGGTGGCTGTCCGGCCAGATATATTTGTACTCGGAAAGCTGATCACACACATATGGCTGACTGGGACTTGGTTGTTTCGTTTGCTTTGTTCCCCGCCCCCCCAGATGCTTTTGTTCCACCTCTTAAAGCCACAGAGTAGATTCAGGGTCTTCCCCAAATATATTAAGGTATGTTATCATTGAAAACCCATGAAATTATGTTTTTAAATGTGGGGGTTATTAGGGTCCATTTTTGTCCAAATGAGAACTGTTTTCTAGGGGAAAAGATGTTTAAGATGAAACCAGAGGAGGAATAGGTCTCATCTGAAGAAACGGGGAGGGAGGATCCATAGGAGGTCTGTGATCCACTTTGAGTTAATATTTTGAGAAAGGTGTAAAGGTCTTGTCTCAGTTCATTTTCTTGCATATGGATGTCTGGTACCTCAAGCACTATTTGTTTGAAGGACAATCTCTCTCCATTGAACTGCATTTGCTTTTTTTGATCAAAGAAAAGTTTATATTTGTGTGGGCATGTTTCTGTGGCCTGTATTTTGTTTCTTTTTGCCTGTTGTTTCCTCAGGATTATACTATCTCGATTACTGTGTAGCTTTACAGTAAATTAGGTAATATCAGTCCTTTTACTTTTTTCTTCTTCAGTACCGTGTTGGCTACTCTGATTTTTTTATTTTCCCATGCAAACTTTAGAGTCAATTTATTAATATCTACAAAATAACTTTTTTGGATTTTGATCTAAATGTCATGATGTCTACAGATCAGGTTGAGAAGAACTGACATCTTAAGAATACNCTCTGATTTTTTTATTTTCCCATGCAAACTTTAGAGTCAATTTATTAATATCTACAAAATAACTTTTTTGGATTTTGATCTAAATGTCATGATGTCTACAGATCAGGTTGAGAAGAACTGACATCTTAAGAATACTGAGATTTCCTGTCCATGAGAATGGAATAGCTCTTTATTCATTTAGATTTCCTCCAAATCCTTCATCACAGTTTTATAGTTATCTTCATATAGCATTATATCTATTTTGTTAGATTTACACTTCAGTTAGTTCAGTTACTCAGTCGTGTCCAACTCTTTTCGACCCATGGACTGCAGGATACCAGGCCTCCTTGTCCATCACCAACTCTCAGAGTTTACTCAGACTCTTGTCCATACAGTTGGGGATGCCATCCAACCATCTCATCCTCTGTCATCCCCTTCTCCTCGCTCCTTCAATCTTTCCCAGCATCAGGGTCTTTTCCAATGAGTCAGTTCTTTGCATCAGGTGCCGAAAGTATTGGAGTTTCAGCTTCAGCATCAGTCCTTCCAGTGAATATTCAGGACTGATTTCCTTTAGGATGGAATGGTTGGATCTCCTTGCAGTCCAAGAGACTCTCAAGAGTCTTCTCCAACACCACAGTTCAAAAACATCCATTCTTTGGCACTCAGCTTTCTTTATAGTCCAATTCTCACATCCATACATGACTACTGGAAAAACCATCACTTTGACTAGATGGACCTTTGTTGGCAAAGTCATGTCTCTGCTTTTTAATATGCTGTCTAGATTTCACTTAAGTGTTTCATTTTTGGAGGGTGTTGATTTAAATGGTGTAGTGTTTTTAATTTCAAATTCCAATTGTTCATTAATGTTATACGGGAGAGAAATTGACTTTTGTATGTTAACCACTGGGCTTCCTGGGTGGCTCAGTGGTAAAGAATCTGCCTGCCAATGCAGGAGACACAGGAGATGAAGTTTCGATCCCTGATCCGGGAAGATCCCCTGGAGGAAGGAAAGGCAAGCCACGTGGAAAATCCCATGGACAGAGGAGCCTGGTGGGCTACAGTCCATAGGATTGCAAAGAGTCAAACATGACTGAGTGACTAAGCACACACACACGTACAAACATACACACATGTTAACCATTAAGTAGATGTTAGCAGTAGTGTTTTTTTTATAGATTTTTTTCCTGTCAAGTTGAGGAAATTCTCTCTATTCATAGTTTGCTGAAAAATTTTATCATGAATGGATGTTAGATTTTTATCAAATGTTAGAGAAAATCTAATAAATGTTAGATTTTTTTCTATATCTATTGATACCATCATATGATTTTTCTTCTTTAACCTGATGTGATGGATTATATTAATTGATTTTTTAATTCATATCTGGGAAAAATCCTATTTGATCGTGGTGTATGATCTTTTTATGCAGTTTTGCTAGTATTTTCTTGAGGATTTTTGAATCCATGTTAACCAGAGATATTGGTCTGTAATTTTCTTTTTCTGTAGTTCTTTTGCTATAAGAACAATGTTGGCCTTATCAAATTAATTAGTATTATTAATTAATAACCTATTTTCTGGAACGAGTTGCTAAGAATTGGTATTAATTTCTCCTTTAAGTGTTTGATAAAATTCAACATTGAAACCATCTAGGCCTAGTGCATTCTGTTTCAGGAAATTATTAATTTTTGATTTAATTTCCCTAATAAATATTGGCTTATTCAGTGTATCCCTTTCTCCTTGTGTGAGTTCTTGTACACTGTATCTTTTAAGAACTTGGCTTGTTTCCTCTAGGTTATAAAATTTGTGAGAATAGAGTTGTATATAATATTCCTTTATTATGCTTTCCCCTTTTTATTATCCTTTTAATGTACATGGAATCAGTATTCTCTCATTTGTGATAATAGTGATTTGTGTCTTCTTTTATTTCTAGTTAAGGATTCATTGATTTTATTAATATTGATATTATATTTTCAAGAAAAACTTTTGGTTTTACTGATGCCTTCTATTAATTTCATATTTTCAATTTTGTTGAGTTTTGCTCTATTTTTTATTTCTTTTATTCTGTTTAAAATTGAATTTAATTTGTTTTCTTTTTCTAGTTTCCCAAGGTAGAAGCTTAGATTATCAAGTTTAGATCTATTTTTTTTCCTAATACATCCTTTCATTTCCTCTAAGCACTGCTTTTGCTACATTCAACAAGCTTTGATATTTTATTTTCACTTTCAATGAGTTCAAAATATTTAAAAATTTCTCTTGACAATTTTCTTTGACCCAGGTGTTATATAAAAGCATGCTGTTTGATTGCCAAATAGTTTGGAATTTTCCAGCCACCCTTCTGTTTTTGATATCTAGTTTAATCCCAGTGTGGTCTGAGAACATCCTTTGATTTCTGCTCTTTCAAAATTGTCAGGGTGTGTTTTGTAGCCCAGATGTGGTCTGCTTTGGTGGATGTTTCATGTGATCCTGAGAAAAATGTGTATTCTACCATTGTTGGATGAAGTATTCTAAAAACGTCAATTAGATTCAGTTGATTGATGGTGCTGTTCAGTTCAACTGTATCCCTACTGATTTTCTGTCTGTTGGATCTTGTGATTACTGATAGAAAGAGGATAGGGTTTAAAAAACACGTGTCCCTTGTAGTTTAGCCATCCAAATAAGTGTGCAGCCATATCTCACTGTTGTTTTTATTTACTGTTTCCTTTTAAAACAATCTCAAACTTTCCAAAAATTTCCAAATACAGTACAAAGAGTTATTTTTCTCTCTCCTGAACTGTTTGAGAGTAAGCTGCTTATCTAATGTTCCATCATTTTTGTATACTTTAGGGTGTATTTCCCACAAACAAGGACATTTTCTAACATCAATACAAGAATACCGGAGTGGGTTGCCATTTCCTGCTCTAGGGGATCTTCCTGACCCAGCAATCTAGCCCAAGTTCTGGCATTGGTAGGTGGATTCTTTACCACTGAGCCACCAGGGAAGCCCCATCTATCTACCGGCTGCTGCTGCTGCTGCTGCTGCTAAGTCGCTTCAGTCTGTGCGACCCCATAGACGGCAGCCCACCAGGCTCCCCCGTCCCTGAGATTCTCCAGGCAAGAACACTGGAGTGGATTGCCATTTCTTTCTCCAATGCGTGAAAGTGAAAAGTGAAAGTGAAGTCGCTCAGTCGTGTCCGGACTCTTAGCGACCCCATGGACTGCAGCCCACCAGGCTCCTCCATCCATGGGATTTTCCAGGCAAGAGTACTGGAGTGGGGTGCCATTGCCTTCTCTGCATCTATCTACCTACCTATATTAAAATACTAAATTCATGCCTATGCTCAGTTTCTAATCCAGCACATCTGGGTTCAACCTAGTTTTCTCCCTTTTCATTCCAGCAGTTCCCACTGTTCTCATCCCACCCTAGCCCTGATACCTGGGGCTACTCCAGTTCCTTGCCACCTGGATGCTGATGCTGATGCCAGTCTTCCNCTAGTTTTCTCCCTTTTCATTCCAGCAGTTCCCACTGTTCTCATCCCACCCTAGCCCTGATACCTGGGGCTACTCCAGTTCCTTGCCACCTGGATGCTGATGCTGATGCCAGTCTTCCTTCGTCCCACCTAATGGTTTTTGTACTGAATGTTCAGAAAAGGAAGGGGAGGGAAGAACATGGGGAGATATAGAGAAATGAATCAATAGCTTTGGCAGAGACTTAGAAGATAGTGATGGAACTCCAGCTGAGCTATTTCAAATCCTGAAAGATGATGCTGTGAAAATGCTGCACTCAATATGCCAGCAAATTTGGAAAACTCAGCAGTGGCCACAGGATGGGAAAAGTCACTCTTCATTCCAATCCCAAATAAAGACAATGCCAAAGAATGCTCAAACTACCACACAATTGCACTCATCTCANTATAGTCCATGGGGTTGCAAAGAGTTGGACACAACTGATCCACTTTCACTTTCAATAATGGTAGGTCTAGCGGCATTTAGTCCAAAGCAGGCTAGGTGCTCACCAAGTCTATCTCCTTTTTTTGGGAGCATGGATAGATTTTATTTCCCAGCTTTCTTTGATGGCAGGCTGGGGCCAAGTGCTTGAGTTCTGGAGAAAGAAATGTGTGCAGAGTTGATGTGTATCACTTTTAAGCATGGTCATAATTCCTCTCAGTTACACTTCTCTGTCTTCTCCCATCTGAGGACTAGATCATTCCCGGTTTACCTTGAAATTTGTAAAATGGCAAAAACATAAGATAGAAGCACTTGGGTTACCAAGGCACGGCTTGCAAGAGAACTACTCAAGAGAACCACCAAACCGGGAATATTTGCCTTGAACTTGAATGAAAAATTTTTCTATTGCATTAAACCAATAAGACTTTGGGTTGTCTTCTACAGCAGTTAGTCTGTTCAAGTCCAGATATTTATATGTTGAAGTGGAGTCCTTTCATAACGAGAATATGAAATATACATTATTGGCTTAGCCATTGGCTCTGGTAAGGAAACTGGCAGCTGGAAAAATGGTCATCTTGTTTTGCGGTGTCAAGGCATTCAGTAAAATTTCTTCCTGTGCACACTGGAAGGTAGAATCTGTCGGAACTGAACTCTAGATGAAGAACTGAGAAATATGACTCTAGTGGGGTACAGTGTTTTTAATTGGCTGTGTTGGACCGAGAAAAAGCTTGAAAAAGAAATGGCTAGTTCGCAAGTATAAATGAAAGGGAGTAGAGAGAGTCTGGAAATTCAGTTTCACAGAGCTGAAAATGTCAGCTGTGTTGTGGCATCAAAAGAGTGAAAAATGGAATTTAGGAAAAAACTTTAAGCCCTAACGGTCCACTAAATCTTTTCAGGTGAATAAACTGATTCACAAAAAAGATCAGTTGAAGGATAGGGTATTCTCCATTCAGAAGTTCTGGTCTCAGGGTAGCTATTCTTAAACTGAGAGGCATTCTTACAGTGGCAGCAGAGCAGAGGTAAAGCATATTGGAGAATCCTGTCTAGGAAAGGTCTTTGAATGTGGTTTCTGGCACTTGCGACTGCTGGGAAGAAAATTGGTTAGAAGTCTATTAAGTTTTTGAGGAGTTTTCATTTCCAAATAATCCACACACTAAACAAATTTAAAAAAACCTGACTCCTTTAGACTTGCAGCAATCCCTAGGACGCCACAGTTGCAAAAGTATGAGGTGGATTTCCAGTGCTCCCATAGACATGCCCCCCTCTTTCCCACTTCACATAGTGGACAAGGCAGAGATCACGGAGGAAGGAGCCAGGATCCCAGAGAAAGATGGACATGGGTATTCCTCTTGGAGAACACAAGAGAAACCTTATCAAGCTTTTCCTATCACCATGTCACAATCCTTCGCATTTTCTACCCCAGAATGACTTCGGCATTGCTGTAGACCATTGACTTCTAGCCTTTTCCGCGTGTTCCCTTTGTCAATGGTGTCGTTAATTACTGTTATCTTGCCTCTGTTCCACCGTTGCATATTGCATATTGGGTGTGTGTATATGCGTGTGTGGTGGTGGTAGGAGATAACTTATCTTCTAATTCATAGATTATCAGAACATAAGGGGCCTTAAGTACCCATAATGGACGAACTGTGCATGTCTGTGGGGTCTGAACTCAGCTAGATGCAGTGATTGGGTGTGACTTTGGGGACCTCATTGGTGAGAGAGTGAGTGTACTTTGTATGTAGGAGGAAGAATGAGCTGAGAATTTGGTGGCCAGAGAAGTCTGTGCCAGAGACTTTTTTAAAAAGTGATTGTCAGTTAATTTTTTAAAAAAGTTTTTTGATGTGAAACATTTTTTAAAGTATTAAATTTGTTACAATATTGCTTCTGTTTTATGTGGTTTTTTTTTTTTTTGGCCCCAAGGCATTTGGGATCTTAGCTTCCTGACCAGGGATCCGATCCTGCACCCCTGCTTTGGAAGGCAAAGTCTTAACTGGGACTTCCAGGGAAGTCCTTATGGCAGAGGCTGGCTAGATGCTCAGGAATCTCATTCCCTCCTCCTGAGCACACAAGGATAATACCTTTCTCTATTTCTCGTGAAATTAGATTGAAATAACGTGAGCCACTGTCGGCCAGTGGTCTGTTGCAGAAGTGATGCACACCACTTCTGGCCTGGGCCCAGAACCCTCTGTGCACTCACCTCCCCGGCTTTCTCCTCCTTCATCCACCTTGGAATTTACATCAGCAAGAACACCCCTTGATCATGTTCAGTCACTGTAATTTTGGAGGTGTTTTTTCCTATCAAGCAGCATATCCTGAATAATACACCACACCATATCTTGGGAGGATGGAGAGTAATCACTTAAGATGGGGCATCTTTGTTGTTAAAGATGGAATGAATACAGTTTCTTACTCTGATCTCCAGCATGACCTCTAACCCTGAATAGGTTAAAAATCCTGAGTCAGATGTGTGCAAGGAGGAGAATGCTGGTGGTGTTCTGGGAGGTTCTTATAGTGGTGGAGTCCTCCGGGATTTTAAGAGAGTGATCTGAAGAAGGTGGGGGTGTGAAAATAAATCAGTGAGATTTCCACTCCCACTTCACTCATTTTGAGAAAATATCTAGCTGAGGAAATTTAGAGTACGATCCATTTGCAGAGTGTTAGGTCCAAGGGCACCACTCTCTTTCCAAGGTTCCCAAGAGCTCCTTTTGTAATGACCTGAGCTTTGAAGTTTGTTTAGGGAAAATATTACAGTTTGAGAAGCAACCGCTAGAGTGTGTGTGTGTGTGTGTGTGTGTTTCCTCAGGGTATGCTATTCTCATTGCTGTTGTTATTTAGTCACTAAGTCGTGTCCAACTATTTCATGACCCCGTGGACTGTAACCCACCAGGCTCCTCTGTCCATGGGATTTCCCAGGCAAGAATACTGGAGTGGGTTGCCATTCCTTCTCCAGGGGATCTTCCCGACCCAGGGATGGAACCCACATCTCCTGCGNCTGTAACCCACCAGGCTCCTCTGTCCATGGGATTTCCCAGGCAAGAATAATGGAGTGGGTTGCCATTCCTTCTCCAGGGGATCTTCCCGACCCAGGGATGGAACCCACGTCTCCTGTGTTGGCAGGTGGGTTCTTTACTACTAAGCCATGCAGGGATATCTTTAAGCTGAAGTAGTCCACGGAAATGTTCCAAGTTCAGAATCGGGCAGGCAGAGGCAGCTGCTAAAGAGCCTCCCAGGGCAAGTGTTTACTGTAGTCCATGTTCTAAAAGCTCCTTTCTTTTCATCACCCTTCAGTATTGCCTATGAGCCAGGCTAATAGTTTGGGGAGTATAGAGACTGTACAAAATCTTTACATTAATTATTTTAGGGCAAAAAAAGGCCTTCAACCTAAAGACAGCATTAAAGGAAGTATGCTTAAAGAATTAGTGAGGAGAATCATACCAATCTATTCCAAGAAATTGGATGAATTTAATTAATTATTCTACTATTATTATGTTTTATATTTTGGCCATTCTGCACAGCATGTGGGATCTAGTTCCCGGATCAGGGGTTGAACCCACTGGCAGCGTGAAGTCTTAACCACTGGACCACCAGTGAAGTATCGATCAGATGAATTTTCAATGAGATAGATGTTTTTCTGGAAACTCCAATAAGGGATCTTCCCTGATGGCTCAGATGGTAAAGAATCTGCCTGTGATGTAAGAAACCCAGGTTCAATTCCTGGGTCAGGAAGATCGCCTGGAGAAGGAAATGACAACCAGCTCCAGGATTCTTACCTGGAGAATTCCATGGACAGAGGAACCTGAAGGGCCCCAGTTCATGGAGTGGCAATGAGTCAGACATGACGGAGCAACTGACACTTTCACTTCCAAGAAGATAAACAGCAAGAATGAATTCCCTGATGTGACTTACTTGGGAGAGGCAAAAATTCTCCTCCTATTGTATCTTGAACCCATTGCAATCAGACTTTTATTTTCATCTCTCCACTGAAATGACTCTCCCGAGCATCTCTAAGGACTCCATGTTAACCCAGGGGTTGTTTTTCCATCTTGTTTGGTCTTCCAGTAGTATCTGACACACGATTTACTATGGTTTCCTCGGAATAGCTTCTCCATTTGGATTCTCATTCACCTGGGTTGTTTTAAGTTCTTTTTTCCTTTGCTGGTCTCTCCTTGATATTTATGTAAATGTTCATTTTCTCCAGACTTACTGTTTTAATCTTTTTTTCTTTTCTATGTTCATACATTTGGTGACCTCATCTATACTCTTTTGGCTTTAAATGCCATCCATATACTCATGATTTCTGGATTTATATCCCCACACTGTACCTCTTCTCTGAACTCCAGACTCATACAGCAAAATGCCTTCTGGAATCTTCTCTTTAATTTCTTTTTAGCAGCCATCACAAAATTTATTCCTGATATTCCCCTGACAAGCCTTCTTCTCATGTGCTTTTCTCATATCCGTAAATTACAACTCAGCCCTTCCAGTAGCTCAGGCCAGAGGCCTTCATATAGCCCTTCATTTATCTCTCATACTTGAGTTTATATGAAAGAGCAAGTCCTTTGTTTTGACCTTCAGTGTATAATTAGACTGCAGCTCCTTTTCACTGTCTTGGACTTCTGCTTCTGGTTATGATGAAATAGTTTATATCCAAGCTGCCTTCTTCAGAGAATGACTAGGAAACCTGGATGAAACGGAAGGAAATCAATTCAAAGTCATCTGAGAGCTGTCAGTGCATCCAGGACTTGCTTGACTAAGAGCTCAGAGAGCAGAGAATATTCCAAGGCAAGTGCAAAATTTTGTTATTATTCCTCTTATTGGTTGATCCATAAATTCCATAAAGTAAACATCAAAGCAGCAAAGCAGGGAGCTGGGAGATAAAAGGCTGAGAAGCTCATTAAAATTTTCCTGGGTTGTAGGGAGCAGGTGGATGTCAGAGCTGGGAAATTACTAGGATTTGATGACCCAAGGTTTTCAAGGGAAGAAAGATGTAGAAGAGTGAGTCTGATACTCTGCACTGCTTTTTCCAACTAAAGCATGTGTCTGTTCACACAGGGTCAAGGGCTGAGAGGCCAGGAAGCTAAGCTGATGTATTTTTCAGCCTCGTGGTGCTCAGGAGACAGTGTTTAGAGTTCAGGGCCCCTGTACACTTATCAAACTTGCAGTGAAAACTCCTGAAGGTCTATATCCTAGGAGCAATGGAGAACTCAAAATAGTTTCTTCAGAGACTAAAATCCAGTCTTGAGTAAGTTGTTTCTGATCAGACAGGTTAAGATCAGCAGCTGCTACTCTAAGTTTTGCCCAAAGTTAATATAAATCCTCTCTGGTGGAAGACAACATCCTCCATAGTGCCTATACTTTTTTTCATGACATGATGTCATTCACACACTATACTTTATAGTAGGGCAAATGTCATGCATTCAATAAAATTGATATATTAACAAAACCAGAGATGACTAAAATCAAAAGACACAATGTAAACAGACCCACAGTTGGTCCAGTTATCAGACGTATCAGCTATAGATGCTAAGATAACTGATGGCTATGTTCCAGAAGATAGATGACACAATGGAGAATATCTGCCAAGAAGAGGAATCATTTTAAAAATTAAATAAACTGATGTTAGGAAGCTTCAGCCACAGAGGCTAAGTTCTTCATAGCTAAGTGTAATATCAGGTTAGATGTGGCTGAAGAATGAGTTAATAAATTGGAAGAAAGGCAAGAAGGAAACTATACGGAACAAAGCATAGAGGGGAAAAAAGAAAACACTGTATGTTTCCCAGAATGCATAAATAATGCACGGGAGAGTAACAGAGACTGACGTAAGGGTAATTAGAGTCTCATGCGGGGCAGAGGAAGTGAACGGGACAGAGCAGCGTCCAAAGGGCTGGCCAGTGCTGAGTACATCCCAAAACTGATGGAAGAAATCAAGCAATAGATTCAAGAAGTCCTTTGAACCACAAGCAGGATAAATACTAAGAAAACCACACAGAGGTACCTGAAAATAAGGCAACTTAAACCACGACAAACAGAAAACCTTAAACGTAACTAGAGAAGAAAATGACGCTTGTAAAGAATCGATAGTCTGGTGTCTCAAAAGAAATGATGCAAGTCAGAATAACAAAATAAAAGAAATGCCATGTTTAAAATGCTGAAAGACAGTCGCAGTCTATCACACAAGATCAAGTAAAGACATAGCAATTGGGAAGTTTACATCGTTATCTGTCACCTGTGTCCTAAAGACAAACAGGGTGGAGATAATGTGCTTGGAGATTTTGGTAAGCCTCAGACTTGTTCCGACTACCCTGCCAGGTAACGCCAGAGAGAGTTGCAGTCTCCTTATAAGCATGAACTAATTACAAGTGGGGATGGTTACTACATTCTTCTTTGATCACAGTCTCTTCCCCCACCCTTCAGGAAGTGATTACAAAGACTTCTTTGCCAGACTGCATAGGAGGAGGGAAATAAATGATGTGGAACATTTTCAGCAGAATGAAGATGCAAATGTGAGTGAAGCAGATGAAAGGAATCTGGGAATTGTAAGCCTAGCTAGTAGCTGGCCATTAGAATCCAAACAGTCCTAGAACTTGGCCTCTAAGTCAGCGGATCTACAATGGCCAATTAATTCCTTTGATGGAAGTTGGAGAGGCTAAAGAGCGAAAGAGGAACCAGATCTGATGGAATTATGGTACATCTGGACAGTGGGTAATGATTTTACCCAGCTGTTCGAAAGTGCCAGCTGGCTCAGAGAGGAGTGTAGCAACCTAGTGGTTGAGAAGAACAGATGGGATGTTTGGGGAAGAAATTATTTGAATGTACTGAGATGACTTTGTGTGTGTGTGTGTCGTGTTTATTACTAGGATGGAAAAGTTTTTACTGGAGCAAGGATTCATTAAGGAGAGTCAGCCAAAGGAAATGATAAGTGAATTCCTGGGGATCAGAATTCCTGGGACTATGTGATCATGGCATGCTGGGACCAGCTTATACTGGTGGTAAGAAGCGATTGTGCACTTTTCTCCCCAATCCCATGCTCAGTGATGTGTTTGGTAGCTTGAAATCTGCCATCAGTTCAGTTCAGTCGCTCAGTTGTGTCTGACTCTTTTCGACCCATGGACTAGCAACTAGTCCATGAAGGACTAGGCTTCCCTGTCCTTCACCAACTCCCAGAGCTTGCTCAAACTCATGTCCGAGTCAGTGATATGCCATCCAGCCATCTCTTCCTCCATCGTCCCCTTCTCCTCCTGCCTTCAATCTTTCCCATCATCAGGGTCTTTTCCAATGAGTCAGCTCTGCATCAGGTGGCCAAAGTACTGGAGCTTCGGCTTCAGCATCAGTGAATGAATATTCACTGATNGGAATCTGGGAATTGTAAGCCTAGCTAGTAGCTGGCCATTAGAATCCCACAGTCCTAGAACTTGGCCTCTAAGTCAGCGGATCTACAATGGCCAATTAATTCCTTTGATGGAAGTTGGAGAGGCTAAAGAGCGAAAGAGGAACCAGATCTGATGGAATTATGGTACATCTGGACAGTGGGTAATGATTTTACCCAGCTGTTCGAAAGTGCCAGCTGGCTCAGAGAGGAGTGTAGCAACCTAGTGGTTGAGAAGAACAGATGGGATGTTTGGGGAAGAAATTATTTGAATGTACTGAGATGACTTTGTGTGTGTGTGTGTGTAGTGTTTATTACTAGGATGGAAAAGTTTTTACTGGAGCAAGGATTCATTAAGGAGAGTCAGCCAAAGGAAATGATAAGTGAATTCCTGGGGATCAGAATTCCCGGGACTATGTGATCATGGCATGCTGGGACCAGCTTATACTGGTGGTAAGAAGCGATTGTGCACTTTTCTCCCCAATCCTATGCTCAGTGATGTGTTTGGTAGCTTGAAATCTGCCATCAGTTCAGTTCAGTCGCTCAGTCGTGTCTGACTCTTTTCAACCCATGGACTAGCAACTAGGCTTCCCTGTCCTTCACCAACTCCCAGAGCTTGCTCAAACTCATGTCCGAGTCAGTGATATGCCATCCAGCCATCTCTTCCTCCATCGTCCCCTTCTCCTCCTGCCTTCAATCTTTCCCATCATCAGGGTCTTTTCCAATGAGTCAGCTCTGCATCAGGTGGCCAAAGTACTGGAGCTTCGGCTTCAGCATCAGTGAATGAATATTCACTGATGATTTCCTTTAGGATTGACTGGTTTGATCTCCTTGCAGCCCAAGGGACTCTCAAGAGTCTTCTCCAACACCACAGTTCAAAAACATCAAATCTTTGGTGCTCAGCTTTCTTTATGGTCCAACTCTCACATCCATATAAGAAATCTGTCATAGTGAGTGCCACAAATCAGGACTCCCCTACTCTGAGAACCAATTGATAAACACTTGCCAGTACACCACTGGAGTTATGCCATATGACATATTCCATAAAACCAGTTACTGGGACTATCTGAACAGATTAAGACATCTTTTAAATGTTATCTCCCATTGTTTATCTCAAGCTTAGACTTAAGATCAAGTTCCATTTTTCTTTTACCTTCCGGAACGTACCCCTGATTTTACAATAAGCACTTTAAACTTAAATTGTCTAAAATTCAGTATCTTCTTTCCCAGACTACTTTTTCTTCAGGTGTTCTTTACTGTAGTTATTGACAACATAAGCTAGGGACCCAAATCAGAAACGTAGATGCCTCTGTGGTTACCATTCTCTGATGATCACTGGATCTTCGCAGACCAACCTAATTAGCATATACTATTCTTATTTATTTTCCCATTTCCTCTATTAATCCTATTGTTTTGGTTCAGGCCTCAGACTGCTGCCTCCCCCAGTTTCTTCAAACACTTAAATCATTAGAATATTTCAGTCAATATCCATGCTTCTTTTCTAGAGATTTGGGTTCAATTCTGAGGAGAGATCTGACGTCAATATTTTTTTTTTCTTTTTAAAAATCTAATTTTGTTTTTGTTTATTTTTCGGCTGTGCCGCATAGCATATGAGATCCTCATCCTAGACCAGGGATCGGGCCCCTGCCTCCTGCATGGGAAGTGCAGTCTTCCTCTGGACTATTACCGAAGTCCCTGGGATCTGTATTTTTAATAGGTGATCTGAATTTCAGACAAACCTAATTCTCAGCTAAGGTTGGAAAATAGATACCCAATAGAGATCAAAATTTCTAGTCTTGAAATCCAAACCCAACCATAATCTGTTCTCTGCCTGTTTTTCTAGCTTTATCTTCTGTTACTTTCCAGCACATCTTCACTTCTTATATGATTTCACCAACCATTTATTATGCTCCAACTGTGTACCAGAACCTGTCTTAGGTGCCCACAATTACAGTGGTGGAAACAGACAAGTTATTTGTACGTACGAGCCAAGCGTCACAGGGGGGTCACCAGTCACACCATTCCTAGACATGCCTTTGCACTTTGGCCCTTCATATTCTTCTTGTCTGGCTGCCCTGCCACTCATCAGCCTTCTCTGATGACCTTCTGCTCCCAGTTCATTCCTCTGTTTTATCTACAAGGTTGATTTCCTGGTCTTTTTCTCTTACTAGACTTCTGACATCTTCCTGGAAGAGTTTTCAACCCCTGGTGTCTAGACTACTCCACTGTTCTTGCCTGGAGAATTCCATGGACAGAAGAGCCTGGCAGGCTACATACAGTCCATGGGGTCGCGAAGAGTCAGACACGACTGAGCGACTAACACACACACACACACACACACACACACACACACACTCACACACACACAGTGTCTAGACCAATAATTGACATATAATAGTTCTCAACCACATTGAAAAATACTGAATGAATATTGCTCAACTAGTAAGTAAGACAGAAGGGATTTGAATTGAGGAGTATCTGACCCCAAAGTCATGCCCTTTTAACTAATCTGCACTCTTTCAATAAAGTGTGGTTTACCTTGTCAGAAGAGCCATTCTTTAATCATTCAAGGAGAATCAAATGATACTCACAGACAGAACTACTACCCGTCCAAAGGGAGATGTGCCAATTTACCACTTTAGTTGATCAATATCTAATCCAGATAGGAAAGTTCATGCCAAAGATTTGAGATTTATTAAACTAACAAAAGAAGAAGACAAATTTCTTCATTTATTCTTGGTCTGAATAGACATAGCTTTACCATGCAGATATATTTCCCCTAACTAGGAAAGGGGGCAAGCCAAGGCTAGATAGTGATATTTCCTAATACAGTTTTCATCTAACCAACTAAACTTATTTCTAGGTGTAGGTCAAGTGCAGAACCTGGCACACAAAATTCCTCAGAAGCATTTCAGAAATATTGAATTAGAAGAGGAGGCTTATATTGTTTGGCAGAAAATGAATATCACTCTCAATCAATTTAAACATTCACTTTACTGAGGAAATTAATGCAACTCCTGTGATTCTTATTCTTTAGCATAGAAAAATTGGTACAGCAAAAGCTAACGACTAAAAATTTAGAGTCTGGTCTGTCATCTGATTTGGGAAATGGGTGCTGACTCTGCTAGTTCTATTAAAAATGCTGTCCATAAAATATTCGTAGGCTAGTTTGGCACAAGTTGTTTTAGAATGGCGAGAAGGACCATTATTAATAAAAGCTTCTCGTTCCCTTCTAATTAATTCATGGCATTGCCACCAGAGTGTTCTTGCTGTGTCATAAATTTGATTATGTCACCTCCCCCTCCGCTGAAAAACTTGAATGACTCCACACCTCCTATAACAAAATGTGTAAATTCCTTAGCTTTGAATTTGTTTCCTACAACCTGATCAACCCCCATCTTTCTAATTCACAATTCTCAGTTCTAAATGCAAATACACATTGCATTCTTTAATTACTGGAATGCTCACCCTTAAATGCCTCTTGACCGCACCCCCCCCTTCCTTGACCGGCTATTTTATCTGCCTTCAAGCCTTTACTTCTTGTTTCCTGACAGCTCCTACCATCACTCTTGTTTTTCCCGTTCTTAACAATCCCTCAAGGATGATTCATTGTTTTCTCATCTATGTTCACGCATAATTTATACAGAAGTGTATGAATCAAACCTTAGGACACATGGTCTGACAAGCACAAGTTTAATTAAGAGAACAGAATAGTCA
Organism: Raphicerus campestris; assembly: GCA_006410735.1. NCBI lineage: Eukaryota > Metazoa > Chordata > Mammalia > Artiodactyla > Bovidae > Raphicerus > Raphicerus campestris. Next base: position 119,886 of record SJYW01029337.1, read on the forward strand.
AAATGGTTCCAGAAAATTTGGGGTGTGTAGTTGCCATAATTATGACATTTATCACTAGTACCTTGGGTCAAGCATTCTATTGTATGGATGTATGAATAATTCCTTGCTTATTTCTCAATTTCTTATCTATTTATTTCTTCAATAAATATATTTGAAGGCCTATCTTGTGTTATGCACCATCACAGGCAAGGGAGATATAAAGAGAAGAGGAGATGTTTGTGCTTTCATGGAATTATATTCTGTTCAAAGAGACAGTGAAGAAACAACTAAGGAAATACCTTCAAATAGTGGTAATTACTATGGAGAAAATAAAAAATTATAATAGAGAGTGACCTGAGAGGTGGGACTGGGCAATATCAGATACGGAGCAATTTCTGTAATAATAGATTTCTTTTTCTAGACCCCCAATGCAATAGAAAAGTGTAGGGAAGTTTTGACCAAAAATTTTTAAAAAATCACAGAATCTCGCAGAGCCCTATATTACTGAGATTTTGTGGAGACTTCTCCAAGTAGGCGTGGTCCATTATTAACTCCATTTTGTGGCCCTCTCCCTTCTGGAGGATTAGGGGTAAGGCTGAGAATTCCAAGCTTCTAATCATCCTTTGGTCTTTCTGGAGCCATCCAAGAGCTCACCCAGGGTCACCTCAGGAAAACAAGAGATGCTCTGACTGCTCTTATCACTTAGGCACTTGGGGGTTTAGAAGCCCTGTGTCCGGGATGGGGACCAAAGACAAATGTTAGAAGGAGATGCTCCTACTATTAGCAAAAGAGCTTTAGGAGCTCTGTGCCAGAAACCAGGAGCAGAGACCAATACATTTATTCTCTTTTATCTCACAGTGGCCAATGCTGTTTTCTCTCTAACCTTGCTGCTGCTGCTGCTAAGTTGCTTCAGTTGTGTCCGACTCTGTGCGATCCCATAGACGGCAGCCCACCAGGCTCCCCCATCCCTGGGATTCTCCAGGCAAGAACACTGGAGTGGGTTGCCATTTCCTTCTCCAGTACATAAAGGTGAAACGTGAAAGTGAAGTCGCTCAGTCGTGCCTGACTCTGTGCGACCCCATGGGCTGCAGCCCACCAGGCTCCTCCATCCATGGGATTTTCCAGGCAAGAGTACTGGAGTGGGGTGCCATTACCTCTCTCTAACCTTACCAGTGTGTTTTTATGAAGCAAACATCAAACATTGTGGAATTCTATCCATAAACGTATCAGTATGGATCTTTAAAGGATAAGAATGCTTTAAAAAATTTTTTTATGTTTATTTCAGGCATTAGCATTAACAGAACATTGTGGCCATTCCTGTGAAATGCATGCTTAGCATTTTAACTTATTATTAATATTTTGACTGTACTGCGTTTCTTTGCTGCATGAGCTTTTCTCTGGCAAATAGGGGCTGCTCTAGTTGCACCGTGCGGGCTTCTCATTGAGGTGGTGTGGACTTCAGTAGTTGTTGTATAAGGACTCACTAGTTGCCGCGTCCAGGCTCTAAAGCACAGGCTTGATAGTTGTGGTGCACAGGCTTAGTTGCTCTGTGGTTTGTGTGATCTTCCTGGATCAGGCATGGAACTCGTGTCTCCTGCACTGGCAGGTGGATTCTTTACCATTGAGCCTCCAGGGAAGTCCCTTTGAATATTAGTATTTTGTTAATATTATCAAGTAGGAAGCAGTATTCAAATTTCTGATTCTCTCACATTTTTTCCCCAGTGTGTGTTTGAATTGGGATATCAATAAAGTCTGTATCTTGCAATTAGTTGATATATTTTCACTTACACACACTCTGATTTCATCAATGGTGCTTTTAAAAAACAACCAATGCTCTGGGTTTACTTCAATCTCTTTCTTTTTTTTTTTTTTGCTATTTTTTGTTGTTTTCAGGAAAACAACTCTTTTGTCCTGCAAAGGACTCCACACGTGGATTTTGCTGGTCACATTTCTGTAGTTTTCCTTTAACATGTTCTCCAGTCCCCTGTATTTTATTCATCTAGAAAGTGGATATAGAGGCTTAATCAGATTCAGATTTGATTCATTATTTTATTTCTGGACCAGATTTGGTTGTTTTTTAAAAGCAGCATTGATGAAATCAGAGTATGTGTAAGTGAAGAGAGTTGATTGGAGAGGGAAAGGGCAGTTTTATTATCATTTTAAAATACATTTTCTTCAAAATTATGGCCTTAGAATTGGTCCTATGTATGGATGTGAGAGTTGGACGGTGAAGAAAGCTGAGCACCGAAGAACTGATGTTTTTGCACTGTGGTGTTGGAGAAGACTCTTGAGAGTCTCTTGGACTGCAAGGAGATCCAACCAGTCAATCCTAAAGGAGATCAGTCCTGGGTGTTCATTGGAAGGACTGATGCTGAAGCTGAAACTCCAATACTTTGGCCACCTGATACAAAGAGCTGACTCATTGGAAAAGACTCTGATGCTGGGAGGGATTGTGGGTAGGAAGAGAACGGGATGACAGAGGATGAGATGGCTGGATGGCATCACCAACTCGATGGACATGAGTTTAAGTGAACTCCGGGTTAGTGATGGACAAGGAGGCCTGGCGTGCTGTGATTCATGGGGTCGCAAAGAGTCGGACACGACTGAGCGACTGAAATGAACTGAACTGAACATCTTTCAAATTGATTGGACTTTAAAAAATGAACATGCATTTAAAACAAACAAAAGCTTTATTTGTTTATTTTGGGCTGTGCTGGGTCTTCATGGCTGTGCACAGGCTTTCTCTAATTGCAGAGAGCAGTGCCTACTCTCTAGTTGTGGTGCCCAGGCTTAGCTGCTCTGAAGCACCTGGGGTCTTCCTGGAGCAAGGATTGAATGTGTGTCCCCTCCAATTGGCAGGCAGATTCTCAACCCCTGGACCACCCTGATGTGATATTTTGAAGTGGTCAAAGTGGAATCAGAACAGAGGTCTTCTCACTGCTAGTCTGATATTCTGGATTTTGCTATTTCACTTGCTTTGGCTATTTCATGACAAAATCCTCACTCCATTTCGTGTTCTGATCTCTCTTAAGCACTCCTTTCATAGAGGGTTACACTGAAGAAATATTAGAAGTTTAGAAAATCTGATTCAGGCTGCGGCTCTGGGATAGCTGCCAAGTTTTTGCAAAGTGCTTTTCAATAATTCATAATTCCTTAAACATGGAAACCCACTGCCTAAATATAGCCTGAGAAAATGTGCTCCAGTGCTTAGGAAAGCTGAAAGCTGTGTATTCAAATACATTAAACTTCTCCATCCCTTCAGACAGACACATCCAGTGTCACCCATTTGTTTGTACAAAATGCTTTAAAATAACCCCTATTGAAATACATGGGCACCCGTGATGCCATTCTGTGGCTTGTCATATTTGTGTTGTTTTGGGTTTTTTTGCAAGTTCAGCACTTAGGAGCTTCTTTTCCTTTAGTTTGGCAAGACTATCAAGTGCCCTGATGTCAAGATCCCTGCACAGGATGCTGGAGGGCCAAAGGAGGGGTTAGTGGTGGACTCCAATGGAAGCCAGTGGAAAAGAGTCCACAGAACTGAAAGGCCAGCTCTTCCCAGACAACTGGGAACTTGAACGCCCAGCTGAGTTCCAGATCTGCAGAGGAGACGTGATGCTCTTGGCCACCTTGTGCTCTGAGGGCCTCTGGGTGGATGAGGGCAAGGCTTTAGATGAGGGTATCAAGAGTCTTCACAGATTTGGTCTCTTTAAGGTCCAGGATGGTTTCTCCTGAGAGGATGTCTTTGGAGGAAGATTTGTCACTGAAATTTCTGATCAAGCTCACTGAGTCTGTAACTGGAGCTGGTCTTCCCCTCTGCCTCGGAGCTTTGGTGGCTTGGTTTCTGAAGACAGCCAAGCCCTGAATTGGCCTGGGCTCCTAATCCCTATCTTAATCTCTGTTGATAATAAATCTTAAGACATCTTTCTCTGTTCATCCTGCAGGAACATAGTGACTGGCCACATTCTAACCACCTCCTTCTCCCCCACACACACCCCATAGTATTCGTTCTTGCCTTCTCAGCATCTCTCCACACACTCCCTGTTTTCCTGTGTTCTGCTTAAGTGGTTCCTCTGTCGAGCAGATTTTCCTGAACTGGTTCCTCTCTTAGTTTGCACAGTCTAGTTTTTTTTCCCCTCATTGCTATTGCCACAGCTTGCATTTATTGATTTCTTTGTGGTTTTACTTAATTTCTGTCTTTCACTCCCCAACACTCCCGCTAAGCGTAAACTCCATTCGAGCGGGGATCACACCTCTCTTATCCACGGCTGTATTCCTATTAGTACAATGTGCGGACCATGACAGGTCTCAGTACATATTTGGTGAATCAGTGATTGACTGAATTAATTCTCGAATTGTGTCCCACCTGAGTCTAGTCTGTTTGCCAATCTTCTATTGAATCCAATATTAAAAAACTGATGATAAAATGTAGTAACTACTCATTGGAATGGATGTATGCTGGCTGGAAGGACATGCCGATGGTGAATTCTCAACCAGTCTTGAGTACATCAGTGAGTAGACTGAACTTTAGTTGGTTGCAATAGCATGGTTCTGTTCTACATGCACAATGTCTTTTATTAAAGCACTTGAATTTAACAGCAGTAACCAGGTAAGCAGGTCTTTCTTTTTATGAACACAATTTTATTTGACAGAACACCAATACTACTTAAAAAATGACTGAGGCAGCCTTGGAAAACATTTGAACCTAGAGTAATTTCTCTGTTAACTTTCATTTACATCATGTAGCCACCTTCCTGAAGCAGATGATTTTTTTAGAGGCATTTTTAATAATGCAACTTTTCCCTTATAAATTAATTATGAATCATAGACTGGAATTAAAATCTCTTCCTTTGTAAGCTTTGGGTTTGCATAAAATCAAACGATGCCTCATCTGAACTTAATGTTTTCCTCTTCTGATAACACGGTATGTGTTTACCTTTATGAGCTGAGCTATTTAAAGAGAAGGATTTTTCTTGATTTTCTAGACCTTTCAATGAGAAAGGCATGTGTCCTTTCCTTTGTGCCTCTGATTGAAGGGTTTCAAATCTCCTATTTGATAAATATCACAGGAGAAAGAGTACTTAACGCTGCGTACAAAAGCCCTGTGAGTGATACACACACAAATAAATCTCACTTATTCAACAAAGATTTTTTTCAGTTTTTTACTGGAGTATAGTTGTTTTACAACCTGTGTTAGTTTCTACTGTACTGCACAGTGAATCAGCCATGTGTATGCATATATCTCCTCTTTTTAAATTTCCTTTCCATTTAGGTTACCCCAGAGCACTGAGGAGAGCTCCCTGGGTTATAGTGGGTTCTCATTAGTTATCTATTTTTTACATTGTGTCAGTATTGTTTATATGTCAATCCTAATCTCCTAATTCTTTGCACACCTGCTTTCCCCCTTGGTATCCATACATTTGTTTTCTATGTCTGTGTCTCTGTTTCTGCTTTGCAAAAAGATCATCTATGCCCTTTTTCTCGGAGAAGGCAATGGCACCCCCCTCCAGTACTCTTGCCTGCAAAATCCCATGGACGGAGGAGCCTGGTAGGCTGCAGTCCATGGCATTGCTAAGAGTCGGATGTGACTGAGTGACTTCCCTTTCACTTTTCACTTTCATGCATTGGAGAAGGAAATGGCAACCCACTCCAGTGTTCTTGCCTGGAGAATCCCAGGGACGGGGGAGCCTGGTAGGCTGCCGTCTATGGGGTCGCACAGAGTCGAACACGACTGAAGCGACTTAGCAACAGCAGTAGCAGGCCCTTTTTCTAAATTCCATATATTTGTGTTTTTCTTTTTCTGACTTACTTCACTCTGTATGACAGTCTGTAGGTCCATCCATGTCTCTGCAAATGACTCAGTTTTGTCCCTTTTTATGGCTAATATCCCATTGTACCACATCTTCTCTGTTGATGGACATTTAGAATGGCTATTATAAATAATGCTGCAATAAAAACTGGAGTGCACGTGTCTTTTTGAATTATGGTTTTCTCTGGGTATATGCCCTCTAGTGGGATTGCTGGGTCATGTGATAGTTCTATATTTAGTTTTTAAATTGACATTCCCACCAACTGTATAGATACAGGAAGATTGCCTTTTCTTCACCAACAAAGATTTCTTAAGCTCAGAAGTAGGCAAAGATATGAAAAAATAAAGATCATAGCCTCTGATTTAAGACAGAAACTTTTACTCCAGTAGGAAAGACAAGCATGTAAATAATCAGTGTCTGGTGATGGGTCTCAGCTCAGATGAGTAAAGATGAAATGCATTGAGAAAATACAGCAAGGGGGGTACTAACTGCCTGGTAGTGTCCTTTGCTGGTATGTGCTCTCGTGACCGCTATCTACATAGATGGCACATGGAAGTGCACTGCATCTTGGGAAATTCTCCAGACTGCATCACTTCTGTCCACTCTACAGCATCTCCTACTGGGTTTATTCTACTCGGCATCCACTTTGGAACAGGCACCTTGAATTCACCACTGAACAGAGGCTTTGCTTTCTAGTTTTGACCTTCACCTCTCCTCCAGGTCACGAAGCCCTGCCCACAGCTTCATATGCTTAATGAAAAGTCAGTGATCATCAAACTTGGTTGCACAGTAGAATTACCTAGGAAATTTTAAAATACACTGATGCTTGATTCCCTACAGAGATTCTATTTTAATTGTGCTTGGCTGTTGGAATTTTTTAAAGCTCCCCAGTTGATTCTAATAGGCAGCCAAGATAGCAAGTCACTTGGATGAGGGATGCACTGTCTATGTGTCCTACATGGGAATCACCCTTTCTTCCACCCCCAAATCTGTCCTTCCTCTGGGAAATTGGACACAATTTTGTAGATGGTCTCTGAGATTTCCACTGATGCCTGGCTTCTGATGTGGGTATATAAGCAATCCCATAGAATCTTTATTCTGGTTGTCAGCAAAGGCGCAGATGATAGATGTGAGTGCTGGGTCAAAACCTCTCAGACTGATGAGCTGTCACAACTAGGAGCTTTTTCTCATCATCCTGAAAATTGGAGAATCGTTTCTAGGGGCTCTTCAAGCTCTTATCTCACTCTTCTCACTCTGCTGTTTTTTCCCTTGGGTTTACAAGGTTTCTATACCATCTGAAGAATTGATGCTTTCAAATTGTGGTGCTGGAGAAGACTCTTGAGAGTCCTTTGGACTGCATGAAGATCAAAGCTGTTAATCACCAAGGAAATCAACTCTGAATATTCATTGGAAGGACTGGTGCTGAAGCTGAAACTCCGACACTTTGTCCACCTGAGCTGAATCATTAGAGAAGACCCTGATACTGGGAAAGATTGAAGGCAGGAGGAGAGGAGGGTGACAGAGATGAGATGGTTGGCAGGCATCACTGACTCAGTGGATATGAGTTTGAGCCATCTCCCGGAGCTGGTGATGGACAGGGAAGCCTGGCGTGCTGCAGTCCATGGGGTCTCAAAGGGTTGGACATGAATTAGTGATTGAACAACAATAACAATACCACCCAGTTGAGCTCTGTTTCTTGGTTCCTCCTTCTGTCTGTTTCTCTGTAACGATTGCCCCATTTTCCACTTACATATTTTTGGTTTTGATGTCTGTATTTACCTATGGGACATGACCTCTTGTCCTTACTGACTCTTGTCTAAAATTTTTTTGGAGTGATTCCTCCTGTCTTGAATAAGGAGAAATGTGTACCACCGAATGACCTCAGAATAATCTCATTTCCTCACGTAAGACATATATTTAATTATTTTAAAGTGAATATGAAGTAATCATAATCGGGTTGTAAGCATTTTGAGAAATACACTAATGACTGAAATAATTAGAAATGTCCCTGAATGACAAGGAAGCCAAGGGTAAGAATCTTTGTTAATGGCACGTGTAACCTGTAGAGGAAGATTGGATGTAAGATATATATTTTTTTAATTTCTTTTTTTGCTCTCTCAAATTTTAAATGGGAAAACCAGGCTCAGAATTATACCAGCTCATTTAGGATTCTTTCCTAGTACTTCCTTCAGCCCTCAGCTTCTGTTCCTTGTCAGTAAATGAGCCCCCACCACCACCCGCCACAATGTTCCAATAACCCTTGAGAAGGAGCCGAATGTGCTTCTCTTTGCAGCACAAATTTCCACTTCTGTAGGAAGACAAGTGGAGCAAATTGGGTTATGACTGAGAATGACATTAAGGTGTCAGTGGAATAAGTTCTTACTTCGTTTTATTAGCTTCCTGGGAAAGCGCAAACTTCAGTACCCATACATGTTCTCCCGGGCAACATGAAGTCTCTCTTGTGTTTTATTTTTAGCCTTGACAAGAAAGCTGTCTTTGCCAATTTGCCTCAAAACAGGTGATGGATGTAATATTTATTCTCAAAGAAAGGAGTGGCAAGAATAGCAATAGCCTACATTTATATTGTGCTTATACATATTTTATATCATTTGATCCTTGTAGNGTCTTTGCCAATTTGCCTCAAAACAGGTGATGGATGTAATATTTATTCTCAAAGAAAGAAGTGGCAAGAATAGCAATAGCCTACATTTATATTGTGCTTATACATATTTTATATCATTTGATCCTTGTAGCCACCAGCGCAAGACAAATCAGCATTGTCTCTCCTAAATGAGAACTTGAGGGTCATGGGGTTGTTTTGTTTTTTGTTTGTTTGTCTCGTTTTTGTCTCCCACCGTGTGGCATGTGGGATCTTACTTCCCCGACTAGGGATCGAACCTCTGCCCCTATAATGGGAGTGTGGAGTCTTAACCACTGGACCACCAGAAAGGTCCTGAGTTGCCTTGTTTAAGGTCACTCAGTGAATCATTAGAGAAGCCAGGACCTGAATCCTTTTGTGGCTGTCACCAATACTCACGATTTTCCTATCCAAAATGCTGCCTTTATCTCTGTCATTATTTACTCCAGGGGTAAGAAGGATTCCCCAGCACAGCACACAGATTAGATGCCCAACATACACAATGCCCCGTCCTAGCATTGGACTGAAATGAATGAAAAAAGTGGTGCTACCTGAAAAATCATGTTATTTTTAGGAGATGCTGACAGAGGGACAAATAAAGCCATTAACTCAGCTTTTAAAGAGAGGCGATAAGCAATACTGGCAAAGGCAGAATCGAGGCAAAATTATTGAAGGGGTAATGTTTACTTAGCAAATTTCAATGACCCTTATGAAAATTAGTCAAGCTTAATAGCTCAGCAATACAAATACAGAAAAATGAGTGACAAATTCATCCCATCAATATGGCAAAGATTCTTAAAAAGTCCTAAGATGCAGTTTTGTGAAGGACAAAAAAGGAAATGAATTTTGTGTACTTGCTTATAGGTTTTAAAGTTGGTACAACTGCCATGGGCAATTTGGCATATTTAGTAAAAAAAAACTTAGATGTAGGCATTATGTCCATCTTCCTGTGCTAGGTATTATGCTCGGAAGTAGGAAACCGACGGATGGTAAGCAAGATATTTTTCCTGCCTCCTTAGTAGGAGNATCAGTATGGCAAAGATTCTTAAAAAGTCCTAAGATGCAGTTTTGTGAAGGACAAAAAAGGAAAATTTTGTGTACTTGCTTATAGGTTTTAAAGTTGGTACAACTGCCATGGGCAATTTGGCATATTTAGTAAAAAAAACTTAGATGTAGGCATTATGTCCATCTTCCTGTGCTAGGTATTATGCTCGGAAGTAGGAAACCGACAGATGGTAAGCAAGATATTTTTCCTGCCTCCTTAGTGAGAGAGACAATTAAATACACAATCACAACAAAGTCATCATTTGACGAGGAGTATGCAGTGGATTTTCCTATTTTTGCAATAATGAGATCTGTGTATGTGTGCATGTAGAATATTAAATATATTAAAAGAATAAATACCAGAGTTTAATGGTGTTGGTTTCATCTCTGAATTGTAGAATTATGGGGTATTTATTTTCTTTGTATGTTTTTGTATAGTTTTCAAATGCTCTGATAATATGAATTACTAAATAATAAAACTATGTCTTGAATCCTTGCCTTTTTTTACTAGCAGTGAAAATCAGTCAGTTCATGAGTCAATAAGAACCAGGCCTGGTGGCGTATACAAATCTAGAATTTTATGCCTGGTATCCTTTGGGGCAAGCCTCCGGGTATCCATCTGAGATCCAGTGGGTCTCTTCATCACTCCTGCTTTCTTTTACTGCACTGAGCTGCTGTGTTGTTCAGTCACTTAGTTGTGTCTGACTCTTTGCGACCACATGGACTGCAGCATGCCAGGCTTTCCTTCCCCATCTCCTGGAGCTTGCTCAGACTCATGTCCATTGAGTCGGTGATGCCATCCAACCATCTCGTCCTCTGTCGTCTCCTTCTCCTCCTGCCTTTGATCTTTCCCAGCATCAGGGAGCCACTGGTATTTGGACCCAATTATCATAATTGGTTTTCTTTTCTTTTCTTTTTAGAACGTATTTATTTCAAACATTTTCAATTTTCACCTTCAGTACAAAATAGCTGATAGAAAAAACATTGAAAAACATCATGTTGACCCTTTGCCCCATATACAGACATCGTCAGCCTTTGGTATTTGCTTTCAGATAATTAGATTCAAAAATAAGAACAGAAAAAATAATGTAAAACTGAGGTATTCTATTTAACAGATGTGTGATCTCCATTCAAATATGATTTCTCTATTAATTAACAGCCTTGCTGTTGGTTTTCAGTACAGTTTGTCACTGAGACCGGAGTTCAACCTTCCATCTAAGTTCTGTTGGCTAAGATGCTTGCCCTCTGTCTGCTCAGAAGGGAACTTGGTCCTTAGGACCTCAAGCTTCTGGTTAAATATTTCTAGATACATCTCTAGGAATATCTGAGAAACTCTCCAAGGCTTAGAATCTAGAGATTTTTTTAAAGCATCCTATTGTCATGTTCTTTCTCCTTCCACGTTAGAATCAAGTGAGTTCTTGCTTCTAGTCTTGAAGATTAGGACTTTTTGGTACACACCTGCTCTCCAGGGAAAGCAGCTTACTCACTGAATTATTACTAGTTCTTTAATTCCATCACCCAACACTTTGGATCCTTCCTTCCCTTCTCCTGCCTAGCTGGGAGACCCAGGATGCCTTGTGAGTGGTTTATCACAAACTGCCATTCCAGTTTCTTTCACAGGCCATCCACCTGTCCTATATTTAGCCATGAGCTTTTCCTCAACAACACCTCAAGCTTCCCATTTAAACCTGATTTTGCATTCAGGCTGCACAGAAACCTGATATTTATGGCAATTGGCAAGCATTTTTCCCCCCAAAGTTAAATAATTTTAAGTTTGTGTAACTTAAATATTCTTTTTAGGAAGTAATGAAATATCCTCATTTAGGCTATTAAATGAAAAGTAATCAAAACACCTTGCAAATCCAATGATTTATGTGCTGCCTAAAAAGTTCTGTAATTTAAATAGTGGTTTATTTCTCCTTGGGATCCACTAACAATAACATAACTTAATTTTAAAAGAAATTGAAGAGTCAAATACCTANTCCTTCTCCTCCTGCCTTTGATCTTTCCCAGCATCAGGGAGCCACTGGTATTTGGACCCAATTATCATAATTGGTTTTCTTTTCTTTTCTTTTTAGAACGTATTTATTTCAAACATTTTCAATTTTCACCTTCAGTACAAAATAGCTGATAGAAAAAACATTGAAAAACATCATGTTGACCCTTTGCCCCATATACAGACATCGTCAGCCTTTGGTATTTGCTTTCAGATAATTAGATTCAAAAATAAGAACAGAAAAAATAATGTAAAACTGAGGTATTCTATTTAACAGATGTGTGATCTCCATTCAAATATGATTTCTCTATTAATTAACAGCCTTGCTGTTGGTTTTCAGTACAGTTTGTCACTGAGACCGGAGTTCAACCTTCCATCTAAGTTCTGTTGGCTAAGATGCTTGCCCTCTGTCTGCTCAGAAGGGAACTTGGTCCTTAGGACCTCAAGCTTCTGGTTAAATATTTCTAGATACATCTCTAGGAATATCTGAGAAACTCTCCAAGGCTTAGAATCTAGAGATTTTTTTAAAGCATCCTATTGTCATGTTCTTTCTCCTTCCACGTTAGAATCAAGTGAGTTCTTGCTTCTAGTCTTGAAGATTAGGACTTTTTGGTACACACCTGCTCTCCAGGGAAAGCAGCTTACTCACTGAATTATTACTAGTTCTTTAATTCCATCACCCAACACTTTGGATCCTTCCTTCCCTTCTCCTGCCTAGCTGGGAGACCCAGGATGCCTTGTGAGTGGTTTATCACAAACTGCCATTCCAGTTTCTTTCACAGGCCATCCACCTGTCCTATATTTAGCCATGAGCTTTTCCTCAACAACACCTCAAGCTTCCCATTTAAACCTGATTTTGCATTCAGGCTGCACAGAAACCTGATATTTATGGCAATTGGCAAGCATTTTTCCCCCCAAAGTTAAATAATTTTAAGTTTGTGTAACTTAAATATTCTTTTTAGGAAGTAATGAAATATCCTCATTTAGGCTATTAAATGAAAAGTAATCAAAACACCTTGCAAATCCAATGATTTATGTGCTGCCTAAAAAGTTCTGTAATTTAAATAGTGGTTTATTTCTCCTTGGGATCCACTAACAATAACATAACTTAATTTTAAAAGAAATTGAAGAGTCAAATACCTATGGCAAATATTCTCGGAAAATTCTAAAAGACAAAATATATCTAGATAGCACTATAACAGTAAATGAATTTGAAAGTTGGCTTGTGTATTATTTAAATACGTTCTCCATAGAAACACTCAGAGTGTCAAAATTCCCCTTAGGTAGTTTCTCAGTGGGGTACTATCTTTAGTCCGAGAAGGAAAAGACAAATTGAGACATGATATTTATTTTTAAATATTAATTATTTGATAATGCATGGCAGTAATGATTTATCACCATTTTGGTAAAATTAACTCATTTACCTAAAATAATTAAGACGATTTGCCTAAAATAATAATAAAATTATTATTTTAATAATTATTTTGCCTAAGATAATTAAGAAAGATCAATGGTAGTATATTCATTGCTGAATACTCCAGTATTACAGGATTTGCATTAAGTGAGGTCATATTTGTATTAGGGGCTGAGGGTGTTTTTATGACATTAAGCATGACTAAGTTTCATATAGGTCAGTTGTATTTGCAAACACTGTTCCTTCAATTGTGCCTCACAGTTCTACCGTTACAGCTATTATGCATTGCCCCTTCAAGTCTTAGTCTCTTAGGTAAGCTGTTTCTTCTTTTTGTCTCACATCGTAAGTTCTAGTGCTCTTGTTTCTTACCATTTCATGAGTTTGAAGTGAAGTGAAGTGAAGNTTTGTATTAGGGGCTGAGGGTGTTTCTATGACGTTAAGCATGACTAAGTTTCATATAGGTCAATTGTATTTGCAAACACTGTTCCTTCAGTTGTGCCTCACAGTTCTACAGTTACAGCTATTATGCATTGCCCCTTCAAGTCTTAGTCTCTTAGGTAAGCTGTTTCTTATTTTTGTCTCACATCGTAAGTTCTAGTGCTCTTGTTTCTTACCATTTCATGAGTTTGAAGTGAAGTGAAGTGGCGTCGCTCAGTCGTGTCCAGCTCTCTGCAACCCCATAGACTGTAGCGTACCAGGCTCCTCTGTCCATGGGATTTTCCAGACAACAGTACTGGAGTGGATTGCCATTTCCTTCGCCAGGGGATCTTCCCAACCCAGGGCTCGAACCCAGGTCTCCCGCATTGTAGAGAGACGCTTTACCATCTGAGCCACCCATGAGTATACTTGTTACTAATTATCCAAGCAGCAAAAGACGAATGTTGAGTTAAGCCTGGCCTTCTGTGCTGGAGATCTGAAAACTGTATGTATCTGTGCTGTGCTCAGTCACTCACGCATGAGTACATGTGCAGTTGCTTACTTGTGTCTGACTCTGTGCGACCTCATGGACTATAGTCCGTCATGCTCCTCTGCCCATGGAACTTTCTAGGCAAGAATACTGGAGCTGATTGCCATCCCTCCTCCAAGGGATCTTCCTGACCCAGGGACTGAACCCCTGTTTCCCCTGCATCCCCTGCATTGGGAGGCAGATTTTTTACCACTGCACCACCTGGGAAGCCCGGGTNATGAGTACATGTGCAGTTGCTTACTTGTGTCTGACTCTGTGCGACCTCATGGACTATAGTCCGTCATGCTCCTCTGCCCACGGAACTTTCTAGGCAAGAATACTGTAGCTGATTGCCATCCCTCCTCCAAGGGATCTTCCTGACCCAGGGACTGAACCCCTGTCTCCCCTGCATCCCCTGCATTGGGAGGCAGATTTTTTACCACTGCACCACATGGGAAGCCCGGGTATTTATTTAAGGGTGAGAAAATAACTTTTCCTATTCAGCATATTAGACGCATACTCATTATACACACAAATAACCCCTGTGTCCCTTTTAAGAATCAGCTGTGCCGCCTCAAATATATTTAGGAAAGAAAAGAGATTTGTTCCACATCCAACCCTTAGTTGAGAGACCATTGCCTGTTGTTATCTCCCAGGCTCCTGGCATCATTGGTTACCCTGAACACCATTGGTTACTTCTCTGAAGGGCTAAGAATTTGGATCAACTGGTCTTAGCAGAATGATGTGAGAAAGGCCATGCTTCCATTTATTATTTGTAACAGACCTTTGTCATTTTTTTGATGACTGAGTCTTGGAATCTCCTTTCTATGTTTGAAGAATCACCCACGCTTGGAGATAGAACCTGCCTCTCACCATGGAAGTATGCTAGATAATCACATTCCCATCATCCTTTGCAGTTAGGGCTATATGACATGACCTTGGCTTCATCCATCACATACACCGACTGAGTCAGGAGTTGCTTCTGTGAAGAAGTGCTCCTCAGAAGCTCTTCTGGGGAGCCGTGGAGGCGATACAGGAAGGGATCTGTGTGGAGGCAGATCCCAAAGGAAACTGGCAGTGGTGGGTGCCCATCTTGGAAGTGTCAAGAGTCATGTACAGTGATGGTAACAGTGATGTTTTGGACCATCTGTGGCATTATTTGGGCTTTATGTCTGGCTGCAGGTCCCAGAGCCTGATTCTCTAGAGATTATAAGCAAGCCAACATCCTTTATGTTAACTTTCACATTTTGATATAATTTAGAACTGACAGAAAATTTGCAAGAATCTACAAGGAATTCCTATATATTTTTGGTTTAGACTCTTACTCTTTCTTAAAAAAAATCTTAGACTCACCTAGAATTTGCAAAAGCAGAAAATAGATTTCCCATGTATCCTTCACCCAGCTTCTCCTAATGATAATAACTTAAAAAATCATAGCATAACTATCAAAAGCAGGGGACTGATAAAATTACTGATTCAACTACAGACTTTATTTGGACTTCACCCTGGTGGCTCAGACGGTAAAGAATCTGCCTGCAGTGCAGGAGACCTGGGTTCCATCCCTGGGTCGGAAAGATCCCCTGGAGAATGGATTGGCAACCCACTCCAGTATCCTTGCTTGGAGAACCCCATGGACAGAGGAGCCTGTTGGGTTACAATCCATGGGGTCGTGCAAAGAGTTGGACATGACTGAGCAACGAACACTTTCAGTTCTTAATATGCATTTTTAAAAAGTATATATAGTTCTACAAAATTTGATCTCATATATGGAATTGTGCCACCACCACCACAATCAGGACACAAACCTTTCAGCACACCAAAGAAGCTTGCTTTGCTTCCACTTTGCAGTCACACTTTCCCTGAAATATTATCCTTAGCAACTCTGGATTGATTCCCCATCACGATTTTGTTCTTTTGAGATTATTGTGTAAATGGCATCATGTAGTATGCAAGCATACTCATCTCTTACAGACAAATAATAATTCTTAGAAACAATTCAGCCTTACTCCAAAATAAGAGAAAGATTTTCTTTCCCTTCTTTTATTTGGAAGCGGGGGAGGAGAAACATTTTCTAAACACATCATATTCTGTATAGATTCTTTGGAATTCTTTCCACTTTGGAAACAATGTTTTCTATTATCATGCAAAAAAACCTCTGACATCCATCTTCTGTTTGCAGATGATGGCTAGGTATTGAGGTCTCAGAGCCTCCCTTCACTGATCTGCCAGACACATATGCATATACTCCTGTTGACACCTTTAGTTAGCTAAATGTCAAAGAGAAGCTTTGAAATAAACTTAATNGAGGAGAAACATTTTCTAAACACACCATATTCTGTATAGATTCTTTTATCCATTATCTCCACTTTGGAAACAATGTTTTCTATTATCATGCAAAAAAATCTCTGACATCTGCCTTCTGTTTGCAGATGATGACTAGGTATTGGGGTCTCAGAGCCTCCCTTCACTGATCTGCCAGACACATATGTATATACTCCTGTTGACACCTTTAGTTAGCTAAATGTCAAAGAGAAGCTTTGAAATAAACTTAATTTTTTTTTTACTTTGGGCCATATTAAATTCCTTGCCATCCTTCTCAAATTTTCATTAATAAAAGGGTGGGAGAAAAGATGATGTCAAGGTTTATTACCTTCCTTGTCAATAGCAGACCTCAAAGGATATGAATAGGTCTGTGTGCGTTCCATCAGTTACATAAATTAAACACAATGAACACTTTGTTAATATTCGTTTACAACCTAAAGAACTTCCTCCATTTTGATACCAACACATGTCCTCTTTGATAAGGGATTGTTCTCATCATAGGTGACTCAATTTAGTAGAAACAACAATTTTCACATAATTATCTTTGTGCTGACCCAGACACATGCATTTACCTGACTGGGTCTTCTATAATCTTCATGGTTTTCCTTTTTCTCATTTGGCCCTTTGCTGTCTATTGACGTCTACCTGGCACTCAGTACAGAGTCTTAGCGCTAAAAGTTGCAAATTCAGTGCAGGTGAACTCAGAAAGACAAGAGGCACATGAAAGTTGTTTCATTTTTTATCTGTATGTGAGTACTGAAATTATGTTTATTTAAAAAATTAGTTATACTAGTTATAATAAGTGGACCAATGTTATGGTCCACTTATTACATACGGGGTTATCCATGTACAAAATGAATTCCCTGCAAGCTAGAACAGAACTTTTATAAGTATACTAACAAAATGCTCCAGAGAAAAACTGATAATCTAGGAATGATGGAAAGATTAGAATTTACTAGAGTAGTGTAGTGAGAAACTTCATAGTAGACTTCAATTAAAGTAAACTTCAATTCTTAATGAAGATATGAGTTTTTCTTTCCAGAGAGGCATATAAGAATTACTTGAATGAATTTTTGACAACATACAACAGCTTATAAAGATTTTGGTAATCTCACTCCTTTGGGATGAGAATTATTTTTGCAATGATTCTGTTTTTACCAAAGAACTTACTTTCCCTTGGTTGGGCTAAAGCTGAAACAGGATTATGAATTAATAGGTTAGAATTCTAACAACCTCAATTGATAAGATTCAGGTAAAACTGTGGATGGGGTTGTGTACTACAGACAGATAAGTTGAAACTGGCCTTTTTGCCAGTTGCCTGCGATAACTGAAGAAAAATGAACATAAGAAATGAACTTTTTGATGCTTATGTAGGGGTCAGGAAAAAATTTTTGGTATAAATTAGCTCAGAGGGGCCCAGGAAAAGGGAACTCACTCTTCAGGGTAGGAAAGGAAACCAGGATCTCGGAAGCTGTACCAACTTTTTAATTTTTTTAACTTGAAATGTCAAAAACCTTTACTTTAAAGGTGATCCTCTTTATTCTCTGTTATGGTCTGCAGTAAGTTCTCTTACTTTTTCCTTTAGTATTGAATGAACCTCTTTGACATCATTTTCTGGTCTCCACTTAATAAAGTCGTTTTGTCCATGTGTAGGCAATTGGTGAGCTTGAAAAAGTTCATAATCAGGCAAGAATTCTAGATCAGGGCTGTCTGATGGGACTTTCTCTGGTGATTGAGATATTCTATACCTGTGTTGTCCAATATGGTACCCACTGACCACTGACTAACCACGGCCTTTTTGAAATGTGACTAGCATCACTAAGAAACTAAATGCCAAATTTTATTTAGCTTTAATTTAAATGGCTACAAGTGTCTAGTGGCTATACTATGGAACAGCTTAGCTCACAGAGGGAAACAAACAGGTGAGATATTCAGGTTTTACTTAATTAAAATTCCTTTTGTGAAGAAAAGTTATGACCAACCTAGATAGTATATTCAAAAGCAGAGACATTACTTTGCCGACTAAGGTCCGTCTAGTCAAGGCTATGGTTTTTCCTGTGGTCATGTATGGATGTAAGAGTTGGACTGTGAAGAAGGCTGAGTGCCAAAGAATGGATGCTTTTGAACTGTGGTGTTGGANTCAAATGAGTCAGCTCTTTGCATCAGGTGGCCAAAGTATTGGAGTTTCAGCTTCAACATCAGTCCTTCCAATGAATACTGTGAGGATGAATTATGGGGAGAGGGCAGCTGTCCAAGGAGAGGTGCTGAACATTTCTAAGTTGATAGCTCAACAATGCCTGGGGAAAGAGTAGAGCAATACCTCTGCTCTCAGTGGCTTTTCATTATTTTTAAACAAGACTTTCAAAAGAATACCTGGCCAACACGGGACTTAACTTCTCAATAAGCTCTAGGAATTAGTCTTGTCAGGCAGGCTTGGCAGGCTATCTTTCCCATGGGTTTGGGAAAAAGAGAAAAATGCACAAGGAAGGTCTTGGTTGTAATTGTATCTCCAGCATGTAGTACAGGGTCTGATGAAGCCATTGTTGAACACGTGATCACAATAATGATGGCAGAGTGGATGCTACAACTCTTGTGCAGAGCTCTTTGTCCAGGAAGGAGACAAAGAAGCAGCTCTGACCTGTGGACACTTGTTTATATTTTTCTTGGGTTTACAGATCACTAGTATTTTGCCTCTAGAAACCAAATGTCATAGAATTTCCTGTGGCTCTTTTGCAGAGATGAAGATCGTCTAGCTTTGTGTCTTAATTACAGTTAAACTTTGTAGAAGCTTTTACTTGTATGGAATTCAGTCATTTCATTTCTTTGGTATACTTTCCTTTATGCAACGTGGTCTATTTGACACATTTGACAAATGGAAGGTTCTGGGGGACTTGCCATCAGATTGGCACTTGCAATTCATTCATTTGGATCTCTTGGGCCCTGTGTGAGAGAGACCTGGAAGAAGGCAGCATTCAGTCAACCATGGGATGAGCTGCTATTTTTTATGATCTGACTGAAGTTCCTGTTAGCCCTTGACTGTTTCCTGGGATGCTGCTATCATTTTCAGATAGAAAAAAATGAGAGCTTAAATGCAAACTTAGAAACAGATGGTTTTGCCCTAAACCAACTGATTTAACACCAATATATCAGATTTAATCTCCATTGAGAATTTCTACATCAACTCGGCATCCTTTTTTTCCCCTCATACTTTTGAGATTTTTTTTTTTTTTAGAACATTTTGATACAATAGACTGGGCTGACTTTTTTTGGACAGCATGGAGTAACAGGAACAGATTTATCCTCTTGACTAAAATAGCCCCCCTGCCACCTAAAAAAAAAAAAAANTTGAGATTTTTTTTTTTTTTAGAACATTTTGATACAATAGACTGGGCTGACTTTTTTTGGACAGCATGGAGTAACAGGAACAGATTTATCCTCTTGACTAAAATAGCCCCCCTGCCACCTAAAAAAAAAAAAAAGACAAAATATATGAAAACAATGATATTTAGAAATTGGACTTCAGGCAGCACAAGGCAGTGGTCCCTAAGAGAGGACAACGGAACATTATGAGTGCCCCAGCTTACTGAGAGTTTTAGGACACTGTGCAGGAAGAAGAAGCTCAGAGGAACCAGTTATGGGCACTCCCACATACTGTGTAATTGCATTTGTAAATTTTCCAGCTGGACCTTTGTACTAGAGGTATTTACATGAAGGTTTATGTTCTGGTTGTGTCCACAGTCGTCTTCTTGGAAGTAATTTTATTTATTTAATTATTTTATTTTTGGCTTCCCTGATAGCTCAGTTGATAAAGAATTCACCTGCAATGCAGGAGACCCTGGTTTGATTTCCTGGGTTGGGAAAATCTGCTGGAGAAGGGATAGGCTACCCACTCCCATATTCTTGGGTTTCCCTCGTGGCTCAGCTGGTAAAGAATCCACTTGCAATGTGGGAGACCAGGGTTCGACCCCTGAGTTACGAAGATCCCCTGGAGAAGGGAAAGGCTACCCGTTCCAGTGTTCTGGCTTGGAGAATTCCATGGACTGTACAGTCCATGGGGTCATTCTCCCTGCCTCTCTGATTTTTTTTTTTCATAATTTAAAAATTTTATTTACTTAATTTGTGGCTGTGCTGGGTCTTCGTCGCTGAACACGGGCTTTCTCTAGTTGTGGCGTGTGGGGGTGCAGTACCAGGCTTCTCATTCTGGTGGCCTCTCTGCTGTGGAACACTGGCTCTAGGGCAATGGGCTTCTGTAATTGCAGCACGTGGGCTCAGGAGTTGCAGCTCCTGGCTCCAGAGCACAAGGTCAGCAGTTGTGGCGCACGGGCTCAGTTGCCCTGAGCCACGAAATATCTCCCCAGACCAGGGATTGCACTGGATTGGCAGGCAGTCTCTACCATTGCCTCCTGTATTGGCAGGCAGATTCTCTACTGTTGTCTCCTGTATTAACAGGCAGAGTCTCTACCATTGTCTCCTGTATTGGCAGGCAGATTCTCTACCATTGTCTCCTGTATTAGCAGGCAGAGTCTCTACCATTGTCTCCTGTATTGGCAGGTGGATTCTCTACCATTGAGCCACCAGGGAGAGACGCCCCCTTCCTCTTCTTTCTGATTAAAGGTGCCATGGTGTAGCCTGTGCAATGATTAATCAGTGGTTATATTCCTCACCCTCTGGTTTTCGCTGATGGGGTCAGGGACCAGTGTTCATGTTTAGGTGGAAAATCAAGGTGCTCTTGGGCAAGAACTTTGACCCAGTATCATGTTTCCTATTGGATAGTAACTAACTGAGCTGCTTGGATCTTCTCTCTTGGAAAGCACGCTGCTGCTAAGTCACTTCAGTCGCGTCCGACTCTGTGCGACCCCAGCAGCCCACCAGGCTCCCCCCCCCCGCCGTCCCTGGGATTCTCCAGGCAAGAACACTGGAATGGGTTGCCATTTCCTTCTCCAAGGGATGAAAGTGAAAAGGGAAAGTGAAAGTGAAGTCACTCAGTCGTGTCCGACCCTCAGCGACCCCATGGACTGCAACCTTCCAGGCTCCTCTGTCCATAGGATTTTCCAGGCAAGA
>SJYW01029337.1:142487-154903 GCA_006410735.1 Raphicerus campestris
GAAGAAGATGGAGACTAGCAAGTCCAGGAGACCATAAGCAGTGCCCTTATCACTAGGCAGTTCAGTTCAGTTCAGTCCCTCAGTCGTGTCCAGCTCTTTGCGACCCCATGAACTGCAGCACACCAGGCCTCCCTGTCCATCACCAACTCCTGGAGTTTACCCAAACTCTTTTCCATTGAGTCAGTGATGCCATCTAACCATCTTATCTTCTGTCATCCCCTTTTCCTCCCACCCTCAATCTTTCCCAGCATCAGGGTCTTTTCAAATGAGTCAGCTCTTTGCATCAGGTGGCCAAAGTATTGGAGTTTCAGCTTCAACATCAGTCCTTCCAATGAATACTGTGAGGATGAATTATGGGGAGAGGGCAGCTGTCCAAGGAGAGGTGCTGAACATTTCTAAGTTGATAGCTCAACAATGCCTGGGGAAAGAGTAGAGCAATACCTCTGCTCTCAGTGGCTTTTCATTATTTTTAAACAAGACTTTCAAAAGAATACCTGGCCAACACGGGACTTAACTTCTCAATAAGCTCTAGGAATTAGTCTTGTCAGGCAGGCTTGGCAGGCTATCTTTCCCATGGGTTTGGGAAAAAGAGAAAAATGCACAAGGAAGGTCTTGGTTGTAATTGTATCTCCAGCATGTAGTACAGGGTCTGATGAAGCCATTGTTGAACACGTGATCACAATAATGATGGCAGAGTGGATGCTACAACTCTTGTGCAGAGCTCTTTGTCCAGGAAGGAGACAAAGAAGCAGCTCTGACCTGTGGACACTTGTTTATATTTTTCTTGGGTTTACAGATCACTAGTATTTTGCCTCTAGAAACCAAATGTCATAGAATTTCCTGTGGCTCTTTTGCAGAGATGAAGATCGTCTAGCTTTGTGTCTTAATTACAGTTAAACTTTGTAGAAGCTTTTACTTGTATGGAATTCAGTCATTTCATTTCTTTGGTATACTTTCCTTTATGCAACGTGGTCTATTTGACACATTTGACAAATGGAAGGTTCTGGGGGACTTGCCATCAGATTGGCACTTACAATTCATTCATTTGGATCTCTTGGGCCCTGTGTGAGAGAGACCTGGAAGAAGGCAGCATTCAGTCAACCATGGGATGAGCTGCTATTTTTTATGATCTGACTGAAGTTCCTGTTAGCCCTTGACTGTTTCCTGGGATGCTGCTATCATTTTCAGATAGAAAAAAATGAGAGCTTAAATGCAAACTTAGAAACAGATGGTTGTGCCCTAAACCAACTGATTTAACACCAATATATCAGATTTAATCTCCATTGAGAATTTCTACATCAACTCGGCATCCTTTTTTTCCCCTCATACTTTTGAGATTTTTTTTTTTTTTAGAACATTTTGATACAATAGACTGGGCTGACTTTTTTTGGACAGCATGGAGTAACAGGAACAGATTTATCCTCTTGACTAAAATAGCCCCCCTGCCACCTAAAAAAAAAAAAAAAAAAGACAAAATATATGAAAACAATGATATTTAGAAATTGGACTTCAGGCAGCACAAGGCAGTGGTCCCTAAGAGAGGACAAACGGAACATTATGAGTGCCCCAGCTTACTGAGAGTTTTAGGACACTGCAGGAAGAAGAAGCTCAGAGGAACCAGTTATGGGCACTCCCACATACTGTGTAATTGCATTTGTAAATTTTTCAGCTGGACCTTTGTACTAGAGGTATTTTCATGAAGGTTTATGTTCTGGTTGTGTCCGCAGTCTTCTTCTGGGAAGTAATTTTATTTATTTAATTATTTTATTTTTGGCTTCCCTGATAGCTCAGTTGATAAAGAATTCACCTGCAATGCAGGAGACCCTGGTTTGATTTCCTGGGTTGGGAAAATCTGCTGGAGAAGGGATAGGCTACCCACTCCCATATTCTTGGGTTTCCCTCGTGGCTCAGCTGGTAAAGAATCCACTTGCAATGTGGGAGACCAGGGTTCGACCCCTGAGTTACGAAGATCCCCTGGAGAAGGGAAAGGCTACCCATTCCAGTGTTCTGGCTTGGAGAATTCCATGGACTGAAAAGTCCATGGGGTCATTCTCCCTGCCTCTCTGATTTTTTTTTTCATAATTTAAAAATTTTATTTACTTAATTTGTGGCTGTGCTGGGTCTTCGTCGCTGAACGCGGGCTTTCTCTAGTTGTGGCGTGTGGGGGTGCAGTACCAGGCTTCTCATTCTGGTGGCCTCTCTGCTGTGGAACACCGGCTCTAGGGCAATGGGCTTCTGTAATTGCAGCACGTGGACTCAGGAGTTGCAGCTCCTGGCTCCAGAGCACAAGGTCAGCAGTTGTGGCGCACGGGCTTAGTTGCCCTGAGCCACGAAATATCTCCCCAGACCAGGGATTGCACTGGATTGGCAGGCAGTCTCTACCATTGCCTCCTGTATTGGCAGGCAGATTCTCTACCGTTGTCTCCTGTATTAACAGGCAGAGTCTCTACCATTGTCTCCTGTATTGGCAGGCAGATTCTCTACTGTTGTCTCCTGTATTAACAGGCAGAGTCTCTACCATTGTCTCCTGTATTGGCAGGCAGATTCTCTACCATTGTCTCCTGTATTAGCAGGCAGAGTCTCTACCATTGTCTTCTGTATTGGCAGGTGGATTCTCTACCATTGAGCCACCAGGGAGAGACACCCCCTTCCTCTTCTTTCTGATTAAAGGTGCCATGGTGTAGCCTGTGCAATGATTAATCAGTGGTTATATTCCTCACCCTCTGGTTTTCGCTGATGGGGTCAGGGACCAGTGTTCATGTTTAGGTGGAAAATCAAGGTGCTCTTGGGCAAGAACTTTGACCCAGTATCTTGTTTCCTATTGGATAGTAACTAACTGAGCTGCTTGGATCTTCTCTCTTGGAAAGCACGCTGCTGCTAAGTCACTTCAGTCGCGTCCGACTCTGTGCGACCCCAGCAGCCCACCAGGCTCCCCCCCCCGCCGTCCCTGGGATTCTCCAGGCAAGAACACTGGAATGGGTTGCCATTTCCTTCTCCAAGGGATGAAAGTGAAAAGGGAAAGTGAAAGTGAAGTCACTCAGTCGTGTCCGACCCTCAGCGACCCCATGGACTGCAATCTTCCAGGCTCCTCTGTCCATAGGATTTTCCAGGCAAGAATATTGGGAGTGGGGTGCCATTGCCTTCTCCGTTGGAAAGCATAAATGCCAACAAAAAAGGTGGGCGCCTAGAACTCAGGCTGTGTCTCAAAAGATTGAGCTATTATTTTGGTTTTATACAAGGTCTGATATCTATCCCAGTCTTAATAGTCCACAGTGCAAGTTGACTACATGTTTGCTGAGATGATTTTTCTGTTTTCTTTCACAATAAATTACTGTTACCAAAGGTTATATATGTGTTTTTTCTTACAAACTAAAATAGGTTCTTTATTCTTATTAATATATGGCTATGGTTGTGTCCTTACTGTGAACTAAGTCCACATATTATAGCATCTTCCCAAAAGTCTTGTAGAAAAAAAATATTATTATTACTAATACAATTTAATAGATTATAGTGGAAGGTCAAATTATTAGTATATATCAGAGTTGGGAATCAAATCCAAGTTCATCTATCAGTTTACACCCCTTTTCTTTCTCTGGTAATCTGTCATTGATCAGTATTTTTTCTACCTAAGTTAATTAGGACACCTAAAAAAAAAAGACGAAACTCAGGGTCTAAATTGGACTCAAAACCTGTTTTCAATTTTTTTTTATTCTTGGATAATTATTACTAAAATTGGATCTGTTTTTCTTGGGTGAGTTGTCAGTTAACTGCTATTAAAATTCCAATTAGAATGTTTTCTGCATAACCATTTTTTTCCCAAGTAATTAAATAAGAGATTATCTTCTTTTTGAGAAAATGTTAGCTGCCAGCAAACATGTTTTCAGCTAATAGGTTTTAAATTAAATGCATTGTAAGTGGTATTTTACTGCTAGGTAGGAGAACTGAATTCTTCTGAGAAAGATTAATATTTCTAATCAAAGAAACACACATACAATTCTCACTTTCAAGTAGAGGCACTTTAGATGGAATTGTAAGTTAAGAAAAGAAAATGCTGCAACCTATGAATATAGTGTGGTTTAAAAAGGTGATTTCAAAAAATGCAATAAGAAAAGTTCAATGCAGAAAATATAATTTGCTTTAGGAATTATCATATATATAATCACAGCTTAGATCAGTAAATTTGTGTCTTTGGGCCTATTAATTAGATAAAAATCTGGCATGGTTTAGAATACGAGGAAATCTGGAAGATAAACTGTTGGACTACACAACAGAAGTGACTTGGATTCACTGGTATTTTTGGCAAATGACTAATAATTGCTGTCAGTTTTCCAAAAAGCTACAGAAGGAGACTAGGAAAAAAATACTGTAAGAATTCTTAAACCTTGTCACTCTATAGTATCCATAGACTTTCAGACAGTATCCCATATTATACTTTTTCTAAGATTAAAAGAGAAAAACCTATCATGTTAGGATTTCAGCACTTTCAGGCTGCTGAGCAGAGAATCTTTTTGAGCAGTCATTGTTTTATAAAACAAAAAAGCATAAAACACGATCAGTTTCCTTGAATTGGATCCTCTTTTTTTTGAGAGCTATATGTGTGATTGTAAGTGTCCTGACATCTTTTTTGGTTGTTCTAAGGATATAAAAAATTGTTATTAGTGAAGGTAACTTGTTAATATCATTGCAGGCTGTGCTTCGTTGCTCAGTCGTGTCTGACTCTGCGACCCCATGGACTGTAGCCCACCACGCTCCCCTGTCTATGGAGTGGGTTGCCATGCCCTCCTCCAGGGGATCTTTCCAACCCAGGGGTCAAACCCAGGTCTCCCGCATTGCAGGCAGATTCTTTACTGTCTCAGCCACCAGGGAAAGCATTAATATCATTAGTATCATTATTATTAAAATACTGTAGCACATGATGAAAGTCAAACAGTACTAAAAAGTATGAGTCTCTCTTTCGACCTAGACTTAGGAAAGAGATTGATTGTCATCAACAATTCCTGTGTATCTTTTGTAAAAGTTTCAATTGTTGACATATATGCATACATTTACATAATGAGAGTAACAGAAATCAGTTCGGTTCAGTTTGATCACTCAGTCGTGTCCGACTCTTTGCAACCCCATGAACCACAGCATGGCAGGCTTCCCTGTTCATCACCAACTCCTGGAGTCCACCCAAACCCGTGTCCATTGAGTTGGTGATGTCATCCAACCATCTCATCCTCTGTCGTCCCCTTCTCCTCCTGCCCTCAGTCTTTCCCAGCATCAGGGTCTTTTCCAATGAGTCAGCTCTTCACATCAGGTGGCCAAAGTATTGGAGAAATGGTATGGACCTAACAGAAGCAGAAGATATTAAGAAGAAGTGGCAAGAATACACAGAAGAACTGTACAAAAAAGATCTTCATGACCCAGATAACCACGATGGTGTGATCACTTGCTTAGAGCCAGACATTCTGGAGTGTGAAGTCAAGTAGGCCTTAGGAAACATCACTACAAATAAAGCTAGTGGAGATGATGGAATTCCAGTAGAGCTCTTTCAAATCCTAAAAGATGATGCTGTGAAAGTGCTGCACTCAATATGCCAGCAAATTTGGAAAACTCAGCAGTGGCCACAGGACTGGAAAAGGTCAGTTTTCATTCCAATTCCAAAGAAAGGCAATGCCAAACAATGCTCAAACTACTGCACAATTGCACTCATCTCACACGCTAGCAAAGTAACACTCAAAATTCTCCAAGCCTGGCTTCAGCAGTACATGAACCGTGAACTTTCAGATGTTCAAGGTGGATTTAGAAAAGGCAGAGGAACTAGAGATCAAATTGCCAACATCTGTTGGATCATCAAAAAAGCAAGAGAATTGCAGAAAAACATCTACTTCTGCTTTATTGACTATGCCAAAGCCTTTCAGTGTGTGGATCACAACAAACTGTGGAAAATTCTTCAAGAGCTGGGAATACCAGACCACCTGACTGGCCTCCTGAGAAATCTGTATGCAGGTCAAGAAGCAACAGTTAGAACTGGACATGGAACAATAGACTGGTTCCGAACTGGGAATGGAGTACGTCAAGGCTATACCTTGTCACCCTTCTTATTTAACTGATATGCAGAGTAGATCATGCGAAATGCTGGGCTGGATGAAGCACAAGTGGAATCAAGATTGCCGGGAGAAATATCAATAACCTCAGATATGCAGATGACACCACCCTTCTGGCTGAAAGTGAAAAGGAACTAAAGAGTCTCTTGATGGAAGTGAAAGAGAGTGAAAAAGTTGGCTTAAAACTTAACATTCAGAAGACTAACATCATGTCATCCAGTCCAGTCACTTCATGGCAAATAGTCAAGTAGGCATTAGGAAACATCACTACGAATAAAGCTAGTGGAGATGATGGAATTCCAGTTGAGCTCTTTCAAATCCTAAAAGATGAGGCTGTGAAAGTGTTGCACTCAATATGCCAGCAAATTTGGAAAACTTAGCAGTTTGGAAACAATGGAAACAGTGACAGACTTTATTTTCTTGGGCTCCAAAATCACTGCAGATGGCAACTGCAGACATGAAATTAAAAGATGCTTGTTCCTTGGAAGAAAAGCTATGATCAACCTAGACAGCATATTAAAAACCAGAGATATTATTACTTTGCCAACAAAGGTCCATCTAGTCAAAGCTATGATTTTTCCAGTGGTCATGTATGGATGTGAGAATTGGACTATAAAGAAAGCTGAGCTGAAGAATTGATGCTTTTGAACTGTGGTGTTGGAGAAGACTCTTGAGAGTCCCTTGGACTGCAAGGAGATCCAACCAGTCTATCCTAAAGGAAATCAGTCCTGACTATTCATTGGAAGGACTGATGCTGAAGCTGAAACTCCAATACTTTGGGTACCTGATGTGAAGAACTGACTCCCTAGAAAAGACTCTGATGCTGGGAAAGACTGAAGGCAGGAGGAGAAGGGGATGAGAGAGGAGGAGATGGTTAGATGGTATTACTGGTTCGATGGACATGAGTTTGAGTAAACTCCAGGAGTTGGTGATGGACAGGGAGGCCCTGTGTGCTGCAGTCCATGGGGTGGCAAAGAGCTGGACATGACTGAGCGACTGAACTAAACTAGTCTGTTATATATGTTCTGTAATATATATATTACTAACTAGATTGTATATATAAGCAGAATGTCTTAGTGATACCCTCATATCAACATGTACGTGTCTATATTCTTTCTAACTGCTCTATAATATTCTTTTATATAGGTGTAATGGTTTGCCAGGTAGTGTGGTGGTAAAGAATCCTCCTGCCAGTTCAGGAGAAGTAAGGGACACCGGTTTGATCCCTGGGTCAGGAAGATCCCCTGGAATAGGAAATGGCAACCCACCCCAGTATTCTTGCCAGAGAATTTCATGGACAGAGGAGCCTGGTGGGCTATAGTCCATGCGGTCACAAAGAGTTGGACACAACTAGCGACCAACCACTGCCACCGCCGTGATATATAAGTACTAAGGATTATCTTGCTGCATTAAAATGGCTCTTTCCTTGCACTCAAGTATTTTCCTCATGGCTTGTGCTAATGGCTTGTGCTCTGAGGACTTGAGGAAAGCCTCTGTCTGTTCAGAAACTTTCTAACAGAACGTTAACTCTCTGTTTCCGAAATGTCTTCCTTTCTGGTTCTTGGCCACGTACCAGAGGCCCTGTAGGTCAGGAGTTACGTACCCTCCTCAAACTCCCAGTTCCATCCCCTCAACTCGGGGAGACTCTTACTTGCTTCAGACTTATTTGAAACATTTCCACAAAACAGCCAGTGAATTCTTTTCCTTAAGCCAGATTGCATAAGGATTTTTGGTACTTGCCTTAAAAGATTCCCACCTGTTTGTTGAACTCCATGGTGCTATTTTTCATAACATGTTTTGATACATATGGTAAGAATTCCAGCAAAGCACAGAGGACCTCTGCAGGGGTCCATTAAAATAAAATATAGTTAAGGGGCTTTTTGGCTGTCTAATGCAAGAGTAATTATCAGGCTACGAAAGGGAGGATTAGACTAAATCACTTGATATCGGTTCAGTTCAGTCGCTCAATTGTGTCCGACTCTTTGTGACCCCAGTGACTGCAGCCCGCCAGGCCTTCCTGTCCATCAGCAACTCCTGGAGTTTACTCAAACTCATGTCCATAAAGTTGGTGGAGCCATCCAACCATCTCATCCTCTGTCATCCCCTTCTCCTCCCACCTTCAATCCTGCCCAGCATCAGGGTCTTTTCTAGTGAGTCAGTTCTTCACATCAGGTGCCCAAAGTACTGGGGTTTCAGCTTCCAATGAATACTCAGGACTGATTTCCTTTAGGATGGACTGGTTGAATCTCCTTGCTGTTCAAGGGACTCTCAAGAGTCTTCTCCAACACCACAGTTGAAAAGCATCAGTTCTTCAGTGCTCAGCTTTCTTTATAGTTTTCCCCAAATATTATTCTCTCAAACTTAAAAATATTACATAAATGATGTATTTAATCTTATTTTGAATATGATACATACTCATTATAAAACACATACATGTGCATGTACACATATGAATCATCATCACCATCATTAAAAATTGTATATTAGAAATAAAGGTCATTCAACATATTATGATCTAGTGATAGTACCCATCTCTGTTCCACAAGAGAATTCTTAATTTGCAGATAACCATGCTGTGCTTAGTTGCTCAGTGGTGTCCGACTCTCTGCGACCCCATGGATTGTAGTCCACCAGGCTGCTGTGTCTATGGGGATTCTCCAGGCAAGAATATTGGAGTGGGTTACCATGTCCTCCTCTGGGGATCTTCCTGACCCAGGGATCGAACCCAGGTCTCCCACATTGCAGGCAGATTCTTTACCAACTGAACCACCAGGATCAAAGCAGAATGGACAGTCTCAAAAGCAGACAGCGTGACAGAGTAGAAAATGGGATGAGGAGGGAGACACTTGAACCAAATGGGAAAACACAATATTTTGGAGCAATTTCGCGTTGTGCCAAGCAGCCTTACACTTATCCATATCCCATAAACATATATCCTAATTTCATCATATTATAATTTTTGTTTCAAAATGATATCAAAAATAGCTAACATATTCTTAGTAATGAAGGAATTGTGTTATAAATATTATAGTGTGCCAAAAACTATTAAACTGAAAAGCAAATGTTAGTGTTATGGTTTGGATTAAGCTATCTAGAATATTTAATAAATCAGAATCGCTTATTGCCTGGTGATAGTATGTAAAGGGACTTTTATTATAGCTTAGTGGTAAATTTATTTGGGTTGTTAAGGCCCCTCTGAAGCGTAACTGGGGCTGGATGGATGACAAACTTGGAAAGATTATGAAGTTAAAAAGAAGAGGAGATAAAGCAGAAGAAATAAATTCTTAATCCTTTGTTCAGGAAATGTTTAGTCTTATTGTGTCCAATAAATCAGGGAAACACAATCAAAATGTCAAGATTCAATAAGCATCATCCTCTCTGTAATTCATTCTTATTTTTTTCCCCATTTTCTTTCTTAACAACAGTTTTCTTTTTTGTATTTCTAATTTTAACCAGACCAAGCCTCTTTGCAACTCTGTGCATGTGAGGTCTCATTTATATTAGGGGATGACTGTAGGCAAAAAAAGAAGGGACAAAATGAAGGTGGGAACCAAGAAAGGAGGAGAAAAAACAAGGAAGGAAAGAAAAAAAGAAGAGAAGGAATGAAGGGTCAACTGAAAGCAACAGCAGAATAAACGGGCATCACCAGTTCCCCGAGTCTGAGTCACCCTCAGAAGCAATTGGTTTTGAACCCAATACACTGTGGAAACTTCTGAGAGAGACGGGAATACCAGACCACCTGACCTTCCTCTTGAGAACTCTGTCTGCAGGTCAGGAAGCAACAGTTAGAACTAGACATGGAGCAACAGACTGGTTCCAAATAGGAAGAGGAGTACGTCAAGGCTGCATATTGTCACCCTGTTTATTTAACTTCTGTGCAGAGTACATCATGAGAAATGCTGGGCTGGAAGAAGCACAAGCTGGAATCAAGACTGCCAGGAGAAATATCAATAACTTCAGATATGCAGAGGACACCACCCTTATAGCAGAAAGTGAAGAGGAACTAAAGAGCCTCTTGATGAAAGTNTGGACTGGGTTGCCATTTCCTTCTCCAATGCATGAAAGTGAAAAGTGAAAGTGAAGTCGCTCAGTCGTGTCCGACTGTTAACAATCCCATGGACTGCACCCTACCAGGCTCCTCCATCCATGGAATTTTCCAGGTAAGAGTACTGGAGTGGGGTGCCTTTGCCACTCAATCTCAAAAAATGTAAGTAAACCATTTCCTCTCATTTTACACATAAGGAAATGGAGACCCAGAGCAGTAAGGTAACTTATTCAGGGACATGCAGCTAATGAAGGCTGGGTTCAAATCTAGGTAGCCTGGGTTCACTTGTGTTCTTAGCATCTGTAATGTAATGTCTAGATGAGCAGACACCCTTTCTAATGACTGGGGTGGTGTTTATTGTCAAAGCTTTAGGTCTAACTTTACAGCAAGATGGATTTGGATGGATTTCCTAAGTTGAGCTTCCTGTATCCAAGCACAGTGAACATAAGCAAAATGCCTTTGTTTGGTTTGGTTTGCAATGCATCTACGCCACGGGTCTTCAACCTCCAGAATCTAATGTCTGATGATCTTAGGTGGAGCTGATGTAATANGCTTCCTGTATCCAAGCACAGTGAACATAGGCAAAGTGCCTTTGTTTGGTTTGGTTTGCAATGCATCTACGCCACGGGTCTTCAACCTCCAGAATCTAATGTCTGATGATCTTAGGTGGAGCTGATGTAATAACAGAAACAAAGTGCATAATAAATGTCATGTGCTTGAATCATCACCAAACCGTCCCCTGCCCCCTGTCCTTGGAAATACTGTCTTCTATGAAACCAGTCCCTAGTACCAAAAAGGTTGGGGACCATTGATCTACACAAACTCTTGAAATTCATCCAAAAAACATGTATTTTGTTAAACTAAGTGTCAGATGTTGTGTTAGATTCTGGAACTACAAATATAGAGAAGCGATGTTACTTTCCTTCCAGGAGTTCTTACAGTAGTAAATAAATGTTCATAAAAGGAGATTATAAAATGTGATTAGTACAAAGATGAAAACATAAAACTAGATTCTGGGAGCCGAGAGAGAGAGAAGCACTTGGAAAGAATGGATTGTGACAGTAGGGGCCCTATTTGACTCCACTTCTGTTCTGCAAACCCCCTGACCCTCATTCATGCCGTAAGACCCCCCCAGAGTCATAGTCACAGCTTGTAGATTTGTGTTTGAGCCACATCTGCCATTGTTAGCTGATGACTTCGGGCAAGTTGTTTTTTCTTTGCATAATGGGTTCAAACATCCCTACCTTATGGATTTTTAAAAAATGAAAGTAAAAGTGAGATCTTACTGTTATAGTCCAGTGCAAGATGTAAACCACTATGCCGATGTCAAGAATCTCTCTGATTTGTTCAACTATACCATTGAAAGGGGATAGAAAAGCAAGGTTTTTATCCTAAAAACTCTTGGGGACTAAATGACAGACCCATACATGAATAATGAATGGAATAGACTCCCTGGAAGGTGTCTAGACTTCAGGAGGAGGGGGCAGTATCTGAACTAACATCATCCCAAAGGATCTCATTTGCAAAATGTACTCTTTGTGCCTGGGTTGGCACAAGTGAGTTGCGTTACAGAAGTCTGGTTGGAAGATGAAAGATAGAGGACAGCAAATGGAGTGTGCAAGGTGGTGTCTACCGGCATCGCTGGTAACAGTGTACATCTACATATGATATTAGTGGATCACAAGAGGGAGAAAGCAGAGGGTCCAGGAATATCTGAAAAAGAATGGAAATCTGTGAACTAGGACTTAAGGCTCATCAGTTTGGCATTAAAAAAACCACGTTTGTGAAACACCATACAGCTTTAAAACTGACTCTGAAAAATAGTTTCCCTTTAGTCTAACAAAAAGTAAATAAAACTCTAACACCAGACAGTTTGCCTTAAGCTCTATCACCCGGATTTTGTAAGTAAAGAAAAAACCTAGAAAGCTTAAGTTATTTGCTCAAGGCTTCACAGGATAACCAATAAATAAGAAAGAATTTCTGATGTGAAGACCATTTATTTCCACCACACCGTAGAAAACAGGCAGAATACAAGGAAATGAAGTTGGCCAAGTTGGTTAATGACTGATGTCCCTGGAGAATAAAGTGAAATTGCAATTTAACAGCAGAGTCAGGCCTGGATAAGCTGGGTTGCCAGCTTTGTGGACCATCTTAGATCTATTTATGAGTCTTTAAAACAATTTTTTTTTTTTTAAATTATTTTTTTGGCCTCACTGTGCAGGCATGTGTGATCTTCTTTCCCCAGCCAGAGGTCAAACTGGCAGCTCCTGCATTGGAAGGAC
>SJYW01029337.1:169234-188086 GCA_006410735.1 Raphicerus campestris
TCCACTTCCCTCCCCATCCCATCTCCCTCCCCATCCCATCCCTCTGGGTTGTTCCAGTGCACCAGCTTTGAGTGCCCTCTTTCATGCATTGAACTGGGACTGGCCATCTGTTTCAGTTCAGTTCAGTTCAGTCACTCAGTTGTGTCTGACTCTTTGTGACCCCATGAATCGCAGCACGCCAGGCCTCCCTGTTCATCACCATCTCTCAGAGTTCACTCAGACTCATGCCCATCGAGTCGGTGATGCCATCCAGCCATCTCATCCTCGGTCGTCCCCTTCTCCTCCTGCCCCCAATCCCTCCCAGCATCAGAGTCTTTTCCAGTGAGTCAACTCTTCGCATGAGGTGGCCAAAGTACTGGAGTTTCAGCTTTAGCATCATTCCTTCCAAAGAAATCCCAGGGTTGATCTCCTTTAGAATGGACTGGTTGGATCTCCTTGCAGTCCAAGGGACTCTCAAAAGTCTTCTCCAACATCTGTTTCACATATGGTAATAAACATGTTTCAATGCTATTCTCTCAAATCATCCCACCCTTGTCTTCTCCCACAGAATCTGTGTCTCTTTTGCTGCCTCGCATCTAGGGTCATCATTACCATCTTTCTAAATTCCATATACATGCATTAATATACTGTAATCGGTGTTTTTCTTTCTGACTTCCTTCACTGTGTATAATAGGTTCCAGTTTCATCCATTTCATTAGAACTGATTCAAATGCTTTCTTTTTAATGGCTGAGTAATACTCCATTGTGTACATGTACCACAACTTTCTTATGCATTCATCTGCCGATGGACATCTAGGTTGTTTCCATGTCCTGGCTATTGTAAACAGTGATGTGATGAACTTTGGGGNTTTAATGGCTGAGTAATACTCCATTGTGTACATGTACCACAACTTTCTTATCCATTCATCTGCCGATGGACATCTAGGTTGTTTCCATGTCCTGGCTATTGTAAACAGTGATGCGATGAACTTTGGGGTACACATGTCTCTTTCAATTCTGGTTTCCTCAGTGGGTATGCCCAGCAGTAGGATTGCTGGGTTATATGGCAGTTCCACTTCCAGTTTTTAAAGGAATCTCCACACTGTTCTCCATAGTGACTGTACTAGTTTGCATTCCCACCAACAGTATAAGAGGGTTCCCTTTTCTTCACCTCCCTCTCCAGCACTTATTGTTTGCAGACTTTTTGATGGCAGCCATTCTGACTGGAGTGAGATAGTACCTCACTGTGGTTTTGATTTTCATTTCTCTGATAATGAGTGATGTTGAGCATCTTTNGAATCTCCACACTGTTCTCCATAGTGGCTGTGCTAGTTTGCATTCCCACCAACAGTATAAGAGGGTTCCCTTTTCTCCACCCCATCTCCAGCATTTATTGTTTGCAGACTTTTTGATGGCAGCCATTCTGACTGGTGTGAGATGGTACCTCACTGTGGTTTTGATTTTCATTTCTCTGATAATGAGTGATGCTGAGCATCTTTTCATGTGTGTGTTAGCCATCAGTATGTCTTCTTTGGAGAAATGTCTGTTTAGTTCTTTGGCCCATTTTTGATTGGGTCATTTATTTTTCTGGCATTGAGTTGCATGAACTGCTTGGAGATTAATTCTTTGTCAGTTGCCTTATTTACTGTTATTTTCTCCCATTCTGAAGGCTGTCTTTTCACCTTGCATATAATTTCCTTCATTGTGCAAAAACTTTTAAGTTTAATTAGGTCCCATTTGTTTATTTTTGGTTTTATTTGCATTACTCTGGGAGGTGGTTCATAGAGGATCTTGCTGTGATTTATGTCAGTGATTGTTTTGCCTATGTTTTATGCTAGGAGTTTTACAGTGTTTGATCTTACATTTAGATCTTTAATCCATTTTGAGTTTATTTTTATGTATGGTGTTAGAAAGTTTTCTAGTTTCATTCTTTTACAGGTGGTTGACCAGTTTTCCCAGCGCCACTTGTTAAAGAGATTGTCTTTTTCTCCATTGTATATTCTTGCCTCCTTTGTCAAGGTAAAGTTAAAGATTTCTGTGCTTGTGATGGGTCTGTTAAGATTTTGCGTTTCTTCTGGTTCATTTTTGGAAGGTTATACTTTTCTAAGAATTCATCCATTTCTTCCAAGTTGTCCATTTTATTGGTATATAGTTGCTGATAGTAGTCTCTTAAGATCCTTTGTATTCGTGTATTGTCTGTTGTGACGTCTCCATTTTCATTTCTAATTTTGTTGATTTGATTCTTCTCCTTTTTTTTGCTGATGAGTCTGGCTAATGGTTTGTCTATTTTATTTATCTTCTCAAAGAACCAGCTTTTAGTTTTGTTGATTTTTGCTATAGTCTCCTTTGTTTCTTTTTCATTTATTTCTGCCCTAATTTTTATGATTTCTTTCTTTTTAACCCTGCTGCTGCTGCTGCTGCTAAGTTGCTTAAGTCGTGTCCGACTTTGTATGACCCCATAGACGGCAGCCCACCAGGCTCCCCCATCCCTGGGATTCTCCAGNACCCTGCTGCTGCTGCTGCTGCTGCTGCTGCTGCTAAGTTGCTTAAGTCGTGTCCGACTTTGTATGACCCCATAGACGGCAGCCCACCAGGCTCCCCCATCCCTGGGATTCTCCAGGCAAGAACACTGGAGTGGGTTGCCATTTCCTTCTGCAATGCAAGAAAGTGAAAAGTGAAAGTGAAGTTACTCAGTCATGTCTGATGCCTAACGACCCCATGGACTGCAGCCTACCAGGCTCCTTCATCCATGGGATTTTCCAGGCAAGAATACTGGAGTGGGGTGCCATTGCCTTCTCCGACTTCTAACCCTAGGGTTCTCCNTGAAAAGTGAAAGTGAAGTTATTCAGTCATGTCTGATGCCTAACAACCCCATGGACTGCAGCCTACCAGGATCCTTCATCCATGGGATTTTCCAGGCAAGAATACTGGAGTGGGGTGCCATTGCCTTCTCTCTAACCCTAGGGTTCTTCATTTCTTCTTTTTCTAGTAGCTTTAGGTGTAGAGTTGGGTTATTTATTTGATATTTCTCTTGTTTCTTTAGGTAAGCTTGTATTGCTATGAACCGTCTGTCCCCTTAGCACTGCTTTTACTGAATCCCATAGGTTTTGAGTTGTCGTGTTTTCATTTTCATTTCTTTCTATCCATATTTTGATTTCCTTTTTTATTTCTTCTGTGATTTGTTGGTTATTCAGAAACATCTTGGTTAGCCTCCATATGTTTGTATTTTTAATTTTTTTTCCTATAGTTGACATCTTACTGCATTGTGATCAAAAAAGATGCTTGAAATGATTTCTTTTCTTTTCTTTTTACTTTACCAAGGCTAGATTTATGGCCCAGGATGTGATCTATCCTGGAGAATGTTCTTTGTGAACTTGAGAAAAAGGTGAAATTCATTGTTTTGGGGTGAATGTCCTATAGATTTCAATTAGGTCTAACTGGTCCATTGTGTCATTTAAAGTTTGTGTTTCCTTGCTAATTTTCTGTTTGGTGGATCTATCCATAGGTGTGAGTGGGGTTTTAAAGTCTCCCACTATTATTGTGTTTTTGTTATTTTCCCCTTTCATACTTGTTAGCATGTGCCTTACATATTGAAGTGCTTACATGTTGGGTGCATATATATTATTAATTGTTTGANCCCCAGCCCCCCCACACACACAAAAAAACTGTAGGTCAACAAACTTGAGTAATATAGATGAAAAAGTCCTCCACAAAATGCTAGCAAACTAAATGTAATCACTCATTAGAAAGATCACGCATAGGCTGTTTCAACCTATGAAAGTCAATTAATACAATGTACCACATTAACAGACTAGAGCATTAAAGTCACAGGATCATGACAATAGAGGCAGAAAACATATTTGACAAAATTCAGCACCCTTTCATAAAAGAATTGCTCAACAAACAAGGAAGAAATCACCTCAACATAAAAAAGACCATATATGGAAAGCCCTCAGCTAATGTAGTCTGCAGTAAAAGACAGAGTTTTTTCTCTACAATCAAGAAGGCAAGGATGCCCACTCCCACCACTTCTATGTAACTTAGTACTGAAAGGCCTAGGTAGAGCAATTAGGCAAAAAAAAAAAAAAGGAAGAAAGTAAACAGCATGATCTTCTATATATAGAAAACCTCAAAGACTCTACTTAAACTTTCAGAAGTGATAAACGAATTCATTAGAGTTACAGGATGCAAAATCGACACACAAAAATCAGGTGTGCTTCTGTACCCTAACAAGGAAAACAGCCGCATTTGCAATAGTGAAACCTAATATAAGGCCACCTGATGTGAAAAGCCAATGCATTGGGAAACACCCTGATGCTGGGAAGAAGAGGGTGGAGGAGGACAGGGTGGTTAGCAGCATCACTGACTCAATGGACGTGAATCTGAGCAAACAGCAGGGGATAGTGCAGGATAGAGGAGCCTGCGATGCTGCAGTCCACATGGTTGCAAAGAGCTGGACACGACTTAGCCACTGAACCACAGGAACAACAATATTACTTACACTGCAGGTTTTCTTATTTTGGTGGATGTTCTAGGATTTCAAATATACACCCTTAAGTCATGCTTTCAAATATTATGCAACTTCATATACTGTGCAATAACTTAAAATAGTATGCTTTCATTTCCTCCCTCAAATCTTTGCACTGTCTTTGTTATACACATTACTTCTATACTTGGTATAAATGCCACAATACATAATACACTGTTACTATTTTCGCTTTAGACAATTATGCTTTAACATGGTTAAAAATACGGAAATGTGCCTTTTATATTTATCTTTCTTTTTACCGTATTGGAATATCTTGACATCTTTGTGTAAATCTAAATTTCCACCTGGCATTTCGTTCCTTCAAACTAGAACGCTTCCTTCAATATCCCAGGTGGTGCAAGTATTTTGGCAGTGAATTCTCTGAGCTTTTGTTTGTCTGGAGAACTCTTTATTTCACCTTCATTTTAAAAAGATATTTTCATTGGGTCGAGAATCTGGGTTGCCAGGTTTTTGTTTTTCATTTTTTAAGACTCAGAAGAGGCCACATTACTGTTTTGCATGGTTTCTGAAGAGAATTTTGCTGATATTTTCCCTTTATATGTATGTTTCTTTTTACTCTGGCTACCTTCAAGATTTTTTTCTTTATGCTTGATTTTCAGCATTTTTGCTATGATATGTTCAGGGACTTGGGGGAAATGTTTACTTACTCTTTTTTTTTTTTTTTTAAATTCCCTGCAGTGGCTTTCCAGATGGCTCAATGGTAAAAAAATCTGCCTGCCAGTGCAGGAGCTACAGGAGATGCATGTTCGATCTCTGGGTCTGGAAGATCCACTGGGGGAGGAAATGGCATTCCACTCCAGTATTCTTGCCTGGGAAGTCCCATGGACAGAGGAGCCTGGAGGGCTACAGTCCACAGGGTTGCAAAGAGTCAGACATGACTGAGTGAAGGAGCAAGGCATGCACACATTCTCTGAAATGCTTGGATCTGTTTGATTTCTTTCATTAAGTTTGGAAAATTCTGTGAATTGATTTGGGCTGCATGTGACAGAGAACCTCAAGTTACAGTGGATTGAAACAAAGTAGAAGTTTGTTTCTCTTCCATAAAAAGAGTCAGAACAGTAGGCAGTCTAGAGCTTTTTTGGCCTGGATCAACATCAAGGACCAAATTATTCCTATTGTTTTGTTTTGCAACATTTTTATGGTGCATTAGGATCCAACATGGGGCTTCCCTCCTAGCTCAGCCAGTAAAGAATCTGCCTGCAATGCAGGAGACCTGGGTTTGATCCCTGGGTATGGAAGATCCCCTGGAGAAGGAAATGGCAACCCACTCCAGTATTCTTGCCTGGAGAATCCCATGGACAGTGAAGACTGGCAGGCTACATCTATAGGGTTGAAAGTGTTGGACACGACTGAGCTTCTAAGCACACAGGGTCTAACATGGGTACCTGAGCCTCAGTCATTATTTTAGCATTCAGCCAGGAGGAAAAAAAAATTGGGTAAGGTAGAAGAATGTACCCCTCCCTTTGAAGACTCTTAAGAAACTTCTTGGAAGTCCCGTCTGATAATTCTTCTTATGGCTAGAACTTCATCAAGTTGCCCCCACTGGACACAAGAAGACTGGGAAATATATTTTTTATTCTGAATGGCCATCTAAATAGCTAAAACTCATGAGGTCTCTGACTAAGAAAATAATAAGGAATATAGAGTAAGGGGGGGAAGCAGTCTTTTCCACAGCTGTGTGTAAAAACCATCTCTATAGCCTTTAAAAACTATAAGTAACTGGTGTTTCAAATACCTATTGCTATGTAACAACCACTCCAAAACTTAGTGGTTTTAAATAATCATATTTTCTTATTTCTCATCATTCTGTGCTTGGCTGGGCTCATCAGTTCAGTTGCTCGGTCATGTCCAACTCTTTGTGATCCCAAGGACTGCAGCACGCCAGGCCTCCCTGTCCATCACCAACTCCCGGAGCTTGCCCAAACTCATGTCCATCAAGTTGGTGATGCCATCCAACCATCCCATCCTCTGTTATCCCTTTCTCCTCCTGCCTTCAATCTTTCCCAGTATCAGGGTCTTTTCTAATGAATCAGTTCTTCACATCAGGTGGCAAAAATATTGGAGCTTCAGCTCTGGCATCAGTCCTTCTAATGAACACTCAGGACTGATTTCCTTTAGGATGGACTGGTTGAATTTCCTTTCATTCCAAGGGACCCTCAAGAGTCTTCTCCAACACCACAGTTCAAAAGCATCAGTTCTTTGGTGCTCAGCTTTCTTTATGGTCCAACTCTCACATCCATACATGCCTACTGGAAAAATCATACCTTTGACTAGACAGACCTTTGTCAGCAAAGTAACATCTCTGCTTTTTAATATGCTGTCTAGGTTGGTCATAGCTTTTCTTCCAAGGAGGAAGCTAAGCTCAGCTGGATGGTTTTTCTAATCTACAGTGTCTGCTGAGATCACGCATGAGGCTGATTTCGGAGGAGAATTTGGCTAGCAACATATGGCGGCCTTTCTCACAGGTCTGGGGTCCTGGTAGGGAAGACTGGACTATTCAGAAGGCTGAAATTCCTCCCTCATTCTCCATCAGGAGAGCCAGGTCTCTATGTGGTGATCGACGGCTCTAAGAAGCCGGGTATAAGATGCCAGGTCTCTGAAAGCCTAGATTCAGAACTGGCATGATGGTGCTTCTATTGCATTCCATTGGTCAGAACAAGTCACAAGGTTATCCTAGATATGAGACTGGGAGAAAGAGCCCTCACCTTTGTATGGAAGGTGAGGCACAGGCACAGAATGAGAGGAGGAATTGCTGGTGGCTGTCTCTGGCCATTTCTTAGGTGACACCGTGGTAAATAATCCGCCTAATACAGGAGACTCAAGAGATGCAGGTTCGATCCCTGGGTTGGGAAGATCCCTTGGAGAAGGAAATGGCAAATCACTCCAGTGTTCTTGCCTGGGAGATCCCATGGACAGAGGCCCCTGGCAGGCTACAGTCCATGGGGTCACAAGAGTCGCTTGAGCAAATGAGCGTAGGCACACATACAAGTCTTTGGCGGCGGTCAGGTCACGACTTAGCGATTCTCAGTAGGCTGGGCATTTGCTGAAGTTGTCTGTATTTAGGGTGAAAGGAAGAAGTGAGGAAACTCATAGGAGGTTGTGTTTCATATGTGATAGTCCGATTCACCAGCTTCCTCTGACATCACTACCAGGATCCCAGCAGACAAAACCTTGGAAGAACACGTAGAAGTACCCATAATGGGACCTCCTGGTGGCCCAGTGCTTAAGACTCCATGCTTCCACTGAGGTGTGGGTTCAGTCCCTGCTTAGGGAACTAAGACCTGGCATGCCAAGTGGCACAGCCAAAAAATAGAGAGAAGAAAAGAAAAACCCATAATTTCTGCACAGAGCAGTTCCT
Source organism: Raphicerus campestris (assembly GCA_006410735.1). Classification (NCBI taxonomy): domain Eukaryota; kingdom Metazoa; phylum Chordata; class Mammalia; order Artiodactyla; family Bovidae; genus Raphicerus; species Raphicerus campestris. The sequence goes on from SJYW01029337.1 coordinate 177,121, forward strand.
AAAGTGACAAAATTCTGCTCACACAGAGTTGTCAGCAGTGCAAACAGGTATAAGTTTCCCTGATAGCTCAGTTGGTCAAGAATCCACCTGCAAGTCAGGAGACCCCAGTTCACTTCCTGGGTCAGGAAGATCTGCTGGAGAAGGGATAGGCTACCCACTCCAATATTCTTGGGCTTCCCTTGTGGCTCAGCTGGTAAAGAATCCGCCTGCAATGCGGGAGGCCTGAGTTTGATCCCTGGGTTGGGGAGATCTGAAGAAGGGAAAGGCTACCCACTCTGGTATTCTGGGCTGGAGAATTCCATGGACTGTATAGTCCATGGGGTCGCAGAGTCCATGGGGACACAACTGAGTGACTTTCACTTTCTTTCTAATGTGTGTCTTTATTATTTTTTAAGATTCTTTTGATGTAGACCAGTTTTTAAAAGGCTTTAATGAATTTGTTACAATATTCCGTTTTATGTTTTGTTTTGTTTTGGCTGTGAGGCATGAGGGATCTTAACTCCCCACCAGGGCATGAACCAGCACCCCCTGCATTGGAAGGAGAAGTATCAACCCTTGGACCACCAGAGAATTCTGTCTAAAGTGTGTGTTTAAAATATGTGTCGCTTTGACCCAGTGATTCCATTTTTAAAGGCTCTGTCATAAGGACATGGTTTATCAAGTGTGAACAACAGTGTGTAATGCAGTGTTTTGTACACAGATAAGTAATTGGAAATAATTGAATATTTATTAGAAAAGGGAGATTTATTTAGAGGGATAATAAAATACACTATAGTTTTGAAGGATAATAAAGTGTGAAAGATCTTCACCATACATGAAGTGGTAAAAGTGGCCTAAAGAGAAGATAAATTTAGACCTGTATAAATTAGATACAGTTTCCTTTTTTGCAGAATTGTACACAAGAAAATGTCTAGAAGGATACTTGTTAACAATGGTCATATTATGGTTTCTATTTCTTTTTCTCAGTTGTNATTCTGGGCTGGAGAATTCCATGGACTGTATAGTCCATGGGGTCGCAGAGTCCATGGGGACACAACTGAGTGACTTTCACTTTCTTTCTAATGTGTGTCTTTATTATTTTTTAAGATTCTTTTGATGTAGACCAGTTTTTAAAAGGCTTTAATGAATTTGTTACAATATTCCGTTTTATGTTTTGTTTTGTTTTGGCTGTGAGGCATGAGGGATCTTAACTCCCCACCAGGGCATGAACCAGCACCCCCTGCATTGGAAGGAGAAGTATCAACCCTTGGACCACCAGAGAATTCTGTCTAAAGTGTGTGTTTAAAATATGTGTCGCTTTGACCCAGTGATTCCATTTTTAAAGGCTCTGTCATAAGGACATGGTTTATCAAGTGTGAACAACAGTGTGTAATGCAGTGTTTTGTACACAGATAAGTAATTGGAAATAATTGAATATTTATTAGAAAAGGGAGATTTATTTAGAGGGATAATAAAATACACTATAGTTTTGAAGGATAATAAAGTGTGAAAGATCTTCACCATACATGAAGTGGTAAAAGTGGCCTAAAGAGAAGATAAATTTAGACCTGTATAAATTAGATACAGTTTCCTTTTTTGCAGAATTGTACACAAGAAAATGTCTAGAAGGATACTTGTTAACAATGGTCATATTATGGTTTCTATTTCTTTTTCTCAGTTGTATTTTCTAAAACATTTTTTATAATAAATAAACACTGTTAATGACTAAAATTATATACAACATTTAATACTAAAGCAGTTGCACAGTACTCAGTTGGCTTGGTTTGTGTTTTCCAAATATAACCATGTAAGTGAGGTTTATGTGAGTTCTCTTTGTTCTTCCCAAGGAACAGAGGATTATATTCAAGCATTCCCTTTCTGGATGTAATTGTAATTTTTGAGCCTTGCCATCTGTGTGGGGCTTCTTGCATTTCTCCTTACTGGTTCAGCCTTTCAGCTACACTTTGGAATAATTACAACAGAACTAACCTTGAAGTTATTATCACCTCTGATAGCAAAAGAAGGGAAGATCCTGGGAATCTGGATTTTTTTCTTTTTTTTTGCTGTGAAGCCTATGGGATCTTAGTTCCCTGTCCAGGGATCAAATCCACACCCCCTGCACCAGAAGGCAATGTCTTAACTGCTGGATCACTTGGGACGTCCCGATCTTAATTTTTCTTGCGGTAGAAGCATATTCTTTTTAAGTTGCACATCTCCTTTACACTTTTTCATAGGTTGTGTGTAGGTTCCACAGGGGATCCCGGGTACTACGTCCTGGGGAACCATCGGGGTCTCTATCTTGAGACATCCATGGTTCCATCTGGTCCTTATTCAGAAGGACCACTGTTACTGCCAGTGAGGCCTCTCCAGATCTGGGGGCTCTCTTAGCTGCTCCTGCGTCCCTCAGAAGTGGATTTAAAATTATCCCACTCTTCACAAACATCCCTTGGGCTCCTAGGAAACCAGCCGGGGCTGCAGAAGAGCCTTCACCCCTATTTCTATTCAAGTGCTCCTGCACCCTCTTGTAGTAGGGGGCGCTCTGAGGCCTTGTCTTGGGAACCCTACCTGGGCCGGTCCATGGGGAGCAGACGGTCCGTGGGGAGTAGCCGGCTCACTGGCTCCTGGATTCCTCAGATGTTGCTACAGTTTCTAGTATTTCTATTTCCCTTTCCCCTTCATTTCTGACATAATGAAGGGCTCTGTCTCAGTGGATATGTAACCTTTTCTTTGATGCTTTTATTCTCCCACTTCAGGGGAAAAGTTGCTCTGTGTTCTACCAAATCCTTGAAACTCAAAAGCCAAGATTTAGAAGACAGTGATAAGGTGTCACCGTTACATGAGGGGTGTGTGATAGGATTCTTTTTTGTAATCTTTACCAAGCTGTGGTGGCATCCTTTTACTATATTGAGATGTCTACTGCTATCAAGGATGAACATTTTATCAATTGCTTTCTAAGTATCTATTGAGATAACCATATATTTTTCCTTATTACCTTCTAAAGTAGTAAATCACATTAATAGATAAGTACATATTCAGTCTTCTGTGTTTCTGAAGGAAGGTCTCCTTTGTCATGAATTATCCGCTTTTTACTATGCTGGTGGCTTATTGCAAAGGTCACTGAGATTCTGAAAACCTATGGTTGAATTTGAGCTTTTTGTAGATGCCTGACTCTGATCAAGTCACTTAATTTTCATTAACGTTAGTTCCCTCAAGGGTAATACGAGTACATTCCATTTTGTTCACAAAGTAGCTGTTAGGATTAGACGACATAAGAGTCTTATTTAATAAAAAGGTTGCATAAATATTATTTATTATCTAAGGTATTGAAGAGAATGGAGTGCTTATACTTAGATTCCCCAGTTGGGAAGCATGAGCTGTGTAGCATAGCACTAATGAGAGTGAGCTAGTGCACTGAATTACCGCTTTGTGCAACTCCCCTTTTTCCAAGTGGCTTTGGCTCCATCCCCCAAATGGAAGAGGAACCCAAGGCACACAGGATGATAAGTAATTTTCACCAAGACTGCTTCGATGTTAGAAATGCCATCATGGCCTTGTCTGAGAGTCCCGGGACACCGACCAACAGTTCTTAGTTCCTATCTGGAGTTCAGTTCAGTTCAGATCAGTTGCTCAGTTGTGTCCGACTCTTTGTGACCCCATGAATCGCAGCACGCCAGGCCTCCCTGTCCATCACCGTCTCTCGGAGTTCACTCAGACTCACGTCCATTGAGTCCGGGATGCCATCCAGCCATCTCATCCTCTGTCGTCCCCTTCTCCTCCTGCCCCCAATCCCTCNTTAGTAAATGGGAAGTTAATGATAATAATAGCACCATCTTTGAGAAAGCTGCTTGTACCCATTGTTTTGAATGTCAGCTAAAGGTAGCAGTAATACACGGCTATCTGGGAACACTGTTGTTTAGCTCCACTTCAAAATAATTACCTCTATAAGGAAAATAATTACATTATAGGAAATAGAATGGATATACTCTCAGAAACAGAAAGTCAGTGAGAAATCCTATCAAAAAAACTAAACATATTTTTCATTCTCAATTGAATTGCTTTTGTGAGATAAATGTATTCTAAAAAGGGTTTCGATAAGTATATCAACAACAAGATTAAACTTGGCTTTAAAAGGAAGTGGGTAGGATGACAATGCGGAAATAATTTTAGGTTTAACTCAGTGAAGGCTGCTTATTCTGAGGTTCCTTTTGGCAATGGGACATGTAGATGGATGGAATTTTAGGTAGTAATAATAACAAACATTATGATAATACTTTTTAATTCTTATTTTAATTCATATTAAATGTTATGATAGGAAGTAACTGAATGTAAGGCTAGGCCCTCNTAGGTAGTAATAATAACAAACATTATGATAATACTTTTTAATTCTTATTTTAATTCATATTAAATGTTATGATAGGAAGTAACTGAATGTAAGGCTAGGCCCTCTTTGTTGGGGACGCTGATAGTAGCATTAACTCACCCTAAACAAATGCTGGCTTTTCTGTTTTTATTTTTGTGTTGTTTTATCTTTTGGCAGCATCTCACACAGCATGTGGGATATTAGTTCCCGGCCCCCCGCACTGGCAGCCTTGAGTCTTAAGCAGTGGACTGCCAGGGAATGAACCTCTGGTTTATTCTTCTGCTTTTCTATAATCTCATTTACCCCCTCCCTGCATCTCTACTTCCTCCAGTACACCTTTACAGGTTTCCCTTGCTATCAGAAAGTAGAGTGTTTCAATGGAACGTTCCACAAGCCACAGTGGTGTAAAGCAAAGAAGCGATTATCTTAGGACATGTCTTGCTAGCGGAAGCACAAAATATATGGAGATAAAGCACAGATGCTCAAAGACACAGTTTAGAGCCACGGCGGCTGGGTGCTGAGCGTGGTTGTGGGGAAGAAGCTTGGCAGGGCCACCCTGCTTGTTCCGGGCACCCCTCTGCCTCTACAACGCAAAACAAATGCTGAACACTTGTTTTGCTTTTTGCCTTTTATGGTCAAGGCAAAAATCTCCTTCAGATTTCTTTCCATTAGAGAAAGTAAATACTCATGCAGGTCTTCTGTAAAAGCAGAGTGGCGTAGAGTGAACTTTTGAAAATCAGGGGATACCTGCACTGACTCTCTTGGTATTTTAAAGGATATAACAAGTTTCTCTTTCTCTCTCTTTTACAAAAATATTTGCTTAATTATTTAGTTATTTTTGTGGCTGTGCTAGGTCTTTGTAGCTGTGAGGGCTTTTCTCTAGTTGTGATGAGCAGGGGGTCCTCTCTAGTTGTGGCATGAAGGTGTCCCTTGTTGTGGACCATGGACTCCAGGCACATGTATTTGCAGCCCGTGGGTTCAGTAGTTGCAGCTCCCGGGCTTTGGAGCACAGGCTCGATGGTTGTGGCACCTGGGATTAGTTGCTCCACGGCTTGCGGGATCTTCCTGGGCCAGGGATGAAACCGTGTCTCCCGCATTGGCAGGTGCCTTCTTTACCTCTGAGCCCCCCGGGAAGCCCTACATCAATCTCTCTTGAATTTCTTGAGAAAGGAGGAACTACCATCAGCTGTAAGCACAGCTCCTAACTTGTGCTCACTCCTATTCCGAATGTTCTTGTGTGCGTGCTAAGTCACTTCAATCATGTCCGTCTCTTTGCAATCCCATGGACTGTAGCCCGCCAGGCTCCTCTGTCTGTGGGATTCTCCAGGCAGGAATACTGGAGTGGGTTGCCATGCCCTCTTCCAGGGGATCCTCCCGACCCAGGGATCAAACCTGCATCTCTTAAGTCTCCTGCGTTGGCAGGCACGTTCTTTACCACTGTGGCCACCTGAGAATGTTCTTATTATCATATGTTTGTGATGATGCTTATTAGGGATCTTTCTACAACTATGAAATAACAGACCTGTCATCAACAATTCCGTAATTTATATGTATGGACATGCTCGATGAAGAAAAGACCAATTTCTAATGTCCAGGAGGTCTGAGGAAAGAAAAAAAAGAAATATCCCCAAATGTAGTGCATAACAATTCATTATCTAGAGCTGCGATCCCACAGAAAAGTTCATAAATGTCAAGGATCCTAAGAAAATATGTTAACAGTTTTCCTGAGTCAAATTTTTGGCTTCAAACTTTATTTCACTGTTTTGAGGAATTCTGTCTTCACAGTTAATCAGTAAATGGTCAACATTTAAGTCATGCCACTCTTCTGAAATCAACCAAAGTTCAAGTAGAATTTCTTAGTCAAGTGTTGTCATGCTGACTAAGGGCAAGGGTGAGGGAAGGTGGGAGAGGATTGGGGCCATCACAGAAGGCACGTGAACAACAGCAACTTCATTCTAGGGCTAGAGAGTTCTCCAAGTCCAGGAGTCAGAGTTCCTAACCAATGGGAGAGGTGGGAGTTTGAACTGCCCCCTTAGGTCAGTGGGAGAAAAATGTTTGGAATGTTATTTGCATAAATGTGACCTCAGTTCAATATAACATGCCCGGGCAGGTAGAATCAACTCCCCTGGAGGTCAGAGTCTCAAGGGTATACTTTTACCATTTCAATGAGAGATATTCTTATCATGGGATAATGTTCTCATCTACATAACGTGAGATTATAAATTAATGTGATTCATTTAACAAGAACTCGTATAACCGAATGTATGCTCTGTCCCATTTGACTCTTTCTTACACACTCTTCTGTGTAAAAGAATGACTAAAATGCAGTTATCTTTCTCATCAAAAGAAATCAGATGATTTCTATTATAAGTCTCCCTCTCTCCACCAAGTCAATGTCAGTCTCCCATTTTATCCTGAAAAGAGCATTTTATCCTACAAAGAGCATTCGGGAGCAGGAGTGAAGAGGCCAATGCACAGAGGTACCCTGGAGAGAATCTTGAAATGTGAGACCCAGTACCACCTTTGCCTTGGAGCAACTTTGCTTTGGGGCCAATCAGGTGACCTCTTTAGGCTCCAGTTTCCTGGTCTGTAGAATATGGAGCTGAATCAAAGAGTTTCTCTTGTGGTGGGTTTCTACCCATTGAGCACATTAGAGTCACTGAGAGTCTTTGAAGGGGATGAGTTCCTTGAAATAAGTAATGGTATTTTAAACCCAGAGCTTACCACAAGGCATGACATGTAGTCAGGTTGCCAAAGTAGCAAATAAACACAGGATGTTCAGGGAAACTTGGATTTCAGATAAATGATGAATACATTTTTAACATGAGCATGTCCCAAATATTTCTCTGACAACTCCACACATAACAGGAAGTCCAAGTTTGTATCTGGAATGAATTTACATCATCAAGCCTCTACAGGGGGAAATTTAGATGAAGAAGGTAAAGAGGTAAGAGGTGTGTGTTTCCATAGATTTTCAGTTATACCACATGAGGAGTCCCTTTCTCTCTCTCTCTTTTTTTCTTCCCCCCAAGCTTAACACCCTTGACTGAAGTACTTTTTAAACCTTTGATAAGAACTATTATATCAATTGAAGTGCTTTAGTCTGTGAGTAAAGTATTGTTGCTTAGCCACAGAATTGTGTCTGACTCTTTGTGATCTTATGGACTGTAGCTCTCCAGGCTCCCCTGTCCATGGAATTCTCTAGGCAAGAATACTGGAATGGGTGGCCATTCTCTTCTCCAGGGAAACTTCACAACCCAGGGATCGAATCCGGGTTTCCTGCATTGCAGGCAGATTCTTTACCACTGGACCACCAGGGAAGTCCAGGTTTGTTCTTTGAANAGGTCGCTACCAAGGTAGTTCCCTCTGTTTGACTTCCTCTGTTTGCTGGTCTCTTCCGTGTCTGGTTTCCATCTTGACACGGGAGGGCGGTGATGGACTCTGCGATGGGCTTGCCCCTGCTCGCGGCGCACACCGCTCAGGCTCTACGTTGCTTCGCTGGAAAACTGTCTGAGGCCTGCCCTAGGCTTCATGCACCTCCCTGGTCTAAGCCACTCTGGCTCTGTGCTCAGGAAGCCTTCAGAGTTGCAGATTTGGTTGGGCCTGTGCTTTGTGCCCTTCCCAGGTCCGAGTAGCTAGGGAGTTTGGTGAGAACNAAAGTCCTTTATATGTTAAACCCTGACTCAAAACAAAGACACATCTATGTTGGTCCTAACACAACCCTTTAGACATGTTATCCTTTAGTCAGAATGACTACAGCATCAAAAGTTCATGATCACTTTTTGCTCAAAGAAAAAGTTTTTAACTCGAAGAAACCTTTTTCTTTTTCCCATTATTCACTTCAATCTTTCATGCCACGCATATGGCACAATATCCCATGGAGTATATGTACAACAGACTTAGAAAAGCTGGCAGAATCCTCTTTTCAGAGGGGGTTTCTTTCAGCTGGAATTCATCCAAATATACTTTCATTCTTAAGTAGGTTATTAGATGGAAGGTAAAACAGATAATCTTCTTTTGATGCCTGATACTGCCCAAGATTCTTAAAGTGCTCTGTACTCTGGTTTCAACCTCCCATCACTTTGGTCAGGTGGAGCAGGCCAACGTGCGTGTTTCAGTGTGGGGAATATTTAACTAGTCTCAAGACCTGCAAAAGGGGTTTGGCCCTGATTTTTCACACAGTGTTATATGCTTTTGTTCACCATGTAAATGGGGTGTGTAACTAGGGTAAATTCTTTCACAGTTCTCCTAAAGCACACATATTAAAGAGTATTTTCCCAAAGCTGACATAAAATTCCAAGTGGTATACACAGTAAATTTTAAATGCTACATATGGAGAAAAGAGAAGAGTAAGAGAATGGTATTTAATGCATAGCTTTGCTATTCCAGACATGATGCTAAATGTCTGACATGTTTGAATTTATAAAATCTTGCAAACTACTTTTGGGGGTTATTTTACAGGCTATTGATTCTTCCAAGGTTATCCAATCTAATGAACATCAGAGATAGAATGAGAATGATTGCCAAAGGCTACTCCTGCAAAGGAAGCGATGTGGGTTTCTACAAACATACACTTGATAAGGGAGTTTTTTCTTAGTCTGTATCTTTGCTTGTTTGTTAAAATAGTCTCTCTTGAGGGTGGAATTGCAGAGCAGGCTTTAAATCCAACACAGCACTCTCCTGATCACAAGCAGGATATTCAAGCAGAGATCATTTCTTCAGAAAGACGTGTACAGTTTCTCCTGCCCATAGGTAAGGGTAGTCAGAGTCTCTGGAATTCCCTGTGTTACACATTCCAAGCACAACTAATCAATCACTAATTATTTTCAGGAAGAGTGTTCATAGTTCTCTTCCTTCTTTAGGTGATATGACAGAACTGTGAAGAACAAAACAAAAAGCCTGGGTACATAGTATTGGCTTGGCCAAAAAGTTCATTCTGTTTTCTCCATAACATCTTGCTGAAAAACCCAAACGAACTTTTTGGCCAACCCAATACTTAGGCAGCATCTGATCCAGGGTCTCCTTTGTTTACAGATCCTTTAATTTCAACACAGCTTCATCCTTTCCTGAGGGCAAAGAAGGGGAAGATGATGGATTTTTGTAATGAGTGAGTAAATGGCTATTGAACTTTCTTGACCTAATTATGTAAATCTGAATCGTAGCTCAAAATAACACAGGCTTAGAATCTTGAGCTGTCTGTGAATTCTTCAAAAAAGGCTTGGGGGTATGCATAAGAGTTTATAGCGACTACAAGAGAACAGTTTGAACCTTGTTTTTTCTTTTTCTTTTTTTTAAGAGACAGCAGCCACTGGGGTGGATATATTTCCTCCTGGGCCTGGCAGGCTGAGAGCAGGGCATAGACAAAGGGGCTGAGGCCCCTGAGCCTGTGATGGCCTGGATCTCACCTCCCAGGTGGTCATGAAATGGATGTGTAGGGACNCAGCAGCCACTGGGGTGGATATATTTCCTCCTGGGCCTGGCAGGCTGAGAGCAGGGCATAGACAAAGGCGCTGAGGCTCCTGGGCCTGTGATGGCCTGGATCTCGCCTCCCAGGTGGTCATGAAATGGATGTGTAGGGAATGAAGTGATCTTCCCAGAACGGAGAGAAGGGCCTTTGTGATGTGGAAGCAACCCAAGCGTTGAGCATGGCACAGGTGCAGGAGAGGCGGTGCAGTGGGGGTGAGATGGGGTGTGCTGGGGTGGGGTGGCCCTGGGGGCACGGCCTGCTGAAGCACGTTGGGCCCTGGCTGTTGACTCGAGAAGCTGGGTGCCGCGGGCTAGGAGAATGGAAAGGCTCCCGAAGGTATGTCCGCGGACAGGATAGGCCCTGCGGGAAACCGGGAGAGTCCAAGGTAACTCCCATAGGAAGGCGATGAGAGGGCAGGTCCCGGGCCCCGTTCAGGAATCCACGGACAGCTACAGCCCCTCCTGCATGTCCACCTGGATCTGGCCAGTGCCACCTATGTCAGGAGTTCTGAAGGCTTGGAAAACTCACCAGCTGGACCAGAGAGCCGATGAAGCTGTCAACACCCACGTTTCCTCCCTCATCTGAGTGGCTTCGGACGATACTGTCGCGGAGAGCCTCATTCAAGTAGAGTCCTGATGCCTCAAAGGTCCCTGGGGAGTTCCCCGCTGCCCACGGTCCCGAAACCACAACGGTCACACTGTATATTTCCTGCCACTTCTGAATGTCGTTCCATAAGCACCAGAATTCCTCAAAGTCCAGCTTGCTGGTCGTGACACTATCACCAGGCTGCGACAGGTGTCAGTGCGCAAACGATCAGTCTTCAGATCAGGATGTTGGGTTATGGCTTGGCTGAGAAGGTCTGAGAGTTCTGTGGCAGTGAGTGCCCTGTGTCTACTGTCAGCTAGGCAGGGAGCCTCGGGAACTGCCGGACTTCCTCGCCATCTGGCCTAGAGGAGGGAGTGAGGCGTGCAAGGGGCGGGGTCTGGGCAGTGCTGCGCAGGCGCCTCCCGGGCCCTCGCCAAAGACCCCGCCCAGGATGCACGTGGCGGTCTGCCAGCACCGCTGCCACCGAGGCTGGCACTCCTGCTGCATTCCCCGACCCACGTCTCCTCCCAGTTCCACCGAGGTTCCACCTTCTCTTCCCTTGCCTCTGCCTCCCC
>SJYW01029337.1:190415-204505 GCA_006410735.1 Raphicerus campestris
TTTTTTTCTTCCCCCCAAGCTTAACACCCTTGACTGAAGTACTTTTTAAACCTTTGATAAGAACTATTATATCAATTGAAGTGCTTTAGTCTGTGAGTAAAGTATTGTTGCTTAGCCACAGAATTGTGTCTGACTCTTTGTGATCTTATGGACTGTAGCTCTCCAGGCTCCCCTGTCCATGGAATTCTCTAGGCAAGAATACTGGAATGGGTGGCCATTCTCTTCTCCAGGGAAACTTCACAACCCAGGGATCGAATCTGGGTTTCCTGCATTGCAGGCAGATTCTTTACCACTGGACCACCAGGGAAGTCCAGGTTTGTTCTTTGAAAGTCCTTTATATGTTAAACCCTGACTCAAAACAAAGACACATCTATGTTGGTCCTAACACAACCCTTTAGACATGTTATCCTTTAGTCAGAATGACTACAGCATCAAAAGTTCATGATCACTTTTTGCTCAAAGAAAAAGTTTTTAACTCGAAGAAACCTTTTTCTTTTTCCCATTATTCACTTCAATCTTTCATGCCACGCATATGGCACAATATCCCATGGAGTATATGTACAACAGACTTAGAAAAGCTGGCAGAATCCTCTTTTCAGAGGGGGTTTCTTTCAGCTGGAATTCATCCAAATATACTTTCATTTTTAAGTAGGTTATTAGATGGAAGGTAAAACAGATAATCTTCTTTTGATGCCTGATACTGCCCAAGATTCTTAAAGTGCTCTGTACTCTGGTTTCAACCTCCCATCACTTTGGTCAGGCGGAGCAGGCCAACATGCGTGTTTCAGTGTGGGGAATATTTAACTAGTCTCAAGACCTGCAAAAGGGGTTTGGCCCTGATTTTTCACACAGTGTTATATGCTTTTGTTCACCATGTAAATGGGGTGTGTAACTAGGGTAAATTCTTTCACAGTTCTCCTAAAGCACACATATTAAAGAGTATTTTCCCAAAGCTGACATAAAATTCCAAGTGGTATACACAGTAAATTTTAAATGCTACATATGGAGAAAAGAGAAGAGTAAGAGAATGGTATTTAATGAATAGCTTTGCTATTCCAGACATGATGCTAAATGTCTGACATGTTTGAATTTATAAAATCTTGCAAACTACTTTTGGGGGTTATTTTACAGGCTATTGATTCTTCCAAGGTTATCCAATCTAATGAACATCAGAGATAGAATGAGAATGATTGCCAAAGGCTACTCCTGCAAAGGAAGCGATGTGGGTTTCTACAAACATACACTTGATAAGGGAGTTTTTTCTTAGTCTGTATCTTTGCTTGTTTGTTAAAATAGTCTCTCTTGAGGGTGGAATTGCAGAGCAGGCTTTAAATCCAACACAGCACTCTCCTGATCACAAGCAGGATATTCAAGCAGAGATCATTTCTTCAGAAAGACGTGTACAGTTTCTCCTGCCCATAGGTAAGGGTAGTCAAGAGGCTCTGGAATTCCCTGTGTTACACATTCCAAGCACAACAAATCAATCATTCATTATTTTCAGGAAGAGTGTTCATAGTTCTCTTCCTTCTTTAGGTGATATGACAGAACTGTGAAGAACAAAACAAAAAGCCTGGGTACATAGTATTGGCTTGGCCAAAAAGTTCATTCTGTTTTCTCCATAACATCTTGCTGAAAAACCCAAACGAACTTTTTGGCCAACCCAATACTTAGGCAGCATCTGATCCAGGGTCTCCTTTGTTTACAGATCCTTTAATTTCAACACAGCTTCATCCTTTCCTGAGGGCAAAGAAGGGGAAGATGATGGATTTTTGTAATGAGTGAGTAAATGGCTATTGAACTTTCTTGACCTAATTATGTAAATCTGAATCGTAGCTCAAAATAACACAGGCTTAGAATCTTGAGCTGTCTGTGAATTCTTCAAAAAAGGCTTGGGGGTATGCATAAGAGTTTATAGCGACTACAAGAGAACAGTTTGAACCTTGTTTTTTCTTTTTCTTTTTTTTAAGAGACAGCAGCCACTGGGGTGGATATATTTCCTCCTGGGCCTGGCAGGCTGAGAGCAGGGCATAGACAAAGGGGCTGAGGCCCCTGAGCCTGTGATGGCCTGGATCTCACCTCCCAGGTGGTCATGAAATGGATGTGTAGGGACTGAAGTGATCTTCCCAGAACGAAGAGAAGGGCCTTTGTGATGTGGAAGCAACACAAGCGTTGAGCATGGCACAGGTGCAGGAGAGGCGGTGCAGTGGGGGTGAGATGGGGTGTGCTGGGGTGGGGTGGCCCCGGGGGCACGGCCTGCTGAAGCACGTTGGGCCCTGGCTGTTGACTCGAGAAGCTGGGTGCCGCGGGCTAGGAGAATGGAAAGGCTCCCGAAGGTATGTCCGCGGACAGGATCGGCCCTGCGGGAAACGGGGAGAGTCCAAGGTAACTCCCATATGGAGGCGATGAGAGGGCAGGTCCTGGGCCCCGTTCAGGAATCCACGGACAGCTATAGCCCCTCCTGCATATTCACCTGGATCTGGCCAGTGCCACCTCTGTCAGGAGTTCTGAAGCCTCGGAAAACTCACCAGCTGGACCAGAGAGCCGATGAAGCTGTCAACACCCACGTTTCCTCCCTCATCTGAGTGGCTTCGGACGATACTGTCGCGGAGAGCCTCATTCAGGTAGAGTCCTGATGCCTCAAAGGTCCCTGGGGAGTTCCCCGCTGCCCACGGTCCCGAAACCAGCAACGGTCACACTGTATATTTCCTGCCACTTCTGAATGTCGTTCCATAAGCACCAGAATTCCTCAAAGTCCAGCTTGCTGGTCGTGACAGTATCACCAGGCTGCGACAGGTGTCCGTGCGCAAACGATCAGTCTTCAGATCAGGATGTTGGGTTATGGCTTGCCTGAGAAGGTCTGAGAGTTCTGTGGCAGTGAGTGCCCTGTGTCTACTGTCAGCTAGGCAGGGAGCCTCGGGAACTGCCGGACTTCCCCGCCATCTGGCCTAGAGGAGGGAGTGAGGCGTGCAAGGGGCGGGGTCTGGGCAGTGCTGCGCAGGCGCCTCCCGGGCCCTCGCCAAAGACCCCGCCCAGGATGCACGTGGCGGTCAGCCAGCACCGCTGCCACCGAGGCTGGCACTCCTGCTGCGTTCCCCGACCCACGTCTCCTCCCAGTTCCACCGAGGTTCCACCTTCTCTTCCCTTGCCTCTGCCTCCCCGCCCACCTCCCACCCGCTTCTCACCAGCACCGTGGCTGTGAGTCAAGATTCCCCCACGCTCACCATCCGCTGCTCCAATCAACTCTGCATCAGCCCCAGGTGTTGGACTTTGGAGGAAGGCTGCTTTTTCAACTCTAAAGGAAATTAAGGAACAAACTCCGGTTATCTCCAGCGAAAAGAAGAAAGAATTGAAAGGTAAAAAATATTTGCCCCCTAAAGTTTTTTTTTTTTTTTTTAATGAGGCGTGTGGGTTTTCATCTGTTTCCCAGTAACTTAGACATAGTAAGTGTTTAATTTGCTGCTTTAGGGTGGAAATTTCCTAGATTCAACAGTGATTTGTTCAACAATAACTTCAGCAACTTTGTGGTGAATGCTAGACATGGATATAGGGGACAGACTAGAACTATAAACTGGGATAATAGAAGCTGTCACTGCATAAAAGAACCAGATACCAAAATTCAAGAAAAAAGATGGGAATAAATTCTAAGGGATTTATTCTTTAGTGTGACATGAATGTCAGGCCATCCTTATACTGTCCCACCCACGTATTATATAACTGAACAGAGAGGCCCAAGGTTCTTGAAAATTCTCCATTTTTTGCACATTTAACAATGTGCAAAGAACCTATGAGAAACATGTTTTCTTGAACAGAGTTAATAATAACAGAATATTACAAAGTGTGATGTTGGTCCTTTAAAATAGTTGGAGTCAGAGATCATCTGCTAGCATATGGATTTCAGTTTTGCTACCCTAAAGAGAAGGCTTCAGATTACAGTATTTAAAAATTTTAGTTTACTCTCTGAACTCTAATTTAATATTAACTTTCGCTTAGAGAAATGTCTTTTGAAATCTAACCTGAGCCAAAGGAAAACTTTCGCTGACAATACCTTTTGCCTGGGAGCNATTCCTCAAAGTCCAGCTTGCTGGTCGTGACAGTATCACCAGGCTGCGACAGGTGTCCGTGCGCAAACGATCAGTCTTCAGATCAGGATGTTGGGTTATGGCTTGCCTGAGAAGGTCTGAGAGTTCTGTGGCAGTGAGTGCCCTGTGTCTACTGTCAGCTAGGCAGGGAGCCTCGGGAACTGCCGGACTTCCCCGCCATCTGGCCTAGAGGAGGGAGTGAGGCGTGCAAGGGGCGGGGTCTGGGCAGTGCTGCGCAGGCGCCTCCCGGGCCCTCGCCAAAGACCCCGCCCAGGATGCACGTGGCGGTCAGCCAGCACCGCTGCCACCGAGGCTGGCACTCCTGCTGCGTTCCCCGACCCACGTCTCCTCCCAGTTCCACCGAGGTTCCACCTTCTCTTCCCTTGCCTCTGCCTCCCCGCCCACCTCCCACCCGCTTCTCACCAGCACCGTGGCTGTGAGTCAAGATTCCCCCACGCTCACCATCCGCTGCTCCAATCAACTCTGCATCAGCCCCAGGTGTTGGACTTTGGAGGAAGGCTGCTTTTTCAACTCTAAAGGAAATTAAGGAACAAACTCCGGTTATCTTCAGCGAAAAGAAGAAAGAATTGAAAGGTAAAAAATATTTGCCCCCTAAAGTTTTTTTTTTTTTTTTTAATGAGGCGTGTGGGTTTTCATCTGTTTCCCAGTAACTTAGACATAGTAAGTGTTTAATTTGCTGCTTTAGGGTGGAAATTTCCTAGATTCAACAGTGATTTGTTCAACAATAACTTCAGCAACTTTGTGGTGAATGCTAGACATGGATATAGGGGACAGACTAGAACTATAAACTGGGATAATAGAAGCTGTCACTGCATAAAAGAACCAGATACCAAAATTCAAGAAAAAAGATGGGAATAAATTCTAAGGGATTTATTCTTTAGTGTGACATGAATGTCAGGCCATCCTTATACTGTCCCACCCACGTATTATATAACTGAACAGAGAGGCCCAAGGTTCTTGAAAATTCTCCATTTTTTGCACATTTAACAATGTGCAAAGAACCTATGAGAAACATGTTTTCTTGAACAGAGTTAATAATAACAGAATATTACAAAGTGTGATGTTGGTCCTTTAAAATAGTTGGAGTCAGAGATCATCTGCTAGCATATGGATTTCAGTTTTGCTACCCTAAAGAGAAGGCTTCAGATTACAGTATTTAAAAATTTTAGTTTACTCTCTGAACTCTAATTTAATATTAACTTTCGCTTAGAGAAATGTCTTTTGAAATCTAACCTGAGCCAAAGGAAAACTTTCGCTGACAATACCTTTTGCCTGGGAGCGATTCTTTGCCACTCCCAGTGGTCCTGTCTTGATCCTTCTGATGTCTATTACTGTTTTGTTTTTGAACTCGGTGGGAGAGGGATGTCTCAAAGTGTGATCCATTCTTCCTAGAAAACCTCAGCATCACCTTGAATTGCAGACAAGGCAGGCGAACGGCAGACTTGCCTCAGTGTCAGTCTAACTCAGACCAGAGAGGTCCTTCTCTGATTGGGGACAGAGATCATTAAAAGTGTGTAAAAGCTAGGCTTGCACCCTGATTCGTGAAGGAATCACCTTTGCTTACACACCTAAAAGAAGAGGGTCCCTAATGGCTCATGAAACCAGGAAGAAACCTGACCCTGAAAATGCTTAACATATGGATTACAACTGAACACGATATTGTCCCAATATTCAGGAAACTGATGAAAGATTTTCAGTTTTAATGCTAGTGTCCGTCTCCTGAAGACACATAGAGTCTCAGATAGTACAGGCCACATCCCTGATTTTAAAATGAACTTTTAGCCAAACAGCTGGTAAACAGGTTTCCTTGAATGCATTCAATATCTTACTGTCTTTTCAAAGATTCCCTTTGATCATTCATTTCTCTGCTAGTCTAACTTCTTATCACTGATTTCTTCTACGGGTGTAAGGCTCATACTCCTTGTTCCCACAATATTATGCAAATCTGTAATACTCTTAAAATGAAAACCATAGTGCTCCACATGCTATTACAATGAAGACTTTTGAATTATAGTCATAAAAAGACTAATTTGGTCTCTCTCTAATTTAAAACAAGACCCTAATACATTTAAGGATTTGAGAAAAGAGGCATTGCTATTTGACTCATTCTCCCTGACCAGTCTTTGAGTTGTTAGTCTTGAGTCTGTTTTCTCTATGTTTTCTTAACCAAAGTATATCCTACTAAATCTGAGAAGCAACCATCCTAGGTTAAGATTTTGATTCATGTTTCTCTCTTTTCCTTTCCAGTGTTTCTCTCTGATAGTCCCTGATTTCCCATAGCATTTAATACTCATATAATGCAAAGAGCTAACTGTGTTCCCTAATGGATTCGTACGTGTACATATGGTCCATATCTTGAAACAGTTTTTAATTTCATATAGCTGTGCACTCAGCTGCTGGTTTCTACTGCTTCCAGAACCCTTGCCAGACCATCTGCAGACCTCTAATTATACTTCTGACCAGAGGGCAACTGGCAGGAATTAAGTGTTATCATCATATTCAACAAAGTTTCATGATTCCAAAGCCCTCACTCAGAAGCAGTACCAACTGCCCTTCAGAAAGAGACAGAGGTTAGCAAGGCCCCTACTTCAGCTGCTGTCTTGCATTCATGCTTCTCTGAGTCAGCAAGTATTGTTGACGCTTAAGAGGAGCCAAACTCATTTGAAGAGTGATTTTAGCAGCTGGGGAGACAGCTTCAAGTTCAAGTCCCAATGACCATGGCAACCATTTCCAGCTTTTTTTTTTTACTGGGTTTCCAAAGGACCATGCAGTAGAAATAAGGGTAAAATTAGAATACATTTTAGCTACTGTAAATTCTCTATAGCAAAATGTGCAAACTATGCCTATTCTTGTAAATAAAGTTTTATTGGACCACAGCCAAAAAAAGAAAAAAGAGTAGCAGAACTGAGACCCTGCACAAATATCAATCATCAGATGGTCAGAACAATAGTGCTGCATATGAACAATAACAAAGATTTTCAAGATGCTGGCGTACCTTCTTGGAATCAGGAGGAATAACTGTGACTGTCTTTGAGACCACAGCAAATCATAGGATGAGGCTAACTAAATGTAGCTTTAAGGAATCCCCACCAGAAGAAAAGACCCACTAGACTGAAGGAAGCAAGCTAGTTCAGCAGACCTTCTGTATATGAGGTGACCTGAAGTGAGGGAGTGCAGGATCCCTTGAAAGCCTTGCAGACCAGGGTTGATTCCGCTGATCTGAAAATGATTGTCCCCTTTCTCAATAAATCACCCCAAAGTGGCATGATTTATGTATAATCAGTTAACTCCTACAATTTTTTTTTTTTTTTTTGGTTGCATGGTATGTGGATTCCCCTTGTATTGGAAGCAGGAAAATTTAACCACTGGACCGCCAGAGAAGTCCCAACTCCTACAGTTCTTTATTCATGCCCTTCTAGCCATGTAGTTATCACATCCAGTTCCATCTCTTGCTTCCTTGTCTAACTCCCTGCATAAAGGGATGTTTTGGGGGAAAGGACACACATACACACATGCTACTGTGTTTGTTGTTTCAGGGGAGCCTAAAGCTGTTGTGTTAGTCAGAAAGGAACTTCCTGCTTTTATTTTGTGAGTGGACTGGTAGATAAGAGTGAGATGTAGGGTATATATGACAGGAAGAAAAAAATTGACAACCAATGGATCCCTCATTATATTACGCCGGTAAGTGATCTGATGCTGTTTGGCAAGTTCAAGTTGAAATTCCAGAGACAGGTGGTTTTATGTAGAGATATAGGTGTATGAGCTCTATCACTTCATGCCTGAACTATTTCTTAGCTTGAATAGTTCCCTAACTTATCTTTATACCTCCTGCTGCTGCTACTGCTGCTAAGTTCCTTCAGTCGTGTCCGACGCTGTGCGACCCCATAGACGGCAGCCCACCAGGCTCCCCCGTCCCTAGGATTCTCCAGGCAAGAATGCTGGAGTGGGTTGCCATTTCCTTCTCCAATGCTTGAAAGTGAAAAGTGAAAGGGAAGTCACTCAGTCGTGTCCGACTCTTAGCAACCCCATGGACTGCAGCCTACCAGGCTCCACCGTCTATGGGATTTTCCAGGCAAGAGTACTGGAGTGGGGTGCCATCGCCTTCTCCACTTCATACCTCCAGTTGCTCCCAAAAGCAGTCCATCTGGGACCTCATGGCCAGAGTGACTTTCTGTAAACGCTGCTTTCATCAGCTCTCCCAGCTCAGACATGTTCATTGTACTCTTTTTCTGGACCAATGAGTCACGCAGCATCTCCCCAGCACGTCTTTGGCATTTCCACCTAGGGAAGCTTTGCTGGGATGAGACTTTCTCCTAACATCTTCTTCTACCTCCCTGAACAGTCTTCATCCTGTTGGGCTCGGCTCTGCTCCCAGCCTCTATGAGTCTTCTGGGACCACCTGCAGCCATCTCTCTGAGTCTGAAAGCCCCTGGCACGTCATACCAGCGTTGCTCACTTTCCTGTGTTCTCTGTGTGAATCTTATCTGCCTGAGTAGTCAGCTTCCTGACGCTGAGTCAGTGGGCCTCTTCTCCAGCCCGTGCTACACAGGCAGTAGAGAGAGAATTGGGTTCTGATCAGCTCACTATCACAGTTACTATTATTTTTTAATGTTTATTTATTTCACTCTGTCAGGTTGTGGTTATGGCACGTGGAATCTGGTTCCCTGACCAGGGAGCGAACCTAGGCGCCTTGCAGTGGGAGAGTGGAGTCTTAGGCACTGGGCCCCCAGGAAAGTACCTGCTTTTATTTCTTGCTGCCTCTTGAGTTTGTGGTTGAAGACAGATTATGCCAGTTTGTGAAGATTTGTCTGCGGTTGCTGGTAATATCTGTGCTGTGGTAGGTCCCAGTAGTGACTTGTGTTGGGTGCAGAGATCACATTCTTTCTGATTCATGTTCCCGCACTCAGACATTTTTCCTCAAGCACGTTGCCAGCTCAGAGTGACAGGATCTGGAATATCCTCGACATTAGCCGTGGATGGTGCAGAAATTAGCTCTCCTATCAGAACCTCCCAAAAGCCCTTGTTTTTAGTCTTTGTCACCATCCCAGGTGCCTCCTATGCTCTTGGTTAGCCCAGCTTTGGGAGGCTTTCAGTGCTTCTTAGAATTAGTATGTTTCCTCTCTGGAAACTACATTTCTGGGACTTCCCTGGTGGACCAGTGGTTAAGACTCCATGCTCCCATTGCAGAGGGCATGAGTTTGATATCTGGTTGGGCAATTAAGATCCCTCATGCCACATGGAGAAGCCAAGAAACCACATTTCCATACCCCGAATCTGCTCCTATGTATACTGCAGTAGGGAGCTTCCATATTGTCCTCCCCTATTCCCAGCAGGGAACACCCATTCACCCTGCATTTATGTTACCTAAGTGCATTACAGCTCATAGAGTAAGCATGTGTGGGGGGACATTGAACCCCACAAGTGACCTTATGCAGAGCGAAAGTGCTTCAGTCCAAGATGACCTGTGGTTGCAACCTTATACAAAGGAGAGGCCTGTTCCATTTCTCGGTGCCTGTGCCAAAAATTACTTTCTGTTTGCCTCTCCTTCATCCACCAATTCATTCTCCAGTCTTCTGTCCTGCTCCGAGGCTAAGGAGGGCTGCCTGGAGTTTGGACTAAAGGAAAGTACCTCTAGAGACTGCAGCTGGGAAGAGAAAGGAGCCACCTGTTCATTTCCTAGTTCCTTCCTGCTTCATCGCAGTTATAGCAGCGGCTCCATCATTTACGGCAAAAGGACTCGCGAAGCTTTCCACAGCTCTAATGCTCTGGGCTTCGAGATCGTCACCCGCTCTGTGTGTCCTTTCAGACTCCAGGTGGTGACAGATTTCTGGTGTGGCTCCTCCTGGCGTGTCAACAAGGCTTGATGGCTCCCTTCACCCCGTTTCTTCACTTAACTTCCTTAAACTCTTAATGCACCATCTGTCTGCCTCATGGCCCCTAATTGATACAATGCCCTCTCCAAGAGCACCAAAGTTTATCTTTCTTTGCCTTTTATCCAGATGCATCTGGGTATACTGATCTCTCCCAGGGTGCTAACTATGGTGACTGACCCTAAAAAATCACTTGTTATCTTAGATGAAGAAAGATTATTTATAAGCCAGACCTTAGTTCTTGATGTGAATCCAGGGTTCCTGTTGACAAACCAAGCTGCTGGATGTGACCCCTGTTAGTACCGGCCCCGTGAGCTTGACCCTGCACCCTATGGGGTTCCCAACTAATAATAAACGATCAGGACTACATAATCTTATTTATTGACAGAGGTACCCAATGAATAGGCTCAACGGCCCATCTAAAGCTCAATGGAATATGTCCACCATCTTCCATCTCTGAGTTTCAGGACGTTGTGACAATACCATCCTTATGATGCTAGCTAGCTTGCCACTGTTCTAGAGGGTGGCTCTGGCTGGAGTTATTCCAAGGGGCCTGATGCTTTTACACCACCACCTTCAATGTCTTTCAGATATGATTTGTTCACAGTCCTCTTTCTGCTCAACTCGGGTGACATTCATGCTCAGATGTGTAAGAGCCACTAATGGCCCGTTTCATCAAAGAGAAGCCCTCACCAGCAAACCCTTAGCGGATATTGCTTGCTTTGACGCTTCCTGGCGGCCTCAGCGATTCTTGTTTTGATTATCCTTTCTGCACACATCATGCTTTTGAAATTCCCAACATATTTCCAAGTTATTTTAGCTGGGTATTTTCCTGCCAATCTTAAAATCGGCGTTCCTACTCTTGGCTTCTTAATGACGCTTGCTGATGGGAGAAAAAAGAAAAAAAGGAGAGAAAGGATCTATCTCAAGATCTTTTCCCTCAGGAGATAACCGTCTCTTGCAGAGGGTTTTTTTTTTTTTTCATTCAAGTGCAGGATGCGGAAGGGCCAACACATGCAAATTTGAAACAAGCGTTTCCAGAGCATCAGTCTTGTCACGCATGCGTAAAACAAATTATCCAATGGGAGCCGTGCGTAAATCACTCAACAGAGCTTGCCAAAAAATTCCATTGCACTCCTTCCAGGATCTAAAACCCAAACATGTTAGCGTTCCAAGCCCTTACCTAAAATATTCTGAAGGGAAAATGAACTGTGAATAACTGGAGAAAGGAGAAGCAATTCATCCACCTGATGTGACCACCTGCTAATCAACGTTCCCACAGTGTTCTTATCCAGCTATGAATCAGAACTCTTGAGCTAAGTTTATGGCTTAAAAAGCCAAAGATTCCTGTCGTCATCATCATCACTGTTCTTTACCAGTGACTGGAGCCAGAATCTGCGTGAGTCGTGATGCGTCTTAAAGGATATTTGTCTACATGGGTTTTGTCTGATTAGGGGAGGACCGTGGCTTGGGTCCAGAAGCTGGGGCTAATGGGAAGTGCGGGAATTCATAGTTAAAGAAAAGAAAGGCCTTAGAGAGTATGGACGCGAGTTTAGTGTCTTAACCCACTGCGTACCCATGGAAGAAAGAACTCGACATGTGTTAGGAATGTATAAGAAAAGGTACTTACACGCACTTTTTTAGTAAAATGCTCTTGTACAAAAGACAGCACTTTGTGCAACACGGTTCAAAAAGCATCTATTGAGGTAGACAGGAAACAGTTCTTCAGCAAAATGACTGCCCTCCACATGCAGAAAGTAAGTAAGGTCAAACAAGAGGAGCCCCTAAAAACTGGAAAAAGAGAAATGGGTTCAGCTATAAAAACCAATGCCCTGCAGTAGATTAGGGGGCACACAGTCTGGCACTGAGCTGCAAGATTCAACATAGTTCTTTATCAGTTTGCTAAGGCTGCTGTAACAAAGCACCTGGACTGGATGACTTAAAACAACAAACATGTATAGTCTCAGAGTATTGGAAGCCAGAAGTCTGAAATCAAGATGACAGTAGGGCCACGTTGCCTTTGAAATGTGTAGGGACGTGCTTCCTTGACTCTTCCTAACTCCTGGTGATTGCCCACCATCACTGGCCTGCCCCAGCCTGCATCACCCCAGTTCTTCCTCTGTGGTTGGATGGTGTCCTCTGAGGGTCTTTCCTCTTATAAGGACACCAGTCATATTGGACAAGGGGCTCACCATACTTCTGTGTGACTTGATCTTAAATCTGCAACAACACTGTTTGGAAGTGAGGTCATGTTCTGAGATACTGGCACTTAGGATGTCAACATCTTTTTTGTGTGTGTGGCGGGGGGATGCAATTCAGCACACCACAACTTATATATGGAAATACGGCAGGAATAAAATTTCCAAATTAGGAATTTTCATCTTTGTTTCTTTTCTCCGTTTTTTCTTCCCTTCCTCCCTTTCCTTGTCTTTTGTCTTCCTCCTGTTTCCTTTCTCCCTCCTTCCTTCCCTCCCTCTTTCCTTTCTCTCTCATCTTCTCCTCATCGCTCCCTTTTATTCTTTTCTTGTTTCCTAAGCTATAGCATCTTGATGAGGAGGGACAAACAGAACTAGAAGACACTGAGTTGATGTACATAAGAAAAGGCTTGTCCATAGCCGGAGAAATATGACTCACAATGAGAAGGACAGTCTGCCTGTGTTATTAGGAAGTCTCACACACAGCATAATGGAATTTTGAAGATGGAGAAAGAAGATTTAGAAGTGTAATGTGGGTGAGAGAGCTAAAGATGATTTTCAGAAATTGGCTGGGCTTCTAGGAACAGCCATCCTTTACCACCAGCGAGAGCATCCTGAGTACATAGCTGTGTTACACTTCATGACTTCGGAGTCCTGTCTGTATTCCATCCAGATGTGTCACTGATGAGACAGACTCTGTGCAGGGAGAAAACAGGACTGATTTGGCTCACGCTATGTGAAGCCTGGGGATTAGCATGCCACATAAATCTGATGGGGGTTCTCCAGCAATGGAGGCATGATAACAAAAGACAGGAGAAACTAAATAGTGGTCAGCTTTGTTCAGGCACAGCCCAGAGGACAGAGAAGCTTTTCTGGTGGATTTTAGTATCATGGCTTCCTGAGACTTTGCTGTTGGTCCAATGGTTGAGAGTTTGCCTTCTAATGCAGGGCCTACGGGTTTGATCTGTGGTCAGGGAGCTGAGACCCCACCTGCCTCTTGGCCAAAAAACCAAAACTTAACACAGTAGCAGTATTATCAGTTCAGTTCAGTCACTCAGTTGTGTCTGACTCTTTGCCACCCCATGGACCGCAGCACGCCAGGCCTCCCTGTCCATCACCAACTCCCGGAGTTTACTAACTCATGTCCATTGAGTCGGTGATGCCATCCAACCATGTCATCCTCTGTCATCCCCCTCTCCTCCTGCCTTCAGTCTTTCCCAGCATCAGGGTCTTTTCAAATGAGTCAGCTCTTTGCATCAGGTGGCCAAAGTATTGGAGTTTCAGCTTCAACATCAGTCCTTCCAATGAACATTATATTATATTATATTCCAATGAACATTATAACACATTCAATAAAGACTTTAAAAATGATTCACATAAAAACATCTAAAGGAAACCATCCTAACATGGCTCCTCTGTAACAGACAACCACGTCTTATGCTTTCTAGGCAGAGAACGAGTCCTTCACATCACCCAAGCGCGTCCACCTTTTCTGCTCCTGTGCTCATGAAGCAAACTTCTCACTTTTAATTTTCTCCTCCAAGCAGATAATCTGTTAGTTGCATTGACAAAAATATTCTCTTCCCTTCAGAGTTTAGCCCACTTTAAGGGCAAGATTGCAGGTATCTTAGGCTTTGTAGGCTGTAGCAGCTCTGGGACTGCAATGCAGTTCTGCTGGTCTGAGGGGAAGGAAGCCCTAGATACATGTAAACCTTGGGCCTGCGCGAGCTCCAGTGTGATGTGATTTATACAAACAGATGTCAGGCAGAACTAATGAGCCTTAGTTTACCGACTCTGTACTAGACCATAGGATGATTTTTTTTTTAATTTTTAGTGAAAATTTGAATTTCTGTTTTATATGTAAGTGTCACTTAGTTTGGTTAATGCATATTGCCTTTTTGCCCCCCCCCCAGGAAATGCCAAGG
>SJYW01029337.1:217495-240809 GCA_006410735.1 Raphicerus campestris
CAAGTTAGAAGGTGTGAGTAAGAGGGAGTATGTATGTCAGAAGGCAGAGCCTGGAGGGCTTCCTAGAACCAGAGTGAGAAGTTTGGATTTTGTTCTCAGGATAATCAAAGTGATTGGAAGATAGGATCTGAATCATTGTGCTATCAAAAATACATACATACATGAACACATAATGCATACATATATACATACAAACATGTTAAGTCACTTCCGTCATGTCTGACTCTTACGGACTGTAGCCTGCCAGCTGTCCGTGGGATTCTCCAGGCAAGAATACTGGAGTAGGTTGCCATCTCCTTCTCCAGGGGATCTTCCCAACCCAGGAATCGAACCTGCTTCACTGCATTGGCAGGCAGGTTCTTTACCACTAGTGCCACTTGGGATACATACAGACATAAATGGAATTGGAAGAGCCAAGGTATCTAGAATGACGTATTAGGATTGAAAGTTCTAAATTCATGTAGTTTTGGAGCAGATTATTAAGAATAATCTGGAGAGTGGCATGGCAGCCCACTCCAGTATTCTTGCCTGGACAATCCCATGGACAGAGCAGCCAGGCAGACTACAGTCCATAGGGTTGCAAAGAGTCTGACACGACTGAAGCAAGTTAGCATGCATGCATTAAGAACAGATGTTCACACTGAGGGAACTAGAATTGAGACACATGTACTCCAGTGTTCACTGCAGCACTGTTTACAATAGCGAGGACATGGAAGCAACCTAGATATCCAAAGGCAGACGAATGGATAAGGAAGTTGTGGTACATATACACAATGGAATATTCAGTTCAGTTCAGTTCAGTTCAGTTGCTCAGTCGTGTCCGACTCTTCGCGACCCCATGAATCGCAGCACGCCAGGCCTCCCTGTTCATCACCATCTCTCGGAGTTCACTCAGACTCACGTCCATCGAGTCTGTGATGCCATCCAGCCATCTCATCCTCGGTCGTCCCCTTCTCCTCCTGCCCCCAATCCCTCCCAGCATCAGAGTCTTTTCCAAAGAGTCAACTCTTCGCATGAGGTGGCCAAAGTACTGGAGTTTCAGCTTTAGCATCATACCTTCCAAAGAAATCCCAGGGTTGATCTTCAGAATGGACTGGTTGGATCTCCTTACAGTCCAAGGGACTCTCAAGAGTCTTCTCCAACACCACAGTTCAAAAGCATCAATTCTTCGGCGCTCAGCCTTCTTCACAGTCCAACTCTCACATCCATACATGACCACAGGAAAAACCATAGCCTTGACTAGACGCACCTTAGTCGGCAAAGTAATGTCTCTGCTTTTGAATATTACTCAGCTATTAAAAAGAACACATTTGTGTTCTAATGAGGTGGATGAAACTGGAGCCTATTTTACAGAGTGAAGTAAGTCAGAAAGAAAAACAATACAGTATATTAACGCATATATATATGGAGTGTAGAAGGACACTAATGATGACCCTATATGCAAGACAGCAAAAGAGACACAGATGTAAAGAACAGACTTTTGGACTCTATGGGAGAAGACGAGGATGGGACGATTTGAGAGATTACCACTGAAACGTATATTATCATACCTAAAATAGATGACCTGTGCAAGTTCAATGCATGAAGCAGAACACCCAAAGCTGGTGCTCTGGGACAGCTCAGAGGGGTGGGGTGGGGTGGGGAGGGAGCTGGGTGGGGCTTCAGGATGGGGGACACATGTACATCCCTGACTGATTCATGCTGATATGTGGCGAAAGCCACCTCAATATTGTAAAGTAGTTAGCCTCCAATTAAAATAAATCAATTTAAAGAACAAGTATTCATAACAATGTCTGAAGGAAAGTGAGACTTGGCAATGAGACTGAAAATGGCTAATTTTGCAGCAGGGACCTCACCCCCATCCTCCACTCTGGCAGCAGAAAGAGAAGCAAACATGCGAAGGTCCATTAGATGAAGAAGGACACTGTGCGGTCCACCGGACGCCAACCTGGAAGAAGAAGGTCTCTGCCCTAGAGAACTTGCAGTGTCAGGCAGCTTAGGGGAGGAGTGGACCCACACGCCTAAAATATGGTCAGTAGTAATAAAAGTTGGCCGAAGAAGCGCAGAATCTAAACTCTGTAGCAAACACGTGGTTCTCATCCTTCCCTTCTCCCTCTCTTTACGATTTAATACTTGGCAAGAGAAGGGTCACTTGGCAATATTTATTAGCTCATTAACTGTAAGGGTCTTTGCTTTCAGGGGAGATATTTTTTATAACAATTCTATTCTTTTCTACAGGCTTCGCTGCAGGTGTAAATGGAATAGCGAACACTAGTTCTCTGCTGGCACCCAAGAGCTATAACTAAATATTACTTTTTCTCCAGCTGGTAAAAAGGAACATGATCAGACTGAGTCTGGCTTGGCTGACTTGTATGAGGCCGAGGAAGCAAAAATCAGCATCCCCTGTATGTGGGCCATGCTTGCAAGACGGTGAGCTCACTATCCCGTTTCCACTGTTCAGACCCCTGCTCCCAAGAAAAGGGAGTGGAAACAGAATTAACACACACCAAAGGCTTCCCTGGTGGCTTAAAGAATCCATCTGCAACGTGGGAGGCATGGGTTTGATCCATGGGTTGTGAAGATCTCCTGGAGGAGAGCATGGCAACCCGCTCCAGTGTAATTGGTTGGAGAATCACCATGGACAGAGGAGCTTGGCAGGCTACAGTCCACAGGGTCGCAAGAGTCGAATATGACTGAGGGACCAAGTGTGCACACAAGTGCCAGATACTAGGACCTTTATATACAGTGAAAAGTGAAGTAAAAGTGTTAGTTGCTACATCATGTCCAACTCTTTGTGGACTGACCAAATGATACCCACTGACCAAAAACACCCCCCCCCCAAAAAAAAACCCATTTACCCATTCATTTCCAGTGTTTGCACAGACTCTTCTTGTGCCCCCAACCCTTGACTTGACTAACTCCTAATTCTCCTCTTAAACTTTTCTTGGGAGTTCCCTGGTTGCCTAGTGGTTAGGGTTCCGTGCTTTCGCTGCCATGCCCCAGGTATGATTCCTGATCACGGAGCAGTGAGATCCTGCAAGCTGTGCGCATGGCCGAAAAAGAAAAAGAGAAACAACTCAAGTACCAACTTTTCTGGGAAAGTTACCTTCCCTCTCATAGAACAAGTACAACTGTCATTGTTGTATACGTTCCACCCTGAGTTTGTCCAACTGCTAGTGTATTTATTCCTGGAAAGCAGAGATTTCCTGTCGCTTGTCTGTGTTCTCTGTGCTACTTTCACTTCACTTTTCAGTGTATATAAAGGTCCTAGTGTCTGGTACCTGTGTGTGTGCTTAGTTGCTCAGTCGTGTTCGACTTNTAGTGTATTTATTCCTGGAAAGCAGAGATTTCCTGTCGCTTGTCTGTGTTCTCTGTGCTACTTTCACTTCACTTTTCAGTGTATATAAAGGTCCTAGTGTCTGGTACCTGTGTGTGTGCTTAGTTGCTCAGTCGTGTTCGACTTTGTGACCCTGTGGACTGTAGCCCACCAAGTTCCCCTGTCCATGGGGATTCTCCAGCCAAGAACACTGGAGTAGCTTGCCATGCTCTCCTCCAGGAGATCTTCTCAACCCAGGACTGAACCCACGCCTCCTGCATTGCAGGCTGCCACTTTACTGGGTTCCTGAGTTAGCTGTTGGAAAAGGCAATGGCAACCCACTCCAGTGTTTTTGCCTGGAGAATCCCAGAGACGGGAGCCTGGTAGGCTGCCGTCTATGGGGTTGCACAGAGTCAGACACGACTGAAGCGACTTCGCAGCAGCAGCAGNGTTGGTGATACTGAGAAGATCACTATTGCTCAAGAAGGAATCTTGACTAGACACTAGAAATTCTTTACATCCCCGCTCTACGTTCACCTTCACTTCCGTAGAATGAACAGTTACTGAGACGACAGAGGCATCAAGAGCTTCTGAAATGAGACAGGGCCCCCAGGGAACAAATTCTGCTGTGGCAAGGCCAATGAACAAATTCTACATTTTGTGTGTGTTGGGAGCAGGAGAGTTTGTGGCCCAGAGGGAGCAAGGAAATTATTTTTCAAAAACAAAGCAAAAATACCTGCAAGACTGAATAAGATATATCTACAAAAAACAGTAATGAGAAAAACAAGGCTTAAATTTCACAGAGATTTGGATGCAAACCAGAGATTTAAATCAGAACAAGAGCCAAATAATGCTAGACTGGAAACCAGTCAGAATGATAGGTTTTATGGCTGCTTTAGAACTATGAAGTTGCTCAGGATTTGGGGATCTTGTTTTTAGTCTGGAGGGTGGATGAGTACAAAGAGTCATCAGTACTTCAGAAATTTATAAACGGTCACTGGGAGTGAGGAAAACTTATGGAAAGTTATGGACCCAGTACTGTCAGATTGGATCTTTTAATCCAACAAAAGCAATTACTAAATTTACCAGGTTCATCCTCTGCTTCATCTTGCACTTCAAGCATGAGAAAGAGACTAGAGCCACAGCTTTGAAAGTATTCTGTATCTTGTCTGGATGGGAATAGGAAAACTGTTAGAGAGCCTGCCAAATGTATGGGAATTCAAAGGGGAGCTTAGAAGAAAAGAGATTGATTGTGTCCAAAGAAGACAGACAAATAAAAGGAAAAAAAAAAGAACTAGGGTTGAAGACAGACGTAGAACATATTAACTTGTACTCCTTGAGAAGTTAGTTTCTCATCCCATCCTTGAAGGTATTACATGCACAATTTAGCATGGTTGTGTTGAAAGAAGACAAAAGGACAGGTTATAAAAAGGGCTTGGGGGAAATTAGGAAAATGTGGAGCTTCATCTATCTTCCTGTCATTAAAATACTAGAGTTTATTTGGAATGACTAGGAAGTCCTGGTGGCTCAGTGGTAAATAATCCACCTGCCAATGCAGGAGACCCTGGTTTGATCCCTGGTCTGGGAAGATCCCTTGGAGAAGGAAATGACAACCCACTCCAGTATTCTTGCCTGGAAAATCCCATAGACAGAGGATCCTGTCAGGCTATAGTCCATGGAGTTACAAAGAGTTGGTCATGGCTTAGACTGAACAACAATAATTGGAATGAAGCAAGACAAGTTGTGAACTTGGTTAAATGAGAGGAAATGGATAAGTGTGGTTTACTATTTGGTTTTAAGGTTGCCTGTGGAATTTTTGCCAAACTACATGCATGAATTCCCAACATAATTATCTTCTAGCAAACTTCTGGAAGACGATATGGACTGTGTTCACTGAATATGTCTTGGTGTTCTCTGTCTGCCCTTTATATCTTAACACATCAATAACTGGTTTTGTTATATACTAAGAGATTTTTACTCTTTTAGATGAGGATAACTCCAATTATTTTCCCTTGAAATTTGAAGTAAAAACATTATAAGGCGTGAATAAATAATTCCTTCTGAGTTATATCAACCGATAATCTAAATATGCATCCTGAATGTGTGAAGGAGTGTTTTGGAAAGATCTGTGCCTACAAAACATTGATATGTGAACAAAAATCTCTCTGTTTTCCCCCATAAGGGGAGATCTTTTTAATGGTGCTTTCAAGCTGAGAAAGATAGGAATGGTTTCCTGGTTCATTAGCATCACATGGATCCAAATATTAGCTGGATATGAAGAGTGAGGTCACTAGATCTGAAATAAGAGGCTTTTTTTTTTTTTTTTTCTGGATCCTTAAGGTCCCACTGTGACCTAAATTACACACAGAAGTACACACATACCATTTCCAATGACATCAGTTGAAACTTCCTGTGAGCAACTGGGAAAGGGACTTGGCCCGGAATTCCAAGAAACCCAACCTGAGGTTTTAAACCATAGGCATTCCCAGTACTTTGCAACTGATTCAGTTTCCAATGAAATTATCGTCATCCCTGGTTCCAACAGCAAACTAAAGGGAGAATTGAATTAGAAAGGAGAAACATTTTGTGGGAAAAAAACCCAACCCACATTACTTTGTGAGAACATTTCAGGAGGACCCCAAGGAGACAGAACCCCAAGGTGTTATTCCCCAAATCTGTTGGATTACCTGGAAACAGATGTTGCGTATAACTAAGGTGGTGACCGCAAGTGAGCAGGAATGGAGAAATGGAGTGAAGGAACCAACACCTC
Source organism: Raphicerus campestris (assembly GCA_006410735.1). Lineage (NCBI taxonomy): Eukaryota > Metazoa > Chordata > Mammalia > Artiodactyla > Bovidae > Raphicerus > Raphicerus campestris. The sequence goes on from SJYW01029337.1 coordinate 223,582, forward strand.
CTCTTTCCTTCAGTCTTATTTCCACCCCCTTCCCCCGAAACCCAAGCTTGATTTGCTATTTGGCTCGAGGAGCAGAAGAGGACAGAGGAAGTCACAGTGCATTTCCATTTCTTGTCCAGTTTCCAGTCCCATGTCAGCAGAGCTAAACCTTGGATGGCCTAGTAGCATCCCCACAGAGGGCTGTTTGGCAGAGAAAGGGAAGGAGCTGGCGTTGGAGGACAGCCGTCTGCAGCGCTCAGCCCGCAAGCTGTCTCTCCCCTCTGACCCCTGTCAGTACTACAACGGGGAGAGCAAGATAAAGAACACTCCCTTTCTCATCAAAAAGACAAGAGTTTTGTGTACAGCAGGCAGCAGACACTGCCTCCTTGGCCAGTGTCCAAGCTGGCTACAGAAATTCATCTGCAACAAAACAAATCAGAGCTGCCCTTTGACTTGAACTGTAGGAAGCCCAAGTCCACCTACACAGCAGCTTCTCCAGGACGGACAAATGTCACAATTAGTAGATTATGGGGCCAACTATATGGAAATGTGTGTGTATGTGTATATATATATATATACTTTTTATAATATAACATGGTTTAGAGTCACCATCACTGACACTTCAGTATGCTTGTTTCTACCAGACTTTGGATTGCATGATAATATGAAGTCATTCAATGGCCCACATTTATCTACTTTTGGAAAATAGGGTTCTGAATCCCAGGCTGTTGAAGAGAATTGCCTGTGGTAAAGCCAGCTATTTCCCAAAGTAGCCAAGCCAGGAATTCAGATCTCTTCCTGGCTATTCCTGGCTTAATGATTCACCTTCTATAGACACGGTGCTTGTACTAGATTCCACACACATTGACATGCCGTCCAGAATAGTTTGGAGCAGATTATCCTCAGGACATTTATGTCCTCAGGTAGGAATTTACTGAGTACCATCTACTGACAGGAGATGAATATGAGGGGCATTGGTTCCTCAAGATTTCCCGAGAAAACTGTGGATCTCCCAAGGCTTGCCACTGTGTCCAAAGAGCCTTGTCTGAAGGCTCTATTTCTTACTGAAGTAGCCTGGACATTTTTTTCTGGAGGAAACACCAAAGAAAGTCTACTATTCTAGAGAATTCTGAAGAATTTCTAGGCTTGCAAAGAATATCTGCAGTGTTATGGGAACTCTGATTTCCAACTGAACTCCCACAGAACTTCTTGGAGTTCTGAGACTTGTTTTAAAATAGCACATGGCAGAGAGCAAAATGTAGGCACAGTCTCTCTCTCTCTCTTTTTTTTAAAGAGCTAAGTAATATAAGAAAATTTTTAAAGCTATAAAGAATTTTGAAAATGAAATCTGAAATCTCAGTGCAATGGAAATGTTTAGAGTAAAAGATACCTAGAATGTAGTTCAAATGGGACCTGGGTAAGAAATGGATAAGGCTAAATAATAAAGTAGGATGAATGAGATAGCATCACTCAGTGATTAAGACTGCAGATTCTGAAGGCAGACTGACCTGACTTGGATCCATATTTGGTCATTCATTAGATATGCAGCCTTAGGCATATTACTTAAAACCCTTTCACTTAAGATTTTCATTTGTTAAAGTCAGAGATTAACATAGCTGTTCATCAGGCTTTTCAAAGACATGAAGTGTGTACAAGCTAATATGAAGCCTAGTACAAATTAAGTGCACAATAAATGTCAGTTAACGTTATCTTAAAAGTCTGAATGGATGTGAAGAGAAGGTGCAATTTATTTGGTGGGCAGTAATGGCACCCCACTGTAGTACTCTTGCCTGGAGAATCCCATGGATGGAGGAGCCTGATGGGCTGCAGTCCATGGGGTTGGTGAGAGTTGGACACAACTCAGTGACTTCACTTTCACTTTTCACTTTAATGCATTGGAGAAGGAAATGGCAACCCACTCCACTGTTCTTGTCTGGAGAATCCCAGGGACAGCGGAGCCTGGTGGGCTGCTGTCTATGGGATCGCACAGAGTCAGACACGACTGAAGCGACCTAGCAGCAGCAGCAGCAGGAAGTAATTTAGATATAAGCAATATTATGGGAAAATGCCCAAAGATAGAGCGCCCATATTATCTGAAAAAACAAATTAGCACACAGGGCTAGAGAGTGCGAGACGTGACTGCCTATTGGGATTGCCATAGGACATCAAGGAAAGGCCATTTCTGCATGAAAATGTGAATTATATTTGCAGAGGAGACAATTCTTAGGCTAAGGGCTATGGGAAATTAACATATTCCCTTAGGCTATGATTTTTAGCTAGAGTCAACTGTAAATTACTTCATTTAATATATTAATGTGGCTCTTTTTCCTTCTTTGCGCTTCGAGATACACAGATTTCGATCATTTGACTACTTGGTAACATTCCACCGAACATACTTAATGGAGAAGAGATGAAAAAGCAACTAACCTTGATTCTCCAGGTGCGTACAGTGGCTGCTGAAGCGAAGATGGCCACAGCAACCTCCCCATCAGTTTGAGCCTAGATTCTTGGGATTTCCTTAGAGACTATGCCTGTCACTTGGTTCTGTCCCAAGTGCATGTGCCCAATTTCATGAAGACTTTGGGTGCTTATACAATCGTCTCCCCCTTTCCATGGTTTCCCTTTCCTCGGTTTCACTTACGTGGTTGGACTCAACCACAGTCCAAAAATGTTAAATGAAAAATCCCAGAAATGAACAGTTCACATCTTCTCTTTTTATTTATTTATTTGGCGGTGCTGGGTCTCAGTTGCAGCACACAGGATCTTTGTTGCGTCATTTAGGATCTTTCTCTGCAGTGCACGGATTTTCGAGCTGTGGCGCGCACCAGCTCATTAGTTGCAGCGCTCAGGCTTGGTTGCTCTGCAGCACGTGGGGTCTCTGTTCCCCGACCAAGGATTGAACCGTGGTCGTCCCCTGCATTGTAGGGCGAATTCTTAACCACTGGACCATCAGGGAAATTCCAAATCATACCTTTTAAATTGCTTGCCATTCTGAGCAATGTCATGAAATCTGCTGATGTCTAGATCCATCCACTCAGGATGTGAATCAACCCATTATCCAACTCACCCTGCCTCTTAGCCTTCTGGGTTATCAGATTGACTGTGGACTGTTGCTATCACAGCTGGTGTTCGAGTAACCCGTTTTATTTCATAATGGCCCCAAAGCATAAGAGGAAGTGATGTTGGCAGTTCGGATATGCCAAAGAGAAGCCAAAAAGTGCTTCTTTGAAGTGAGAAGGTGAGGCTCTTGATTTAATAAGAAAAACTTGTATGCTGAGGTTGCTGAGATCTACAATAAGAAAGAATCTTTAATCTGTGAAATTATGAAGAAGGAAATAGAAATTTGTGTTAGTTTTCTGTTTCAAACTGCAAAAGTTATGGTTACAGTACAGAGTAAGTGCTTGACTAAGATGGAAATGGCATAAAGTTTGTACAGCAAGATATTTCAAGAGAGAGATCACATTCACATTACTTTTATTGCAATATATTGTTATAATTGTTCTATTTTCCTATTGGTTATTGTTAAACTCTTACTGTGTCTAATTTATACTTTAACTTAATCCTTGGTATGTATGTATAGGAAAAACACATAACATATACAGTAAGTCCACTACATGTGAACAAGTTCTGTTCCGAGAGTGCTGTCGTAAGTCCAGTTTGTCAGTCGAACAAAGTTAACCTAGGTGCCCAACAAACAAAATCGGCTGTAGAGTACTGTACTGTAATAGGTTTATAATACTTTTTATTCAAATAATATGTAAAAAGCAAAAAGATAAAGGAAACATCTTAAATCTAACAGTACAGTACCTTGAAAGGTACAGTAGTACAGTATAACAGCTGGCCTATAGGGGCTGGCATTCAGTAAACAGGCAAGAAGGTTATTGATTGGAGGAGAGACAGGAAGTAGGAGAGGGTAGAGCTGAAGGATCATCAGCTATAGGAGATGGAGAACAAGCTGCAATTTCACTCACACCTGATGTTGATGACCAGGTACTGATGTCTTGCTCGAACCAGATGTACATTTGCCTATTTGAAAGTTACAACTTGAAGGTTCATATGTAGGGGACTTACTATATAGGGTTTGATACTATCAGTGGTTTCAGGCACCCTTGGAATGCATAACCCATGTATAAGGGACGACAGCTATATAAGCCTTGAGCCGGGAGCTAACCCCAAACTCCCAATTCCTCCCTCCCTCTGAGCAACCACAAATCTGTTGTCTATAAGCCTGTTTTTATTTTGTAGATATGTTCATTTGTGTTGTATTTGAGATTCCACATGTAAGTATTTGCAGTTATTTTAAATCTTTGCCAGGTAGCTCATAGAGCTAGCTGTGTTTCTTCTGAGTCCATTTTTAGACTTTTATTTTTTTTCCTTAACGACCCAATGGCTCCCTGTTTGTATGTCTTGTAAGTTTTTGTCATGATTTGGGCATTTGCAAAAACAACCACTTGTCCAAGTCTTGCTCACTGGTTTCACCCAGAGAATAATCTTCACCATCAGCCCGGCTGGAGGTTCTTGGACTTTTCAAACTCACTCTGTTCTCTTACTCATGCTGGCCTCTCCTGCGGCTTCAGTCTTGCTCATCTCTGTTTTTCAGCACCTCCTAATCTCTTAACAGTGGTCCCTTCAGCTCTTTGAGTCAGGCAAAACAGAACCCAGTTGCTTGGGAAGTCTCCAGAGAAGCCAGAATATTAGACTCATGAACTACTATCTGTTCTCAGCCACGAGGAGGAGGCCTGGTGTGGAAGGCTTCCTCTCACTTACTTGAGGCAATTCTGTATCAGGGAGAGGGGGATGGACGGCCATGTCAGATGCCACGGTGTCTCCTATCCCTTGTGCTGGAATTTGTTCTGGATTTGCTATCTTCTGGATGCTGTAGCTTCTTAACTGGTCTCTATTGTTCTCAGAGAGGTATTATGCTTCATCTATTGTTGTTAACTTTGGGTCTTTGTTGGGGAAGGAGGGCTTGTAGCTTACTAGNTTGTATTCATGTTACCCTAGATCACTCTTCTTCATAATTGAAATACATAAAAAGCTAAAATATGGCTCAAAGGATTTCATTTGGGTCCCCTGTATTTGAAGGGATTTTTTTGAGCACAGAATGCAATGCTGATCATATTCTCATCCTGTGATAGAAAAACAGATTCCAGAGCAGTAATGCTGCTTAATTCTAAAGCTAGACAACCAGAGGAGCTGACCCACTGAGCTCTAGTCTAGGGGAAGTCAGAGGTTAGGATCCAAGGCTGATAAACTTCACTGTACCCACAACCCAGGAAGTGAAGTAATAATGAGGTAATACACGCTGATAGGAAGTCAGGGAGTGAAATCTGCATAAGGTCTCCATAGGGAAGTGGACCGAACTCCCCCTTCTATACTTAATGGTGTAACATACTAGGGGAAAAAAGGTAGGCTGGACTCATGAAACATTAATATACTCAAGAAGCAAACACAGAAGTAAGAGGGTAGTGTGTTTCATTTCTAGATAATTGCCAGGAACATTTTAAAGGATAATCACCTCCTAACAGCACAATTAACTGAGTAATTGTCCTTTTTTTTTTTTTTTTTTACTTTGCCTGAGAAAAATGGCTTTAACACATTGTTGACTGGGGGATTATTGCAGAAACTANTTAAAGGATAATCACCTCCTAACAGCACAATTAACTGAGTAATTGTCCTTTTTTTTTTTTTTTTTTACTTTGCCTGAGAAAAATGGCTTTAACACATTGTTGACTGGGGGATTATTGCAGAAACTAATGCATGTGGCCAGTGATTTGTTATATAAATGAATATTGGAGCACTCCAGTCAATAATGTTTGGGTAGCAAGAAACATTACTGTCTCAGGTCAGTAAGTTGTTAAAAATGAACCCACCTGATCTAGTCAGAATTTGCTGTATTTCGCAAGGCCATCTCATCCTTGAACTTTTATCATTATAAGCTTTAGCAAAGTTATTGAATCCCAGGGCAAAGTGATTCACACAACTGTGTGTCATTCATCAAGGTACCCGTGCTTTTTTCTTGGGTTTTGATGATAAGAACCTAGTGATAACTTATGTTGTTTAAAAGTGGAGACAACCACACATCTGTGAGAGCAGCTAAAATGAAAAATAGTCACAGTACACGATGTTGGCAAGGACGGAGGGAAAGAGATCCTGTCCTTTCCTGGCGGGAGCGTAAAACTGTACGGCCATTTGGAAAAGTAGTTTGCCAGTTGCTTGGAAAACTAAAAGGCTTGAACCTTATTCAACAATCACGCTCTTGGGTATTTATCTCAGAGACATGAAGACTTATCCCCACACAAAGACCTGTGTGCAAGTGTTCATAGCAGCTTTATTGGTAATAGGCAAAAACTGGAAACAGTCCAGACATCCTTCAGTGAGTGAATGGTTTAAATGAACTGTGGCACATCCATACCATGGAATACTACTCAGTAATAAAAAGGAACAAATGATTAACACACACTGTAACTGGGATGGGTCTCAAGGGAATCATGCTAACTGAAAAAAATGACAGTGCCGAAAGGTCACGTCATGTATGATTCCATTTAAATAATGTTCTCAAACCGGTGGTCGCTACGTGAATCCACACATACGATAAAATTTCATACAACAACACAAACATAGACACACTCAGGTAAAACTGGTAAAATCTGAATAAGCTATGTGAATTGTAACAGTATCAACTTCCTAGTTTCCCTATTGTGCTGTAGTTCATGTAAGATGTTACCATAGGGAGAAATTGGGGAAATGTTACCTGGGATTTTTCTAATATTTCTGCAACTTTCTGTGAATCTGTAATCCTTTGAAATGAAAATTTGGAACAAATGCAGTATAACAGGAAATCAGGGCCACTCTTTGGAACATTGTCTGAAAAAATAGGACCAGCTTTATTTTGTGGCCATAAGAAAGCCAGAGTGACAACCTGTGGATAGGTGATGGCTATAAAAATAGAAATCCCCACATATAAACTGATTCAGTCTATTTTCGTGTTTCTGGTTGCTAAAACATCTGATTCAGTGTGTTCATTGATACATTTTTCTAATTGTGGCATGTCAGTTTTTCCTAATAAAACATTGCCGAAGACCAAGCAACAGCATATATTCCTACATAGCTTCCAGATGCTGTCCTGTTGTCGACTTTGAACTCTGGCCGTATCCCTTCTGAAGATGTGCACCAGTTGATAATAGCCACTGGGGGTCAGACTTCCCCATGGCACCTACTCATGTTTGATACCAGTGCAACCGCAAAGTCCAGACTTACAGATTAGTAGGACGCAACCTTTCCTTTCGGCTTGTAAGAGCTCACCAAAACAGACAGAAATATTTACATTCATGGTAATCATCCAGCCTGGAACACAAACAAGTCCACGGATAGTGGAAGAGATAGCAGAGTAGTTTTCTGTAAATCCCAGTTAAATAGATCATAGTTAATGAGGAATCCAGCAAAGGGCTAGGGAGTAGTGTTCGCTCTAACCGCTGGATGAGATACATTCTGCCTTCTAGCAGTCTGGGAAAAGAGGAGCCCTACCTTTGGCCCCTCCCATTAGAAGTCCCACTGTGGCTCCCATCCAGCCATGCTCCTCACAATGGGACAAGAATCCTAATTACTTTTCAAATAGCTGAAAAAAAGAAAAAATGCTAGATTTCTTGCCAGTAGTTAGATGTCACTATAGTTATAGTAGTTGGAGTGCAACTTTGATGATGAGCAGAAGATAGTTCTGAAAAAGACCGTAGCCTAGAAGAGATCAGCCTCCTAGGGCTATGGATGGAGGAGCAAATTTTAAAAGGAGAACTGTGTCCCATGGGGTCACGAAGAGTAGGACATGAATGACCAACTAACACTTTCACTCTTCATGATGAATCACAGGAGAAAATAAATCAGGCTCAATGTGGCCAGATTCTGGGAGTTTTGAATTTTTTGATTTTGAGCAGTGTATCACTGAATCTGATTGCCAGAGCATGGCACCAAAATGCCAAAAGCTGAACTGTCATGTTGTGATACGATGATGCCGAGGGACAGGCACCAAACACCATCGCCAGGCTCACTGATCCAGAAAAGATGCTGGTGATCGCCAGTGTGCTAGCATTGCCTCCCAGGTAACGCTAGTGGCAGAGAATTTGCCTGCCAATGCAAGAGACATTTGTTCCATCCCTAGGTTGGGAATAGCCCCTAGAAAAAGGAAATGGCAACCCATTCCAGTATTCTTGCCTGGAGAATCACATGGACAGAGGAGCCTGGTGGGCTACAGTCCATGGGGTCACAAAGAGTCAGACACCACTGAGTGTGTGCGTGCATGCGTGCACATGCNCCCAGGTAACGCTAGTGGCAGAGAATTTGCCTGCCAATGCAAGAGACATTTGTTCCATCCCTAGGTTGGGAATAGCCCCTGGAAAAAGGAAATGGCAATCCATTCCAGTATTCTTGCCTGGAGAATCACATGGACAGAGGAGCCTGGTGGGCTACAGTCCATGAGATCACAAAGAATCAGACATCACTGAGTGTGTGCGTGCATGCGTGCACATGCACGCACACACACACATCATTGTTGGTTGATGTGTGTGTTGGTTGCCTCCAGTTGGTTCTCTGAAGACAGGGTGGATGAGTCATAAGGGTACCTCCTGTGTCTCTGCTATAGAAAACCAATGACTTGAACCCTCTCCCAGAGAGAGAAGAGGTATTTTGTCTTCCTAAGGACTAGGGGAAGAATTTCTAAGTAGTCAAGTTCACAGGTCAGGCATTACTTTGTCTAGACACTTCAATGATCAGATCTCTTCCCTCTCTATATTTCTAAGTAGAGATAATCCCAGAGTTTGGATTCTGGGACATACATGTCACTGAGATGGTTCTGGAGATCTGTTCTCAGACTTTGAGAATCTAATTTGGTTTGAACTAAGGGATTTTCACCTTCACTAGTGTCTCCTTTGCACACTTTCCAGCTCTTGCTTTGCAAGGTGGGTCGCGATGTCATCACTTAAGATTCGAGAGCGCAAAGTGAACTGTCTAACCACAGATTCAAAGAAATTTCCTAAGATGACTCCCTTGGAGACCTAGGTGGCAAGACACACAGCTTGCATTAAATGGCAGTAAATACAGTCGTGTGCTAAGCGAAGCAATAACAACTAAACCCATCAACTTTAACTGAGGTTGAGAAAACAAAAGACCTTCTAGTTTATGGTGGCCCCAAGCCAGGAGACTGCTGAGACTGGAGAAAAATCAGACTGCAGACTGAAGAATGCTATCTTCTAACAAGAATGTGCTCGTGAAAAAAATTTCAGGAGCAGCAGTTTTGTCAAGCTTCTTCCAGAATGTTAATCAGCCAGGACTTCAAAGTATTACTGGTCAGGTAAATATTCTCTGGCAGGTGCAAGGAAGAGAAACACACACATGCTCCCTTCAGCAAACTTAGAAGAAATAAGATCTGATGTTGTATGCTGGCTCTTAATTTTTTTTCCATAACGATAAATTAGCTTGGGATTGATGAAAGATTGAAATATCACCTAGACCTTTGAGGATATATGTAGATATAAGTATAGCTTACGGAGGAGGCAGAGGCAGAAAAGAAAAAAATAAATGCTGCCCTGAGAATGAACTTGGGGTTTTCTGACATACTATAGGATTAAATAAATGTTTCTTGCCACTGGCAAAAAAGTTAATTTTAAGTCACAGCTTCTATGAGTTCTCATCAATCTCAAGTCATTTCTTTTGATCTAAACTTTCTTTTGAGAGATCAAGTAAAAGATTGAAATTCTCAATAACATATTTATCCAGCTATGATGAAGTTAAACTCACATGGAGCAGGAAGAGCAAAAATCCATATTGTCAAAATTTACTGTATGGTCCTAGAGAGGTGGGGTAGGGAGGGAGGGAGGCTCAAGAGAAAGGGAATATATGTATACATATAGCAGATTCATGTTGTGGTACAGCAGAAACTAATAAAATATTGTAAAGCAATTTTCCTCTCAAGATAAATTTAAAAAATCTGTATCTGAAGTCAGACATTGAGTTATAAGGCTTAAAATCTCATTTTTACATCCCATGGCATTCAGAGAGGTAAACATCTCGATTTCCAACACAAAGTTTCCTATCTTGTGTTAACAGTTGTTCAGTATCTTTGAGGCCCCAAGAGTTGCTAGGTTGGGATAAAACCATGTAACATAGGGGATTCACAGAGGGCTGTGCTTCCAGAATGATTGGGTATTGTTCTTGCTGCATGCACAAGCTACTGAAGCATTCCGAAACTCAGTTCCAAATCTGCAAATGAAAAGAACACACCTCTCCTGGAGGGTTGTTATGAGAATTAGGGGAAACATGAGAATTTGCATGTAGTAGGAGGCATTCTGTGGATAGTACTTATCACCACCTGAGCACACCGAATGAACACACTTGACAAGTGATTAAACATTTCTTCTGGGGAATGTCTCAGGTCCTAAATTGGATTTGCTGACCTCACTCTGAGAAGCATTTTGAAAACCTCAGAAGTCCTTGTAATTACATTTTTCCCCCTAGTTTTATTGAAACATAATTGACACACAGCACTGGATACATTAAAGGTGTACAGCACAGTGATCTGACTTATATACATCATAAGATGATTACCACAATAAATTTAATGAACATCCATCATGTCATATAGATACAAAATTAAAGAAATAAAAAAACGTTTTTCTTTCTGATGAGAACTCTGGGTTTACTTGCTTAATAACTTTCATATATAACCCAGGGATCAAACCCAGGTTTCCTGCATTGCAGGCGGATTCTTTACTGTCTGAGCCACCAGGGAAGTCCATATATAACACACATCAGTGTTAATTATATTTGTGTTAATTATACTTATTACATTGTACATTCTTCCCTAGTATTTACTTATAACTGGAACTTTGTACTTTTTGATTGCTTTTGTTTAATTTCCCCTCTCCCTAGCCCCAGTCTCTGGTAACCAAAAATCTGATCTCTTTTTCTATGAGCTCGTTCATTTTTGAAATATAATTGACCTTCAACAATTTGTTAGTTCCTGATACACAGAACAGTGAGTCAACAGTTCCATACATTTCAAAATGATCACCACCATAAGTCTAGTTACCATCTGTCACCATGCAAAGATGTTACATAATAATTATTGACTATATTCCCTACACTGTACATTTCATCCCTGTGACTCATTTAATTTGTAACTGGAGATTTTATACCTTTTAATCTCCTTCACCTCCTTCTTTCTTCCCCCTTCCTCTGCTCTTTTTCTTCTTCTTCTTTCTTTCTTAATAGTGTTTTCACTGGCTTGTGTAAGCCAGGTATAGAGATTTCCTTTTTAAGAAATGCTGTTGTTTTGAAGAAACTAGTTAAAAAGCATCAGAAACCAGACAACGTAGCAATGGAAGCTGAAATTGAAGTAACCAGAGGTTTTTGTTTATCTATTTGATACTAAAGGCTTGCAGTATTCATTCATTTTCAAACTCCACATACATGCTTATCATGACTGTGGTTGCTTTTCTTATTGTCTGCCAATTCCTAGAACGCCCCTTTTCTTCTCTCCTCCTTACCATCACAGAAACAAATGTGACCTTGAAACATTTTTGTGGTGTTTCTCTTCTGCTTTGCTGTCACACAGTCCCTGTGAAGAAGTGGAGGGGACTCCAATTCATCTTTCATTCCTTGCTTTTTGTCCTCCAAACTTGATAATGATTTCCTTCCCGGGAAAGATAAAATTCCAGAGTCTCTCCTCCCATCGACTCTCTCCTTTTCCTTTGGAGCTGTGAACCATCCATAATTATTATTCTTTACATGAAACTTTCCCCTTAGACTTCCTGTTCTTTTATTTGTTCTTGTGGATAAATTGAGCTAGAGGATAATATTACAAAATTCATTTTTATCTGAATGAATAAGGCACCAAAAGAGTTCTAATTAGGGCTACAGGGGAAAGCTGGAAGGATAAAAAAGAAAAAAAAAATTTGTATATAAAGAGAGAGATGTCTTCAGTAGGAGATCATAGGACTCTGGCCTGAATCTTGTCTTGAGTATTTGAATGCACACAGATAANAAAGAGAGAGATGTCTTCAGTAGGAGATCATAGGACTCTGGCCTGAATCTTGTCTTGAGTATTTGAATGAACACAGATAAGACATCAAATTTGCTGATGCACCAAAATATGGTGAGATAATTAAAATGAAAATTGAAAGACGAAAAAGCCAAATTATTTCAGTGTATTAGAATTATTGATGAATGCTAAGAGAACAGAATTGAGCAGGAGTGTGTGCAAAAATCTGTATCTGGTATTTAAAAGTAGTCGAGTGTAGTGTGGAAAATTAATAAAGTGTTTAAGAAGAAACAAACCACAATGATGGAAATATGTCTAAAGGACAAGGGAGCTAATTGAAAGAGCTCCCAATGGCCAGAGCTGGAACAATTTGTACAAGATAAATTGGGTTATAATCCAAAGTATAAAATAAATACCCATGAGTCCCTGCTGATGTAAATGATTGACTAACTGGGAGAGAATAGCCTTACCTCGACTATGCCTCAAAGCCAAATTAAAAATTCTATATGAGAAGAAATCATTTATATATTCATTTTTCCTTGGCACATTCTTTTCTAGAATCAGTTTAGATACTAATCAAGTATTCCTGATATTTGCAATAAAAGTAATATCACTTGCTTTTCAGAAGAATCTTAATCCATGAGTTGTTGTGCTGTATGAACTGTATCTATTATTTCTGTATATTTCTCTGCTAAAGTCTGCCTCTTATATTTATTATCCATGGGCTTTCCAGGTGGTGCTAGTAGTAAAGAACCCCCTACCAATGCAGGTAATGTAAGAGAAGTGGGTTCCATCCCTAGATCAGGAAGATCCCTGGAGGAGGAGATGGCAACCTGCTTCAGTAGTCTTGCCTGGAAAATTCCAGGGACAGAAGGGCCTGGTGGGCTACAGTCCATAGGGTTGCAAAGAGTGGAACATGACTGAGCACCTGAACAACAACATCTCCATCTCAGTCCTGACACATGCTCGCTTTGGCCTGATATTTTTCTTTCCATTTTACTGTATGGGAGAGAGTGTTTATTATTCCTCCAATGTCCACTGTCCAACTGAACCATAGAAACAGACCCCTTGATTTTTACTACATATGTGACTAACCAAAATAAGCATTACTTTTCCCAGCATCACTTGTAGCTACATTCTGACATTTGGCTTGGTTCTTACCAACTGATTGTAAACAGAAGCTTGTGCAAGTTCCGGGAAGTATCCTCTTTCCAGATTTCTGGAATGTGGAAAGTAATTTTTAGAGTTCCTGCAAGCATCTGGGACCTTGAGGTGACTTTGGGGACCGGAAGTCATGCATGCAGAAATAGAAGATAAAGAGAGGCTCAGTTCCTGTCACTGAGGACTAGCATATCAGCCCTGGATGACTGCCTACAATTTTTCCCCCCAGGGACATCATATTATTTATTTTTCTATAATTTAATTTATGTCTAGCATTCACATTCTTCCCAGCAGAGGAAAATTTAATTAATTCAGAGAAAACTCAGTCAGAGCAACATATATAGTAGGTTGCTTGAAATTGTAACACGGGTCATTGCAGCTCTATTTTTTCAGTCCTTTTTCTGCCACTTATAATGGTTTTTACTGCATGTCTTTTTGCNCATATAGATACAAAATTAAAGAAATAAAAAAAGTTTTTCTTTCTGATGAGGACTCTGGGTTTACTTGCTTAATAACTTTCATATATAACCCAGGGATCAAACCCAGGTTTCTTGCATTGCAGGCGGATTCTTTACTGTCTGAGCCACCAGGAAAGTCCATATATCACACACATCAGTGTTAATTATATTTGTGTTAATTATACTTATCACATTGTACATTCTTCCCTAGTATTTACTTATAACTGGAACTTTGTACTTTTTGATTGCTTTTGTTTAATTTCCCCTCTCCCTAGCCCCAGTCTCTGGTAACCAAAAATCTGATCTCTTTTTCTATGAGCTTGTTCATTTTTGAAATATAATTGACCTTCAACAATTTGTTAGTTCCTAATACACAGAACAGTTCCATACATTTCAAAATGATCACCACCATAAGTCTAGTTACCATCTGTCACCATGCAAAGATGTTACATAATAATTATTGACTATATTCCCTACACTGTACATTTCATCGCTGTGACTCATTTAATTTGTAACTGGAGATTTTATACCTTTTAATCTCCTTCACCTCCTTCTTTCTTCCCCCTTCCTCTGCTCTTTTTCTTCTTCTTCTTTCTTTCTTAATAGTGTTTTCACTGGCTTGTGTAAGCCAGGTATAGAGATTTCCTTTTTAAGAAATGCTGTTGTTTTGAAGAAACTAGTTAAAAAGCATCAGAAACCAGACAACGTAGCAATGGAAGCTGAAATTGAAGTAACCAGAGGTTTTTGTTTATCTATTTGATACTAAAGGCTTGCAGTATTCATTCATTTTCAAACTCCACATACATGCTTATCATGACTGTGGTTGCTTTTCTTATTGTCTGCCAATTCCTAGAACGCCCCTTTTCTTCTCTCCTCCTTACCATCACAGAAACAAATGTGACCTTGAAACATTTTTGTGGTGTTTCTCTTCTGCTTTGCTGTCACACAGTCCCTGTGAAGAAGTGGAGGGGACTCCAATTCATCTTTCATTCCTTGCTTTTTGTCCTCCAAACTTGATAATGATTTCCTTCCCGGGAAAGATAAAATTCCAGAGTCTCTCCTCCCATCGACTCTCTCCTTTTCCTTCGGAGCTGTGAACCATCCATAATTATTATTCTTTACATGAAACTTTCCCCTTAGACTTCCTGTTCTTTTATTTGTTCTTGTGGATAAATTGAGCTAGAGGATAATATTACAAAATTCATTTTTATCTGAATGAATAAGGCACCAAAAGAGTTCTAATTAGGGCTACAGGGGAAAGCTGGAAGGATAAAAAAGAAAAAAAAAATTTGTATATAAAGAGAGAGATGTCTTCAGTAGGAGATCATAGGACTCTGGCCTGAATCTTGTCTTGAGTATTTGAATGAACACAGATAAGACATCAAATTTGCTGATGCACCAAAATATGGTGAGATAATTAAAATGAAAATTGAAAGACGAAAAAGCCAAATTATTTCAGTGTATTAGAATTATTGATGAATGCTAAGAGAACAGAATTGAGCAGGAGTGTGTGCAAAAATCTGTATCTGGTATTTAAAAGTAGTCGAGTGTAGTGTGGAAAATTAATAAAGTGTTTAAGAAGAAACAAACCACAATGATGGAAATATGTCTAAAGGACAAGGGAGCTAATTGAAAGAGCTCCCAATGGCCAGAGCTGGAACAATTTGTACAAGATAAATTGGGTTATAATCCAAAGTATAAAATAAATATCCATGAGTCCCTGCTGATGTAAATGATTGACTAACTGGGAGAGAATAGCCTTACCTCGACTATGCCTCAAAGCCAAATTAAAAATTCTATATGAGAAGAAATCATTTATATATTCATTTTTCCTTGGCACATTCTTTTCTAGAATCAGTTTAGATACTAATCAAGTATTCCTGATATTTGCAATAAAAGTAATATCACTTGCTTTTCAGAAGAATCTTAATCCATGAGTTGTTGTGCTGTATGAACTGTATCTATTATTTCTGTATATTTCTCTGCTAAAGTCTGCCTCTTATATTTATTATCCATGGGCTTTCCAGGTGGTGCTAGTAGTAAAGAACCCCCTACCAATGCAGGTAATGTAAGAGAAGTGGGTTCCATCCCTGGATCAGGAAGATCCCTGGAGGAGGAAATGGCAACCTGCTTCAGTAGTCTTGCCTGGAAAATTCCAGGGACAGAAGGGCCTGGTGGGCTACAGTCCATAGGGTTGCAAAGAGTGGAACATGACTGAGCACCTGAACAACAACATCTCCATCTCAGTCCTGACACATGCTCGCTTTGGCCTGATATTTTTCTTTCCATTTTACTGTATGGGAGAGAGTGTTTATTATTCCTCCAATGTCCACTGTCCAACTGAACCATAGAAACAGACCCCTTGATTTTTACTACATATGTGACTAACCAAAATAAGCATTACTTTTCCCAGCATCACTTGTAGCTACATTCTGACATTTGGCTTGGTTCTTACCAACTGATTGTAAACAGAAGCTTGTGCAAGTTCCGGGAAGTATCCTCTTTCCAGATTTCTGGAATGTGGAAAGTAATTTTTAGAGTTCCTGCAAGCATCTGGGTCCTTGAGGTGACTTTGGGGACCGGAAGTCATGCATGCAGAAATAGAAGATAAAGAGAGGCTGAGTTCCTGTCACTGAGGACTAGCATATCAGCCCTGGATGACTGCCTACAATTTTTCCCCCCAGGGACATCATATTATTTATTTTTCTATAATTTAATTTATGTCTAGCATTCACATTCTTCCCAGCAGAGGAAAATTTAATTAATTCAGAGAAAACTCAGTCAGAGCAACATATATAGTAGGTTGCTTGAAATTGTAACACGGGTCATTGCAGCTCTATTTTTTCAGTCCTTTTTCTGCCACTTATAATGGTTTTTACTGCATGTCTTTTTGCTCATTAATCTTTACTTTTTCAGCATCGAATCCACTGTTAATTCCATCCAGAGTACTTTTTTTTTATTCTAGCTCTTGCATGATTTGCCTCTAAAAGTTTTGTTTAGATCTTTTTTTTATATTTTCCATGTCTCTCCTTAATATGTTCAAGCATTACACTGCCTTCTTGGACATGTAGAATATAGTTATAATAACCATTTCAATGTTCTCATCTGCTAACTGCATCACCCGTGTACTTATAAATCTGTTTCTATAGCTGTTTCTCCTTATTATGGGTTGTATTGGTTTACTCTTTATATGCCTTGTGATTTTTCGTTTGATGCCAGGCATTGTGAACTTTACATTGTGTTAGATACTTTTGTATTCTTATAGCTATTCTTGAACTTTTACCCCTTAGTTGAAATTAAGTTACTTGGAAACAGTTTGATCCTCTTGAGGCTTGCTTTTAATATTTGTGAAGTGGGACCAGAGCAGCCTGTAGTCTAGTTGAGATAATACCCTTTGGAGTACTTCAATGTTCTGTAAATTTGCAAGTTTTCCTTTTTGTTTTTTTCTGAAAGAAACACACTGTTCCTGGTCCTGTGGAACTTCCAGAGATTGTTAGCTCTTCTCTTTTCAGGTGGTTCTTTCTTTCCCCTCCCATGGTCTCTTCCACTCATGCTCAGCAGATCTAAGGGGGATCCGCTGTGATCTTCAGAACTCTGCT
>SJYW01029340.1:0-24924 GCA_006410735.1 Raphicerus campestris
GCGAGGCAAGGACAGGCTCTGGCCTCAGCACCAGACAAGGACTGAGGACCCAGTGACATCTCGGAAGGAATCCCCAGAGGTGCCTCACAACTCGCATGGAGACTGGCCTCTCCTGAGGCCACAGGGCTGGGTCCCTGGGGTCCCTGTTGTAACTGGAGAGGACCCCGCCACAACTCGAGAAAAAGTCTGGCCTGGTGCTGAGACCAAAGCCTGAGCTATCCTCACCCGTGCTGACATAGGTCTTGGGGTTCCAGTGGAGCCCCCACAGTGGAGTCCTGCCTCGTCACATCTGGAGACGTCTCGGCCACATTCCTCCCCAGCTGCAGCAACAGTGTCCAGCTCCCTGTCGAGCGGACACAGGGATCTTTTTCTAGCCCTCAAGGTACCCCAGGTCTGTCACATGTGTCAGTGTGTTGGGAGTCGAGCCTCGGGGTAACAGTCGAGGCATTGCAGGGCTGTCAGGTTCATCTGGACTGGACGAGGCAGTCGGGTGTCTTGGGGAATGGTGGCCCAAACCCTGAGGCTCCTCCTGACTCTCCTGGTGTGACTGCCACCTCTTGGGATGAGAATGGAGTGCAGGGAACACATTTCTAATGGAGCAAAGAAAGGGCTTATCATCTGGAGCTAAGCAGGTGAAATCGGGACTCCTCTTGAGTCGTGTGTTACCCACGGGGTTAGTCTCGAGTGGGGACGAGTAGGGCGGGGAACTTCTTGGGTCAAAGTAAGGGTGTGAAGGATCCATTTACGGTCCAAGAGGGAAGGAGTGATTTCCCTTGTGACGCCACAGCAGACAAGGGCCTCACTCCGCCTACATGGAAGAAGCTTCTCGTTTTTCTCGAGTTGCAGAGGGGTGCTCTCAGTTAGGAAGGGGAACTCAGGGTCCTGCCCCTGTGGCCTCACGAGAGGGCAGTTGTGAGGCGCCTCTGGGGATTCCTCCCCAGTCGTCACTGGGTCCTCAGTCCTCGTCTTGTCCTGAGGCAGGAGCCTCAGCTTGCCTTGCCCCTGCTGACATAGATCTTGGGGATCCCCTGAAGCCCCTCAGGGGAGTCAGGCCTCGTCTCGCCTTGGAGTCGTGGACAGCCGCTCTCCTCCCAAGCTACAGCAGCAGTGTGCGGCTCCCCATCGAGAGGACACAGGGAAATGTGGCTTGCCCTCGGGGTACCCCAGGGGTGTCACACATGCAAGTGTGTTGGAAGTTGAGCCTCGGATGTCATCCGAGGCAGTGCAGGGCAGTCAGGTGCATCTGGAGTGGACGAGGCATTTGGAGATCTTTCGGAACTGTGGCCCGACCCCTGAGGCTCCTCTTGACTGGCCTGGTGTGAGCGCCTCCTCTTGGGATAAGAGGGGAATGTCGGAAAACCTTTCCCTATGGAGCAGGGGAAGCGCCCCTTATTGGGAGCTGAGCAGGGCAAAACAGGGTTCTTCTTGAATTGCAGCGGGACCCTTGGGGTTCCTCTCGAGTGGGGAAGGCTGGGGTGGGGAACATCTTGGGTCACAACAAGGATGTGAAGGAGCATTTTGAGGTCCAAGAGGGAAGAGAGGATTTCCCCTGAGACGCCACATTGGACAAGGTCTTCACCTCGCCTGCAGGGGAGAAGTTTCTAATTTTTCTCCAGTTTCCACGGGGTCTTCTTGAGTTACGATGGGGACCCCAGGGACTCGCCCCTGTGGTCTCAGAAGAGGCCAGTCTATGTGCATGTTGCAAGGCTACTCTGGGTATTCCTCCCCAGTCGTCACTGAGTGCTCAGTCCTCCTCTGGTACTGAGGCCAGAACCTGAGCTTCCCTCGCCTGTGCTGACATAGGTCTTGGGGTCTCCCTGGACACACAACAGGGAAGTCATGCCTCCTCTCACATTGACATGTGCATGGCCGCTTTCCTCCCCAGCTGCAGAAGCAGTGTCTGGCTCCCCATCGAGAAGCCACAGAGATCTGTGGCTTGCCCTCGAGGTACCCCAGGGCTGTCACACGTGCCAGTTTGTTGGGAGTCGAGCCGTGGGGTGACTCTTGAGGCAGTGCAGGGCATTCAAGTTCATCTGGAGTAAACGAGGCATTTGGGGGTCTTGGGGAATGGTGGTCCGACCCCTGAGGCTGCTTCCGATACTCCTGGTGGGAACATTTCCTCTTGGGATGCGAGGGAAGCGCCGGGAACCCTTTCCTGCCAGAACACAGAAAGGGCTTCTCATCTGGAGCTGAGCAGGGGAAAACTGGGATCCTCTTGAGTCCTGGCGGGATCCTAAGTGTTCCTCTCGTGTGTGGTCAGGTGGGGCGGGGAACTTCTAGGGTCACAGCAAGGGTGTGAAGAAGCCTTTCGAGGTCAAAGAGGGAAAGGGTGATTTCCCAAGAGACACCGCTGAGGAAAAGAGCCTGACCCCGCCGGCAGGGGAGAAGCTTCTGGTTTTTCTCGAGGTGTGAGTGTGTCGTCTCAAGTTACTACAGGGATGTCATAAACCCACCCCTGTGGCCTCAGGAGAGGCCAGTCTCCGTGCGAGGTGTGAGGCCCCTCTGGTTATTCCCCTCCAGTTGTCGCCAGGTCCTCAGTCCTCATCTGGTGCTGAAGCCAGAGACTGAGCTTGCCTGGCCCGTGTGGACACAGATCTTGGGGTTCCCCTGGAACTCTGACAGGGGAGTCAGGCCTCATCTCGCCTGGAGACGTGCACTGCCGCTTTCCTCCCCAGCTGCAGCAGCAGTGTTTTGCTTCCCAACAAGCGTACACAGGGATCTGTGGCTTGCCCTCCAGATACCCCAGGGCTGTCATACAAGCCAGTGTGTCTGGAGTAGAGCCTCTGGGTGACATCTGAGGCAGTGCAGGGCAGTCAGATTCATCATGTGTGGACGAGGCATTTGGGGGTCTTGGGGAACGGTGGCCTGAACACTGAGGCTCCTCCCGACTCTCCTGGTGTGAGGGCCTCCACTTGCGATGCGAGGGAAGTGCAGGGAACCCTTTCCCAACAGAGCACGGAAAGGACCACCCATCAGGAGCTGAAGAGGGCAAAACAACGCTCATCTTGAATCACAGCTGGACCCTCGTGGTTCCTCTCA
Source organism: Raphicerus campestris (assembly GCA_006410735.1). Lineage (NCBI taxonomy): Eukaryota > Metazoa > Chordata > Mammalia > Artiodactyla > Bovidae > Raphicerus > Raphicerus campestris. Next base: position 3,040 of record SJYW01029340.1, read on the forward strand.
AGTTGGGACATGAGGGGCAGGGAACTTCTTGTGTCATCGCAAGGATGTCAAGGAACCTTTCTAGGTCCAACAGGGAAGGGGTGATTTCCCACGAGACGCCGCAACGAACAAGCGCCTCACTCCACCTGCTGGGGAGAATCTTCTGATTTTTCTCGAGTTGTGGCAGGATCCTCTGGAGTTATGATGGGGAACCCAGGGACCTGCCCCTGTGGCTTCTGGAGATTCCAGTCTCCATGCGACTCGCGAGGGCCCTCTGGGGTTCCTCCCCAGTCTGCGTTGGGTCCTCAGTCGTCGTCTGGTGCTGAGGCCAGAGCCTGAGCTGCCCCGCCCATGCTGACATAGGTCTTGGGGTTCCCCTGGTGCCCCCAAAGGGGAGTCAGGCGTCGTCTCGCCTGGGGACAGGCACGGCCGCTTTCCTCCCCAGCTGCAGCATCATTGTACGGCTCCCCATCGAGTGGACACAGTTATCTGTGGCTTGCCCTTGAGGTACCCCAGGGCTGTTTGGTCGGTCGTCATGGTTACCATTTTCGTTTGTTTAGGCGGTCGCCATGGTTACCAAACCGTCAGTCTCCATGGTTGCCGGTTTTTTTTTTTTTTTTTCCTGGTCTGTCGCCATGGTTCCTTAAGTGTTCTCCACTCTCTGGAACAGGTAGAAAATCACAGATTTGGGTATAGAAGAGAAGGGGAAGGGAGGAGACGAAGGCGACCTTTGTGGAGAAAAAGGAGAGTGCAAGAGAAGAGAGTCGTCAAGCCAGTAACCTCAGTCTCAAGTAAAAATGGGTACTGAAGATTGGGGAAGAAGAAGAAGAAGAAGAATCACGATAAGTGACTTATGTCGCGATAACTGACATGTTCGATAAAAAACACTTGTCACTGTAAGTGACGTATGTCATGGTGACTTATGTCACGATATAAAACACTTGTCGTGATAAGTGACTTATGACGTGATAAGTGACTTTTGTCGCAATATGTCGTGATGTGAAACACTTGTTGCGATAAGTGACTTATGTCGCGATATAAAACACTTGTCGCAATAAGTGACTTATGTCACAATATAAAATGCTTGTCACAATAATTGACTTATGTCACAATATAAAACTCTTGTCGCAATATAAAACACTTATCGTGATAAGTGAATTACGTCGCAATAAGTGACTTATGTCACGATATATAACGCTTGTCGCGATAAGTGACTTATGTCGCAATATAAAACACCTGTCGCGACAAGTGACTTATGTTGCGATAAGTGAGTTATGTCGCGATATGTCGCGATATAAAACAGTTGTTGTGATAAGTGATTTTTGTCTCGATATAAAACTCGTCTGGATAAGTGAATTATGTCGTGATATGTCGCGATATAAAACACTTGTCACGATAAGTGACTTACCTCGCCTATGTCACAATATAAAACACTTGCGATGAGTGACTTATTCGTGATATAGAACACTTTTCGTGACAAGTGACTTATGTTGCGATAAGTGACTTATATCGTGATATGTCACGATATAAAACACTTGTTGCGATAAGTGACTTATGTCGCAATATGTCTTGATATAAAACTCTTGTCTCGATAAGTGACTTATGTCGCGATATGTTGCGATATAAAACACTTGTCACGATAAGTGACTTATGTCATCATATAAAACAGTTGTCATGATACGTGACTTATATCGCGTTATAAAACACTTGTGGCGATATAAAACACTTGTCGCAATAAGTGACTTATGTCGCTATAAGTGACTTATGTCGTGATATAAAGCACTTGTCGTGATAAGTGACTTATGTCGCAGTAAAAAACACTTGAGATAAATGACTTATTCGTGATAAAAAACACTTGTAGTGCCAAGTGACTTATGTCTCGATAAGTGACTTATGTCGTGATATGTCGTGATATAAAACACTTGTCGCGATAAGTCACTTATGTCGCGTATGTCGTGATATAAAATACTTGTTGCGATAAGTGACTTATATCGCGATATAAAACATATCGTGGTAAGTGACTTAAGTTTTGATATGTCTCGATATAAAACTTTTCTCTCGATAAGTGACTTATGCCACAATATGCCGCGATATAAACACATGTCGCGATAAGTGACTTATGTCGTGATATAAATCAGTTGTCTCGATAAGTGACTTATGTCGCGATAAGTGACATATGTTCCGATATAAAACGCTTGTCGCAATATGTGACTTATGTTGTGATATAAAACTCTTATTGCAATATAAAACACTTGTCGTGATAAGTGACTTACATCACGATATAAAAAACTTGTCGCGACATAAAACACTTGTCACGATAAGTGACTTATGTCACAATATAAAAAACTTGTCTCGATATAAAACACTTTGCGATAAATGACCTATGTCACGATATAATACAGTTGTTGCGATAAGTCACTTAAATCGCGATATAAAACACTTGTAGCAATATAAAACTCTTGTTGCGATATAAAGAACTTGTCGCAATAAGTGATTTATGTCACCATATAAAAAACTTGTCTAGATATAAAACACTTGTTGCGATAAGTGAGTTATGTCACGATATAATACACTTGTCTCGATAAGTGACTTATGTCACGATATAAAAAACTTTTCACAATATAAAAACACTTGTTGCTATAAGTGACTTATGTCATGATATAAAACACTTGTCATGATAAGTGACTTATTTCACGATATAAAACACTTCACAGTAAGTGACTTATTTCGTGATATGAAGCACTTGTCACGAAAAGTGACTTATGATATAAACATGAAATAAGTCACTTATGACATGACATGTCACTTATCATGACATAAGTCACTTATGACATATAATAAGTGTTTTATATCATGACAAGTGTTTTTTATTCTTATTAAAATTATGCGTTTATGCATATGGTCACAAGAAGCATTATTCTTATTATTAAAAGTATTGTTTTATTAAAAATTTTTAAATTTGCTTTAAAAGTAGGATCTTTTTTTGGAAAAGTAGTTGTAGGTTATAAAAATGTATATTAATGGAGTAATGGAATTAAACATTTTTTAAAAGTTAAAAAAGAGAAGAAAAAGAAAAGAAAACAAAAGAGAATGGTCATAAAAATAGTAAAGATATATCTAGAACTTTCTCTGGTGTTGTTGTGGCCACTGTGGGGTCAGTTCACTTTTGGATACTTCCTTGGTCTGGCTTATAGTTCTCGATCTATAGGCCCCTTCCTATGTAGTCCATACTAACGATAGGGTTTTAATCTATTGCACCTGTCACTTTCAAAGTGGTTCCCTCTGTTTTAGCTTCTTCCATTTTCTGGTCTCTTCAGTGTCTGATTTTCGCCCTGACACAAGGGTTGTGGTGGTGGACACTTTTTTTAGGCTCACTTGTTCCATTGTGCTGTGGGAGAGAGGGACACTGCAAAAAATAACCATGGTATCTGCTCACAGTGTCTCAGCCGCACTGGGCCTGCCCCCGCTCACAGCACACACAGCTCAGGCTCTAGGTTGATCCGCCAGGAACTGTTTGAGGCTGGCCCTGGGCAGCATGCACCTCCCAGGTTTAAGCTGTTCATGTTCAGGCACTCAGGCAGTCCTCAGATATGCAGACTCCATTGGGCCTCCGTTTTGTGCCCTTCCCAGGTCCAAGTAGCTCAGGTGTTTGGCAAGCACTGTTGCTGTGACTTATCACCTCTCTCATCCCTTCTGCTCAGTTCTGGGTGTACAACTGGTGCACCTTTACGGGTGTACATCAAGCGGATGATGACTGTCCAGAACCCCAAGAATTCTTAATTAGCAAAGAAGTCTGCGAACAGATTGGTAGATAATGTCTCTCAGGGGCTTCTATTGTCCCCTTCTGGCCCTTCTGGCTCTGGCTGCTTGTCACTGGAGGGTGATGATCTGCAACTGACTAATTCTGTTCTATCCTTTGTTCTGTGAGCTGTCCTGGCAGTGTCTTATGTTAGAACTTTTCGTGTGGTAGCTATACGACAATCTAGTTTGCTAGCCCAAGTTAGTTCGCTCTGGTTTCCCTTGGGGTATTCAGGCCCAATGCTTAAGAAGCAACGCTGCCCACACCTCCCTGCCCAGCCCCCACTTGCTAGTGGCAGATGCAGGTGTCTGTGCTGCTTCTCCACTGGGGAAGTTACCGTTGGGCTCATAATCTGTGGTTTTAATTATTTATTTATTTTTCCTCCCTGTTATGTTGCCCTCTATGCTTCCAAGGCTCACCACAGACTCAGCAGCCAGAGTGTTTCTTGGTGTTTGGAAACCTATCTCTTTTGAAGACTCCCATCCCAGGACAGAGCTCCCTCCCTATCTCTTTTGTCTCTCTTTTTGACTTTTATATTTTTCCTACCTGTTTTCAAAGACAATGAGCTGCTTTTCTGTGTGCCTGATGTTCTCTGCTGGCATTCCGAAGTTGTTTTGTGAAATTTACTCAGCATTAAAATGTTCTTTTGATGAATTTGTGGGGGAGAAAGTGGTCTCCCCATCCTGTTCTGCCATTTTAGGACCACCCAGATCAGAACCTCTCCTGTTGCCTCAGGGTGGTCTAGTCTCCTTTTAAATTGTGATGCAGTGCATGGAATTGCTCTCAAGTCACTGCAAGGGAAAGGGCCTCATCTCGCATTGAGTTGGAATCTAGTGTTACTTCTCAAGTTGCAGCCTGAAGTTTTGGCTTCCTCTCGAGTTGCAACGGGGACCTCAGGGTACCTCTCGTCTTACCTGAGTTTAATCAAGGCTCTTTTCGAGGTGTGAGGGTTGGGCAGGATTGCTCTCAAGTCACTGAGGAGGAAATGTGCCTTATCACATTGAGTGGGAAATCTTGTGGTGTTTCTCGAGTTGCAGCGGGAAGTTTTGGGTTGCTTTCAAGTTTTGAGGGGGACCTCAGTGAGCCTCTCATTATTGTCTCAGGGATGTCAGGCCTCCTTTCAAGTTGTGAGGGCCACCTAAGTATTCCTTGCCAGTCGCCTAGGGGTTATAAGAGCTGATTTCAGGATGAGGCGGGATTCAGGGTTCCTTTTCCAGTTGTGACAGGGATCTCAGGGTTCCTATTGAGTTTAAACAGGGGAGTCAGCCTTCGCCACGTGTTGAAGTATGGAACTTGATTTCCTACCAAGCAGAATGTGTGTCAGGCCTCCTGTTTAATTGAGGTGGGGATGTGGGTCTTTTTATAGAGGTACATCAGGGGAGTCAGAGTTCCATTTGGGTGGTGAAAGCATACTCAGGGTTCCATTCAAGTCAATGTAGGGGAATCATGCCTTATCTCAAACTGAGGATGTACTCACTGTCCTTTCAACTTGCAGAACGAATCTCGGGCTTCCACTAAGGTTTCAATAGGTGAGACAAGCCTTCTCTTTAGATATGGGAGAACATTGGGATTCTTCTCAAGATGAAGCTGAGGAATCGGCCCTCAGTTGAGATGAGGCAATGAACATGGGGCTCTTCTCAATTTGTTGTGGGAAAGTGAGATGGCAATGAATACTGTGGATAGTCTCTTGAGGGGCTAAAAAAATCGAGCCTCCTTTCCAGTTTCGAGAGGGAACATGGGGTTGCTCTCGAGGCACTGCAGGGGAAAAGGTACTAATCTTGCCTACAGGAGGGAATCTCATGGTTTCTCAAGTTGCCACCAGAAGTTTGGGGTGCCTCTCCAGCTGAAACAGACACCTCAGGGGAACCACTTGTGATGTCTCAGGGAAGTCAAGTCTCTTTCTAAGTTGCAAGGAGGAGCAAAGGATTCCTCTCAACTCGCTGCAGGGGAATCAGGCCTCATCTCACATTCAGGGGAGAATCTCGTGATGTTTCTGAAGTTGTGCCAGGAAGCCACAACTGGGCTCCTCTCGTTTTGATGTGGTCTTCTGGGAGCCTGGCATGCTGCCTCAGGCAAGTCAGGACTCCTTTCATGTTCTGAAGGCCACTTTGGGATGCCTTTGGGTCGCTAATGGGATATATGCTCTCATTTCAGGGTTGGGCGAGAGTCAGACTTGCTCTCCAGTTGTGACAGGGATCTCAGGCTTCCTATTGAATTTCAAAAGGGAAGTCAGGCCTCAGCTCGTGTTGAGACATGGAACTCCACTTTCCCATCAAATTGGAAAAAGGGGTGTCAGGCCTCCTGTTGAATTGACATGGGGAATGTTGGCTTTTTGTAGAGGTGCAACAGGGGAGTCAGACCTCCCTTCGTTTTCTTAGGGGATACTTAGGGTTCATTCTGAGTCTTTTCAGGGGAATGAGGTTTTATCTTGGATCGAGGGGAAAGTTGGTGTTCTTTTGATTTGCAGTAGAAACCCCAGAATTCCTCTGGGGTTCCAATAGGGAGGACGAGCCTCCAGTTGAGGTGGTAACAAAAAGTTGGGATTCCTCTGAATTGAAGCAGGAGAATCAATGCTAATCTCGAGATGAGGTTGGGAAAACGGAGCTCTTCTCGAGTTGTGGTGTGAAACTCATGGTTCCTCTCAAGTGGTGATGGGAATCTCGGGGAACCTCTTGAATTGTGTAAAGGGATTCAAGCACCTTTTCGCATTTCAAAAGGGAACAGTGGATTGCTCTTGAGGTACTGCACTGGAAAAGGGCCTAATCTCGCATTTGGAGTGGTGGTAGTGTTAGGGGATCTTGTTTTACTCATCTTGCAGTGAGAAGATTGGGGTTCCTTTAGATTTCTGAAGGTGAACCTGGGGAACCCCACGTGTTTCCTCAAGGAAGTCAAGTCTCCTTTCGAGTTGCAAGGCGGTGCGTGCCATTGCTCTCAAGTCACTGCAGGGGCAATTGGCCTCATTTTTCACTTTGGGATCTATCTCGTGGTGTTTCTCAAGTTGCAGCCTAAAGCTGTGGTTTCCTCTCGAGTTGTGACAGAGAACTCAGGGTTCCTCTCAGGTTACCTCAGGGTAGTCTAGTCTCCTTTTGAGTTGCAATGTGGTGTGTGGAGTTGCTCTTGAGTGACTGCAGGAGAAAGGGCCTCATCTCACATTGGATTGGAATCTCATAGTGTTTCTCAAGTTCTGACCTGAATCTTCAGGTTCCTCTGGAGTTGTGACAGGGACCTCAGGGTAGCTCTCAGGTTGCCTGAGTTTAGTGATGGCTGCTTTTGAGGTGCGAGGGTTAGACAGGATTGCTCTCAAGTCACTGAGGGGGAAATGGACCATAAACTGCATTAAGGGAAATCTCTTGTCAGCCGCAGCGGACAAGGGCCTCACCCCACCTGCAGAAGAGAAGATTCTGGTTTTTCTCGAGCTTGCATCCTCCGGGCTGACATAGAACTTGGGGTTCCCCTGGAGCCCACACGGGGGAGTCAGAACTTGTCTCACTTAGAGACGTGCATGGTCGCTTTCCGCTCCGGCTTGTCAGCGGTCCTCTCGAATTACGACAGGGACCGCAGAGACCCGCCCCTGTGGCCTAAGGAGAGGGCAGACTCCGTGCGAGTTGAGAGGCACCTCTGGTGATTCCTCCCCAGAAGTTGCTGGGACCTCAGTACTTGTCTGCTGCTGAGGCCAGAGCCTGAGCTTGCCTCACCAGTGCTGTCATAGGCCTTGGGGTTCCCCTGGAGCTCCCACAGGGGAGTCAGGCCTTGTCTCGCCTAGAGACGTGCATGGCCGCTTTCCTTTCCAGCTGCAGCAGCAGTGTCCGGCTCCCCGTCGAGCGGAACAAGGGATCTGTGGCTTGCCCCCGAGGTACCCGAGGGCTGTCACACGTGCCAGTGTGTCAGGAGTCGAGCCTCGGGGTGACAGCCGAGGCAGTGCAGAGCAGTCAGGTGCATCTGGAGGGGACGACGCATTTGGGAGTCTTGGGGAATGTTGGTCCGACCCCTGAGGTGACTCCGGACCCTCCTGTGTGAGCGCCTTCTCTTGGGATGTGAGGAGAGCGCCGGGAGCCCTTTCCTGACGGAGTAAGGAAAGGGCCCGTCAACTGGAGCTGAGCAGGGGAAAAAGGGGGTCCTCTTGAGTCGTGGTGGGACCCTCGGGGTTCCCTTTGAGTAAGGACAGTTGGGCCGTGGAACTTGGGTCACAGCAAGGGTGAGAAGGAGCCTTTCGATGTCCAATAAGGAAGGGGTGATTTTCCGGGAGATGTTGCAGCGGACGAGCGCCTCACCACGCCTGCAGGGGAGAAGCTTCAGATTTTCTCGAGTTATGGCGGGGTCCTCTCGAGTTGCAACGGGGACCACAGGTACCCGCCCCTGTGGCCTCAAGAGAGGTCAGTCTCCGTGTGAGTTGCCAGGCATCTCTGGGGATTCCTCCCCTGTTGATGCCGGGTCCTCAGTCCTCATCTGATTCTGAGGCCGGAGCCTGAGCTTTCCTTGCTCTTGCTGACATAGGTCATGGGGTTCCCCTGGAGCCCCCACAGGGGAGTCAGGCCTCGTCTCAGCTGGAGACATGCATGGCCGCTTTCCTCCCCAGCTGCAGCAGCAGCGGCCTTCTCCCCATCGAGCAGACACAGGGATCTGTCGCTTGCCCTCAAGGTATCCCAGGGCTTTCACACGTGCCAGGGTGTTGGGATTCGAGCCTGGGGGTGACAGTCGAGGCAGTGCAGGGTAGTCAGTTGCATCTGGAGTGGACGAGGCATTTGGGTGTCTTGGGGAATGATGGCCTGAACCCTGAGGCTCCTCCCAACACTCCTGGTGTGATCGCCTCATCTTGGGATGCGAGGGGAGCGCCGGGAACCCTTTCCCGATGGACCAGGGAAAGGGCCTCTCATCTGGAGCTGAGCAGGGGAAAACGGGGCTTCTCTTGAGTCACGCAGGACCCTTGGAATTCCTCTCGAGTGGGGATGGGTGGGGCGGGGAACTTCTTCGGTCACAGCAAGGGTGTGAAGGAGCCTTTCAACTTCCAAGAGGGAATGGGGGATTACCCTCTAGATGCCCGAGTGGACAAAGTCCCCACCAACCCTGCAGGGGAGATGCTTCTGGTTTTTCTCAAGTTGCAGCGGGGTTCTCTTTAGTTACGATGGGTCCCCATGGACCTGCCCCTGTGCCCTCAGGAGAGACCAGTCTCCATGCGAGTTGCCAGGCACCTCTGGGGATTCCTCCCCGTCGTCTCTGGGTCCTCAGTCCTCGTCTGGTGCTGAAGCCAGAGCCTGAGCTTGACTCGCCCAAGCTGAAATAGGTCTTGGGTTTCCTCTGGAGCCCCCAGAGGGCAGTCAGGCTTCGTCTCGCCTGGAGACGTGCACGGCCCCTTCCCTCTGCAGCGGCACCAGCAGTGTCCGGCTTTCCGTAGAGCAGACACAAGGATCTGTGGCTTGCCCTCGAGGTAACAAAGGGCTGTCACACGTGCCCCAGGGCTGTCACTCGTGCCAGTGTGTCGGGAGTTGAGCCTCCAGGTGACAGTCGAGGTAGTGCAGGGCAGTCAGGTGTATCTGGAGTGGACGAAGCATTTGAGGGTCTTGGGGAATGGTGGCCCAACACCTGACCCTTCTCCTGACTCTTAGCGGGAGCGTCTCCTCTTCGAATGGGAGTGGAGCTCTGGGAACCCTTTCCCGACGGAGCAAGGAAAGGGCTCCTCATTTGGAGCTGAGTAGTGGAAAACGGGGACCCTCTTGAGTAGTGGCAGAAACCTGGGGAATCCTCTCGAGTGGGGACGGGTGGGGCAGCAAACTTCTTGGGTCACAGCAAGAGTGGAAAGGAGGTATTTGGGGTCCCAGAGGGAAGGGGTGATTTCTCCCGAGACGCCACAGCTGACAAGGGCCTCACCCCGCCAGCAGGGGAGAAGCTTCTCGCTTTTCTCGAGTTGCAGCGGGGTCCTCTCGAGTTACGATGGAGACCCCAGGGACCCGACCCTGTGGCCTCAGGAGAGGCCAGTCTCCGTGCGAGTTGTGAGGTGCCTCTGGGTATTGCTACGCAATCGTTGCCGGGTCGTAAGTCCTCATCTGGTGCTGAGGCTGGAGCCTGAGCTTGCATCGCACATACTGACAGAGGACTTGGGGTTCCCCTGGAGCCCCCAGACGGGAGTCAGGCCTCATCTCATCTAGAGACCCGCACGGGCCACTTTCTTCCCCAGCTGCAGCAGCACTGTCAGGCTCCCTGTTCAGGCGACACAGGGATCTGTGGCTTGCCCTCCTGGTACCTCAGGCCTGTTACACGTGCCAGTGTGTCGGGAGTTGTGCCTTGGGGTGACAGTCGACGCAGTGCAGGGCAGTCAGGTGCATCAGGAGTGGACGAGGAATTTGGGGGTCTTGGGGAATGGGGGCCCAAACCTGAGACTCCTCCCCACTCTCCTGGTGCAAGTGCCTCTTATTGTGATGCAAGGGGATCCCTGGGAACCCTTTCCCGATGGAGCAGGTAAAGGGCCCCACATCTGGAGCTGAGCAGGGGAAAACGGGGCTAGATCCAAGTGGTAGGGGGGAATTTCCCCCGAGACACCTCAACAGACAAGAGCCTCACCCTGCCTGCAGGGGTGAAGATTCTGGTTTTTCTCAAGTTGCAGCAGGTCCTCTCTAGTTACGATGGGGACTCTAGGGACCTGACGCTGTGACCTCAGGAGAGGCCAGTCTCCTTGCTAGTTGGGAGGCACATCTGGAACACCTCCCCAGTCGATGCTGGGTCCTCAGGCCTCGTCTGGTGCTGATGCCGGAGACTGAGCTTGCCTCGCCCGTCGTGACATAGGTCTTGGGATTCACCTGCAGCCCCCACAGGGGCGTCAGGCCTCGGCTGCCCTGGAGACTACATGGCCGCTTTGCTCCCCAGTTGCAGCAGCAGTGTCGTGTTCCCAGTTGAATGGACAAAGGGATTTGTGGCTTGCCACCCAGGTACCCCAGGGAGGTAACACGTGCCAGTGTGTCAGAAGTCGAGTCTCGGGGTGACCATCGAGGAAATGCAGGGCAGTCAGGTCCATCTGGAGTGGACGAGGCATTTGGCGGTCTTGGGCAAAGAAGCCACGACCCCTGAGGCTCCTCCCGACTCTCCTGGTGCAAGTGCCTCCTCTTGGGATGCGAGGGGAGCGCTGGGATCCCTTTCCCCACGAAGCAGGGAAAACGCCCATAATCCGGAATTGAGCAGGGGAAAATGGGGCTCTTTTGAGTCGTGGCTGGACCCTCGGGGTTCTTCTCGAGTGGGGACGGGTGGGGCGGGGATCTTCTTCGGTCACAGCAAGGGTGTGAAGGAGCCTTTTGTGGTCCAAGTGGGAAAGGGTAATTTCCACCAAGTCTGCGCAGTGGACAAGGGCCTCACCACTTCTGCAGGGAGAAGCTTCTAGTTTTTCTCTAGTTGTAGCGGGGTCCCCTCGAGTTACACTGGGGTTCCAAGAACCCAGCCCTGTGGTTTCAGGATAAGTCAATCTCTGTGTGACTTGCGAAGAGCCTCTGGGGATTCCTCATCAGTCCACGCCAGGTCCTCAGTCCTCATCTGGTTCTGAGGCCGGGCCCTGAACTTGCCTCGCCCATGCTGACATAGTTCTTGGGGTTCCCCTGGATCTCTTACAGAGGAGTCAGGCCTCGTCTCGCCTGGAGACGTGCACAGCCCCTTTCCTGCCCAGCTTCAGAAGCAGTGACCGGCTCCCCATTTAGAGGACACAGGGATCTGGCCTTGCCCTCGAGGTAGCCCAGGGCTGTCACACGTTCAGGTGTGTCCGCAGTCAAGCCTTCGGGTGACAATCGAGGCAGTGCAGGGCAGTCAGTTGCATCTGAAGTGGACGAGGCATTTGGGGGTCTTGGGGAATGGTGAACCGATCCCTGAAGCTCCTCCCGATTCTCCTGGTGCAAACGCCTCCTCTTGGGAGGCCAGGGAATCAGCGAGAACCCTTTCCCAAAGGAGCAGGGAAAGAACCCCTCATCTGCAGTTGAGCAGGGGAAAATGGGGCTCACCTTGAGTAGCGAGCAGAGGGACCCTCAGGGTTCCTCTTGAGAGGGGACGGGTGGGTCGGGGAACTTCATGGGTCACAGCAAGGGTGTGAAGGAGCCTTTCGAGGTCCAAGAGGGAAGGGGAGATTTCCCCCAAGATGCCGCAGCAAACAAGGGCCTCACCCCGCCTGCAGGGGAGAAGCTTATGGTTTTTCTCGAAATGCGGTGGGTCCACTCAAGTTATGACGGGGACACAAGGACCAGCTACTGTGACCTCAGGAGAGTCTAGTCTTCATGGGAGATGGGAGGCGTCTCCGGGGATTCCTCCCCAGTCTTTGCCGGGTGCTCAGTCCTCGTCTGGTGCTGAGGCCAGAGCCTGACCTTGCCTCATCGTGCTAACATAGGTCTTGGGGTTCCCATTGCGGCCCCACAGGGTAGTATGGCCTCGTCTCGCCTGGAGACGTGCACGGCCGCTTTCCTCCCAAGCAGCGGCAGCAGTGTCTGGCTCCCCATCGAGCTGTCACAGGGATCTGTGGCTTGCCCTCGAAGTACCACCGGACTGTCTCACATGCCAGTGTGTCGGGAGTCGAGGCTCAGGGTGACAGTCGAGTCAGGGCAGAGCACTCAGGTGCATCTGGAGTGGACGAGGCATTTGGCGGTCTTGGGGAATGGTTGCCCAAATGCTGAGGCTCCTCCCTACTGTCCTGGTGCGAGCACCTCCTCTTGGCATGTGAGGGGAGCTCCGGGAACCATTTGCCAATGAAGCAGGAAAGGGCTTTTCATCTGGAGCTGAGCAGGGCTCCTCTTGTGTAGCGGCGAGACCCTCGTGGTTCCTCTCTAGTGACTAAGGGTGAGGCGGGAAAATTTCTTGTGTCACAGCAAGGGTGTGAAGGAGTCTTTCCATGTCCAAGAGGAAAGGGGGGATTTCCTCCAAGACGCCACAGCTGACAATGGCCTCTCCCCTCCTTCAGGGGAGAAGTTTCTGATTTTTCTCGAGTTGAGGTGGGGTCCTCTCGAGTTACAAAAGGGTCCCCAGGGCCACACCGCTGTGGCCTCAGGAGTGGTCTCTCTCCGTGCGAGTTGCGAGGTGCCATTGGGGATTGCTTCCCTGTTGTCACTGGGTCCTCAGTCCTCGTCTCGTGCTGAGCCAGAGCCTGAGCTTTCCTCACCTGTGCTGAGATAGGCCTCGGGGATCACCAGGAGCCCCCACAGGCGAGTCAGGCCTCGTCTCTCCCGGAGACGTGCACGGCCACTTTCTTCCCCATCTGCAGCAGCAGGTTCCGGCACCATGTCAAGGGGACACAGTGACTTGTGGCTTACCCTTGAGATACCCCAGGCCTGTCACATGTGACAGTGTTTCAGGAGTCGAGCCTCAGGGTTACACTCGAGGGAAGGCAGGGCAGTCAGGGGCATCTGGAGTGGATGAGGCATTTGGTGAACTTGGGAAATGGTTGCCGGATCCCTGATGCTCCTCTCGACTCTCCTAGTGCGAGCGCCACCTCTTAGGATGAGAGAGGAGCGCTGGGAACCCTTTCTGAATGGAGTAGGGAAAGGACCCCTAACCTGGAGCTGAGCAGGGGAAAACGGAGCTCATCTTGATTGGCGTTGGGACCCTCGGGGTTTCTCTGGAATGGGGATGTGTGTGGCGGAGCACTTCTTGTGTCACATCAAAGGTGTGAAGGAGCCATTCATGCTCCAAGAGCAAAGGTGGGATTTCCCACCAGACGCCACAGTGGACATGGGGCTCACCCTGCCTGCAGAGGAGAAGCTTCTGGTTTTTCTCGAGTTGTGGTTGGGTCCACTAAAGTTATGACAGGGACCCCAGGGACCCGCACCTGTGGCCTCAGGAGAGGCCAGTCTCCATGCGAGTTGAGAGGCACCTCTGGAGAATCCTCCCCAGTCGTCCTGGGGACCTCAGTCCTTGTCTGTTGCTGAGGCCGGAGCCTGAGCTTTCCTCCCCCATTCTGACATAGGACTTTGGGTTCCCGTGGGGCCACCACAGTGGCGTCAGACCTCGTGTCTCCTGGAGACGTGCACAACCGCTTTCTTGCCCAGCTGCAGCAGCAGTGTCCAGCTCCCTGTTGAGCGGACACAAGGATCTGTGGCTTGCACTGAAGTTACCCTAGGGCTGTCACACATGCCAATGTGTCGGGATTCGAGTTTCGGGGTGACAATCGAGGCAGGACAGGGCAGTCAGGTGCATCTGGAGTGGATGATGCATTTTGGTGTCTGGGGGAATGGTGGGTGACCCCTGAGGCTCCTCCCAACACTCTGATTTGAGCACCACCTCTTGGGATGTGAGGGGAGTGCCGGAAACCGTTTGCCGATGGAACAGGGAAATAGCCCCTCATCTGGAGCTGAGCAGGGGGAAACGGGGCTCCTCTTGGTCGTGGCGGGATCCTCGGGGCTCCTCTCGAGTGGGGACGGGTGGGGCGTGGAAATTCTTGGGTCACAGCAAGGGTGTGAAGGAACTTTCTAAGTCCAAGGGGGAAGGGGAGATAACCACCAAGACACCGCAGCGGACAAGGGCTTCACCAACCTGCAGGGAAGAAGCTTTTGGTTTCTCTCGAGTTGTGGCGGGGTCCTCTCCAGTAATGATGGGGACCCTAAAGACCTGCCCCTGTGGCCTCTGGAGAGGCTAGTCTCCATGTGAGTTTCGAGACGCCTTTGGGATTCCTCTGCAGTTGTCGTGTGTCCTCAGTCCACGTCTGGTGCTGAGGCTGGAGCCTGAGCTAGCCTCGCCCATGCTGGCATAGGTCTTAGGGTTCCCCTGAAGCACCAACAGGGGAGTCAGGCCTCACTTGGCCTAGAGATGGGCACGGCTGCTTCCCCCCCAGCTGCAGCAGCAGTGTCTGGCTCCCCGTCGAGCAGATACAGGGAACTGTAGCTTGCCCTCAAAGTATCCCCTGGGTTGTCACACGTGCCACTGTGTCAGGAGTCGAGCCTGGGGTGAGAGTCGAGGCAGTGCAGGGCAGTCATGTGCATCTGGAGTGGACGAGGCATTTCGGGGGCTCTGGGAATGGGGGCCTGAACCCTGAGGCTCCTACGGACATTTCTGGTGTGAGCGCCTCCTCTTGGGATGGGAGGGGAGTGCAAGTTATCCTTTCCTGACAGAGCAGGGAAAGGGCCCCTTATCTGGAGCTGAGCAGGGGAAAACGGGGCTCCTTTAGAATCACAGTGTGACCCATGGGGTTCCTCTCGAGTGGGGACGGGTGAGGCGGGGAACTTTTTGGGTCACAGCAAGGGTGTGAAGGAGCCTTCGAGGTCTAAGTGGGAAGGGGGGATTTCTTCTGCAACGCCATAGTGGACAAGGGTCTCACCTCACCTGCAGGGGAGAAGTTTCTGGTTTTTCTTGAGTTTAGGCGGGGTCCTCTCGAGTTACGACGGGGACCCCATGGACCTGCTCCTGTGGCCTCAGGAGAGGCCAGTCTCCTTG
Organism: Raphicerus campestris; assembly: GCA_006410735.1. Lineage (NCBI taxonomy): Eukaryota > Metazoa > Chordata > Mammalia > Artiodactyla > Bovidae > Raphicerus > Raphicerus campestris. Next base: position 18,203 of record SJYW01029340.1, read on the forward strand.
CGAGGTGAGATGCGCCTCTGGGGCCTGAGTTCTCAATCCTCGTCTGGTGTTGAGGCCAGAGCCTGAGGTTGCCTCTCCCGTGCTCACATTGGTCTTGAGGTTCCTCTGGAGCCCCTCAGGGGAGTCAGGCCTCGTCTCGCCTGGTGACGTGCATGGCCGCTTTCGGCGCCAGCTACAGCAGCAGGATCCTGCTCCCCGTCGAGCGGACACAGAGATCTCTGGCTTTTCCTCGAGGTACCCCAGGGCTGTCACACGTGCCAGTGTGTCAAGTGTCGATCCTCGGTGTGACAGTCGAGGCAGTGCAGGGCACTCAGGTGCATCTGGAGTGGACGAGGCATTTGGGGGGCTTGGGGAATGGTGGCCTGACTCCTGAGGTTCCTCCAAACCCTCTAGGTGCGAGTACCTCCTCTTGGAATGCGAGGGGAGCACCGGGAACCCTTTCCAATGGAGCAGGGAAAGGGCCCCTCATCTAGAGCTGACCAGAGGAGAACGGTGCTCCTCTTGAATCACGGTGGAACCATCGGGGTTCCTCTCGAGTGGGGATGGGTGGGGCAGGGAACTTCTTGGGTTACAACAAGGGTGTGAAGGAGTTTTTCAACTTCCAAGAGGGAAGAGGGGATTTCCCCGAGACGCTGCTGGGGACAAGGGCCTCACCCCGCCTGCAGGGGAGAAGCTTCCGGTTATTCTGGAGTTGGACTGGGGTTGCTCGAGATTCCATGGGGACCCCAGGGACCAGCCTCTGTGGCCCCAGGAGAGNCATTTGCCAATGAAGCAGGAAAGGGCTTTTCATCTGGAGCTGAGCAGGGCTCCTCTTGTGTAGCGGCGAGACCCTCGTGGTTCCTCTCTAGTGACTAAGGGTGAGGCGGGAAAATTTCTTGTGTCACAGCAAGGGTGTGAAGGAGTCTTTCCATGTCCAAGAGGAAAGGGGGGATTTCCTCCAAGACGCCACAGCTGACAATGGCCTCTCCCCTCCTTCAGGGGAGAAGTTTCTGATTTTTCTCGAGTTGAGGTGGGGTCCTCTCGAGTTACAAAAGGGTCCCCAGGGCCACACCGCTGTGGCCTCAGGAGTGGTCTCTCTCCGTGCGAGTTGCGAGGTGCCATTGGGGATTGCTTCCCTGTTGTCACTGGGTCCTCAGTCCTCGTCTCGTGCTGAGCCAGAGCCTGAGCTTTCCTCACCTGTGCTGAGATAGGCCTCGGGGATCACCAGGAGCCCCCACAGGCGAGTCAGGCCTCGTCTCTCCCGGAGACGTGCACGGCCACTTTCTTCCCCATCTGCAGCAGCAGGTTCCGGCACCATGTCAAGGGGACACAGTGACTTGTGGCTTACCCTTGAGATACCCCAGGCCTGTCACATGTGACAGTGTTTCAGGAGTCGAGCCTCAGGGTTACACTCGAGGGAAGGCAGGGCAGTCAGGGGCATCTGGAGTGGATGAGGCATTTGGTGAACTTGGGAAATGGTTGCCGGATCCCTGATGCTCCTCTCGACTCTCCTAGTGCGAGCGCCACCTCTTAGGATGAGAGAGGAGCGCTGGGAACCCTTTCTGAATGGAGTAGGGAAAGGACCCCTAACCTGGAGCTGAGCAGGGGAAAACGGAGCTCATCTTGATTGGCGTTGGGACCCTCGGGGTTTCTCTGGAATGGGGATGTGTGTGGCGGAGCACTTCTTGTGTCACATCAAAGGTGTGAAGGAGCCATTCATGCTCCAAGAGCAAAGGTGGGATTTCCCACCAGACGCCACAGTGGACATGGGGCTCACCCTGCCTGCAGAGGAGAAGCTTCTGGTTTTTCTCGAGTTGTGGTTGGGTCCACTAAAGTTATGACAGGGACCCCAGGGACCCGCACCTGTGGCCTCAGGAGAGGCCAGTCTCCATGCGAGTTGAGAGGCACCTCTGGAGAATCCTCCCCAGTCGTCCTGGGGACCTCAGTCCTTGTCTGTTGCTGAGGCCGGAGCCTGAGCTTTCCTCCCCCATTCTGACATAGGACTTTGGGTTCCCGTGGGGCCACCACAGTGGCGTCAGACCTCGTGTCTCCTGGAGACGTGCACAACCGCTTTCTTGCCCAGCTGCAGCAGCAGTGTCCAGCTCCCTGTTGAGCGGACACAAGGATCTGTGGCTTGCACTGAAGTTACCCTAGGGCTGTCACACATGCCAATGTGTCGGGATTCGAGTTTCGGGGTGACAATCGAGGCAGGACAGGGCAGTCAGGTGCATCTGGAGTGGATGATGCATTTTGGTGTCTGGGGGAATGGTGGGTGACCCCTGAGGCTCCTCCCAACACTCTGATTTGAGCACCACCTCTTGGGATGTGAGGGGAGTGCCGGAAACCGTTTGCCGATGGAACAGGGAAATAGCCCCTCATCTGGAGCTGAGCAGGGGGAAACGGGGCTCCTCTTGGTCGTGGCGGGATCCTCGGGGCTCCTCTCGAGTGGGGACGGGTGGGGCGTGGAAATTCTTGGGTCACAGCAAGGGTGTGAAGGAACTTTCTAAGTCCAAGGGGGAAGGGGAGATAACCACCAAGACACCGCAGCGGACAAGGGCTTCACCAACCTGCAGGGAAGAAGCTTTTGGTTTCTCTCGAGTTGTGGCGGGGTCCTCTCCAGTAATGATGGGGACCCTAAAGACCTGCCCCTGTGGCCTCTGGAGAGGCTAGTCTCCATGTGAGTTTCGAGACGCCTTTGGGATTCCTCTGCAGTTGTTGTGTGTCCTCAGTCCACGTCTGGTGCTGAGGCTGGAGCCTGAGCTAGCCTCGCCCATGCTGGCATAGGTCTTAGGGTTCCCCTGAAGCACCAACAGGGGAGTCAGGCCTCACTTGGCCTAGAGATGGGCACGGCTGCTTCCCCCCCAGCTGCAGCAGCAGTGTCTGGCTCCCCGTCGAGCAGATACAGGGAACTGTAGCTTGCCCTCAAAGTATCCCCTGGGTTGTCACACGTGCCACTGTGTCAGGAGTCGAGCCTGGGGTGAGAGTCGAGGCAGTGCAGGGCAGTCATGTGCATCTGGAGTGGACGAGGCATTTCGGGGGCTCTGGGAATGGGGGCCTGAACCCTGAGGCTCCTACGGACATTTCTGGTGTGAGCGCCTCCTCTTGGGATGGGAGGGGAGTGCAAGTTATCCTTTCCTGACAGAGCAGGGAAAGGGCCCCTTATCTGGAGCTGAGCAGGGGAAAACGGGGCTCCTTTAGAATCACAGTGTGACCCATGGGGTTCCTCTCGAGTGGGGACGGGTGAGGCGGGGAACTTTTTGGGTCACAGCAAGGGTGTGAAGGAGCCTTCGAGGTCTAAGTGGGAAGGGGGGATTTCTTCTGCAACGCCATAGTGGACAAGGGTCTCACCTCACCTGCAGGGGAGAAGTTTCTGGTTTTTCTTGAGTTTAGGCGGGGTCCTCTCGAGTTACGACGGGGACCCCATGGACCTGCTCCTGTGGCCTCAGGAGAGGCCAGTCTCCTTGCGAGGTGAGATGCGCCTCTGGGGCCTGAGTTCTCAATCCTCGTCTGGTGTTGAGGCCAGAGCCTGAGGTTGCCTCTCCCGTGCTCACATTGGTCTTGAGGTTCCTCTGGAGCCCCTCAGGGGAGTCAGGCCTCGTCTCGCCTGGTGACGTGCATGGCCGCTTTCGGCGCCAGCTACAGCAGCAGGATCCTGCTCCCCGTCGAGCGGACACAGAGATCTCTGGCTTTTCCTCGAGGTACCCCAGGGCTGTCACACGTGCCAGTGTGTCAAGTGTCGATCCTCGGTGTGACAGTCGAGGCAGTGCAGGGCACTCAGGTGCATCTGGAGTGGACGAGGCATTTGGGGGGCTTGGGGAATGGTGGCCTGACTCCTGAGGTTCCTCCAAACCCTCTAGGTGCGAGTACCTCCTCTTGGAATGCGAGGGGAGCACCGGGAACCCTTTCCAATGGAGCAGGGAAAGGGCCCCTCATCTAGAGCTGACCAGAGGAGAACGGTGCTCCTCTTGAATCACGGTGGAACCATCGGGGTTCCTCTCGAGTGGGGATGGGTGGGGCAGGGAACTTCTTGGGTTACAACAAGGGTGTGAAGGAGTTTTTCAACTTCCAAGAGGGAAGAGGGGATTTCCCCGAGACGCTGCTGGGGACAAGGGCCTCACCCCGCCTGCAGGGGAGAAGCTTCCGGTTATTCTGGAGTTGGACTGGGGTTGCTCGAGATTCCATGGGGACCCCAGGGACCAGCCTCTGTGGCCCCAGGAGAGGCCAGTCTCTGTGCCAATTGTGAGGCACCTCTGGGGATTCCTCCCCAGTCGTCCCTGGATCCTCTGTCCTCGTCTGGTGCTAAGGCTGGAGGTTGAGCATGCCTCGCCCTACTGACATAGGTCGTGGGATTCCCCTGGAGCTGCCACAGAGGAGCCAGGCCTCGTCTCGCCTGGAGACATATACAGCCGCTTTCCTCCCCAGCTGCAACAGCAGTGTCCAGCTCCACTTCGAGCGGACATGGGGATCTGTGGCTTGCACTCAAGGTAACCAAGGGACTCACACTTGCCAGTGTGTCAGGAGTTGAGCCTCGGGGTGACAGTGCAGGGCAGGGCAGTCAGGTTCATCTGGAGAGGACGAAGCCTTTGGGTGTCTTGGTCAAGAGTGGCGTGACCGCTGAGGCTCCACCCGACTCTTCTGGTGCGAGTGTCTCCTCTTTGGAATGAAGGGGAGTGTCGGGATCCCTTTCCTGAGGAGCAGGGAAAAGACCCCTCAACTGGAGCTGAGCAGGGGAAAACAGGGCTCATTTTCAGTCCTGGCAGGACCCTTTGGGTTTCTGTCGAGTGGGGATGGCTGGGGCGATGAACTTCTTGAGTCACAGCAAGGGTGTGAAGAAGCCTTTCGAGGTCCAAGAGGGAAGGGGTGGTTTCCCCAGAGAAGCTGCAGCAGACAAGATCTTCACCCCGCCTGCAGGGGCGAAGCTTCAGGTTTTTCTTGAGTTGTGGTGCGGTTGTCTTGAGTTAAGACGGGGACCCCAGTAACCCGCCCCTGTGGCCTCAGGAGAGATCCGTCTCCATGCGAGTTGCAAGACGCCTCTGGGGGTTTTTTCCCCAGTTGTTGCTGGGTCCCCTGTCCTCGTCTGGTGATGAGGCCGGATCCTGAGCTTACTTAGCCCATGCTGACATAGGTCTCGGTGTTCCCCTAGAGCCCACACACGGGAGTCAAGCCTTGTCTTGCCTGGAGACATGCAGGGCGGCTTTCCTCCCCAGCTGCAGCAGCAGTGTCTGGCTCCCCGTTGAGCGGACACAGAGATCCGTGGCTTGTCCTCAAGGTACCCCAGGGCTGTCATATGTGCTAGTGTGTCGGGAGTCAAGCCTCACGGAGACAGTCGAGGCAGTGCAGGACAGTCAGGTGAATCTGGAGTGGACGAGGCATTTGGGTGTCTTGAGATATGTTGGCCCGACCCCTGAGACTCCTCTCGAATCTGCTCTTGCGAGTGCCTCCTCTTGGGATGCAAGGGGAGTGCCAGGAACCCTTTCCCGACGGAGCAGGGAAAGGGCCCCTCATCTGGAGCTGAGCAGGGGAAAACGGGGATCCTCTTGAGTCGCGGCGGGACCCTCGGGGTGCCTCTCGAGTGGGGTCGGCTGGGGAGGGGTACTTTTTGGGTCACAGCAAGGGTGTGAAAGACCCTTTCGAGGTCCAAGAGGGAAGGAGTGATTTAACCCGTATGCCGCATCGGACAAGGGTGTCACCCTGTCTGCAGGAGAGAATCTTCTTGTTTTTCTCAAGGTGCGCTGGGTGTCCTCTTGAGTTACCACAGTACCCCAGAGCCCGCCCATGTGGCCTCATGAGAGACCAAACTCCATTCGAGTTGTGAGGTGCCTCAGGAGATTCCTCCCCAGTAGTCTCCAGGACCTCAGTCCTCATCTGGTGCTGAGGCCGGAGCCTGAGCTTTCCTTGCCCGTGGTGGCATAGGTCTTGGGTTTCCCCTGGAGCTTCGACTGGGGAGTCAGGCCTCATCTTGCCTGGAGACGTGCACGGGAGCTTTCCTCCCCAGCTGCAGCAGCAGTGTCTGGCTCCCCGTAGAGCCGACACAAGGATCTGNTTTCCCCTGGAGCTCCGACTGGGGAGTCAGGCCTCATCTTGCCTGGAGACGTGCACGGGAGCTTTCCTCCCCAGCTGCAGCAGCAGTGTCTGGCTCCCCGTAGAGCCGACACAAGGATCTGTGGCTAGCCCTTGAGGTACCCCAGGGCGGTCACACGTGCCAGTGTGTCAGGAGTCGAGCCTCGGGGTGACTGTCGAGGCAGTACAGTGGAGTCAGGTTCATGTGGAGTGGACGAGGCATTCTGGTGTATTGGGGAATGGTAAATGACCCCTGAGTCTCCTCCCGACTCTCCTGTTGCTAGTGCCTTCTCTTGAGATGCAAGGGCAGGGCGGCAAACCCTTTCCCAATAGACCAGGGAAAAGGCCCATCATCTGGGGCTAGTGAGGGGAAAACGGGGCTCCTCTTGAGTTGAGGCGGGACCTTCGAGGTTCTTCTCAAGTGGAGAAAGGTGGGGCGGGGAACATCTTGGGTCACAGCTAGGGTGTGAGGGAGTTTTTTGAGGTCCAGGAGGGAAGTGGGGAATTCCCCAGAGATGCCGCAGGGAACAAGGGCCTCACCCCGCCTGCAGGGCAGAAGCTTATTGTTTCTCTGGTGTTGCAGCAGGGTCCTCTTGAGTTACAACGGGGACCCCAGGGACCGGAAGCTGTGGCCTCAGGAGAGGGCAGTCTTGGAGCGAGTTGCCAGGCGACCCTGGGGATTC
>SJYW01029343.1:0-13291 GCA_006410735.1 Raphicerus campestris
ATTTAATCATCACTCCTGGGTATTTAAGGTTGTGTATGAACTTTTACTATTTTGAAATTTTATTTATTTATTTTTGCTTGTGCTGGGTCTTCATTGCTGGACTAGGGTTTTCTCTAGTTGTGGCAAGTGGGAGCTACTCTTCCTTGTGCTGTGCAAGCTTCTCCTTGCTGTGGCTTCTCTTGTTGCAAACCATGGGCTCTAGGGCTTGCAGGCTTCAGTAGTTCACACAGGATCAGTAATTGTGGCACTGGCACAGGGCTTCGTTGCTCCACAGCATGTGGGATCTTTCCAGACCAGGGATCGAACCCATGTCCCCTGCAATGGCAGGCAGATTCTTAACCACTGGACCACCAGGGAAGTCCTGGTCCTTGTTTCTGATCTTTGGTTCATTTATAAACTTCTCTGCCATATTGTCCAAAAAACCCCAAAACTATTCAATTCATCTGTTCAGCAAATACTTATTGACTATACATTGGTAAGTCATACAGAGATGAAGCAGACAGAGTTTCCATCCTCTAAGACCACACAGTTGAGCAGAAGAAAAGGTAAACGCGTGTAGACAGTACAGTATAATGATATGTGGGCCAGTACAGGAGCCCAGAAAAGTAGCATTTCCACCAGGCACGAAGGGGTGGTGGAGAGAGGAGACAGCAAGAGGGAGGGACATTTGAGCTGAGCTTTTTTTTTTTTTAAATTTTGAGATTTATTTATTTTTATTATTTTTTATTTATTTTTGGCTGTGCCGGGTCTTCATTGCTGTGCCAGGCTTCCTCACTGCAGTGACTTCTCTTATTGTGGAACTCAGGCTCTAGGGAGTGAGGGCTTCAGTAGCTGCAGCTTACAGGCTCTACAGCCCAGGCTCAGTACTTGTGGCACATGGGCTTAGTTGCCCCAAAGCACATGGGATCTTCTAGGATTGAACCTGTGTCCTCTCTGTTGGCAGGTGGGTTCTTGACCACTGGACCACCAGGGAAGCCCTGAAAGTTTGTTTCAGAGACAATGATCCTAAAACTCTACACTTGCCAGGGAATGAGGTTATGCACTCGAACTTCAGTAGCTGCAATGCGCAGGCTCAGCAGTTGCAGCACAAGGGTTTAGTGACCCTGAGGCATGTGGGATCTTCCCAGACCAGGGATCGAACCCATGCCCCCGTCTTGGCAGGGGGATTCTTAACCGCTGAACCACCAGGGAAGCCCTGAGCTGAGTTTTGGATGATGAGAGTGGGCACTGGCAAAACAAGGGGGAGACCACATCAGGCAGGCATGCAGGGATGCATGATGGAGCAAGACAGAGCAGCCTGGCAGGTGAGCTGAGGTTGTCTGTGTCTGGCTGCTGGCCTTGCCTGTTAACTCCTACATGAACTGACAAGCCTATGTCCCTAGGTGGACATAGAATTCCCAATTAATCTGGGTCTGGTTTCTGCACACGTGAGCTCTTGAGGGTCATTTGGCACTAACCGACCCTCTTATCAGAATAGGAAGTGACCGTGTGTGCCCAGGGGTACATGCAGTGATGTAGTGGGTTCCCATCAGGCCTGCCTCTTCTTATTTTTGACCTTACCAGCATTAAGGCCCAGCCAAGGAAGTTTGGTTGGTGTCTCTGACAAATCAATGTTGGCAGCTTGAAGATACTTGTTGACAAGTTGAACTGCTCCCCCTGCACGCCTGGGGCAGGAGCTCATCAAGAACTCCTAAGCTGTCAGCATTTTGGGGAGTTGGACTCTGAAGCTGAGTGGTGGTTGGGAAGGAGAAACAGTTCCCACCATCCCCATCTCCAGAGGGACTGAACTTACCCAAGTATAGCATGAATTGCTGATTACAGCATAGCTATCTTTGTGTTTGTTTCACCTCCCAGCCAGTTAGACTTACTTGTTGTGAGCAAAAGAAACCAACTATGGCTCAGTTGAACTGAAGAAGATTTATTGGAAAAATTACACTTTTTCCTAAGCACTCACAGAATCCAAGGGAACTTTGAGAGCCAGGTTCAAAGTCATGACAGGGACTACACACAGCATTGCATGTGTGCCCGCCTGTGCTCGCAACACTGACAAGCAGCAATTCACTTAAGCCCACAACAGCATCCCAAGGTTCCTCCTGCCACTATCCCCCTTTATACGGTGGAGGAAAACAGGGGCAGGAAGAGATTCAACAGTTCACCCAAGGACACAAAAGTTGTAAGTTGGAATCCATACCTGGCATTTTGATTCCAAAGTCTTCCTCAAAACCTAAGACACAGGAGCTACAAGAATAGTTTGGTCAGGGGACTTCTGCATGTAGAACCGCAGTTCCCAATCTTTTTGGCACTGGGGACTGGTTTTGAGGAAGACAATTTTCCCATGAATCGGGGTCAGGAGGTATAATTTCTGGATGATTCCACAGCACATTATATTTCTCATGCACTTCACTGTTGTTCAGTCTCTGAGTTGTGCCCAACTCCTTGTGGCCCCCTGGACTGCAGCATGCCAGGCTTCTCTGTCCTTCACTGTCTCCCAGAGTTTGCAGAAATTCATGGCCATTGAATTGGTGATGCTGTCGAGCCATCTCATCCTCTGCTGCCTCCTTCTCCTTTTGCCTTCAATCTTTTCCAGCATCAGGATCTTTTTCAATGAGTTGGCTCTTTGCATCAGGTAGCCAAAGTATTGGAGCTGCAGCATCTTGATTTCCTTTAGGATTAACTGGTTTGATCTCCTTGCTGTCTAAGGAACTCTCAAGAGTCTTCTACAGTACCACAATTCAAAACCTTCAATTCTTTGGTGCTCAGCCTTCTTTATGGGCTAACTTTCACATCCATACATTACCGGAAAAACCATACCTCTGACTATAGGGACCTTTGGTGGCAAAATGGTGTCTCTGCTTTTTAATATGCTGTCTAGGTTTGTCATAGATTTTCTTCCAAGGAGCAAACATCTTTTAATTTTGTGGCTTCAGTCACCAGCTACAGTGATTTTGGAGCTCAAGAAAAGAAAATCGGTCACTGTTTCCACTTTTACCCCTTCTATTTACCATGATGTGATGGGACCAGATACCATGATTGTAGTGTTTTTAATCTTGAGTTTCAAACCAGCTTTTTCACTCTCNGGAGCCTGGCGGGCTACCAATAGTCCATAGGATTGCAAAAGATCAGACATGACTGAAGCTACTTAGCACACATGTTAGAATAGGGGAAAGTATACTAGTTTGCTACGGCTACAATAACAAGTTATCACAAACCAGGTGGCTTAACACAACCAAAATTTCTTGTCTCACAGCTCAGAAGGCTAGAAGTCAGAGATCAGGGTGTCACAGGACCAGGCTCCCTCTGAAGGCTCTGGGAGCGGTTGACCCAGGCCTCTCTCCTGACTTCAGGCAGCTCCTTGGCTTGTGGCTGCGTAACTCTAGTCTTCCTGCTGTGTGTGTCTGTCTCCAGATTCCCCTTTTTCTAATTAATTGATTAATTAATCTTTGACTGCAGTGGGTCTTCGTTGCCGTGGGTGGGCTTTCCCTAGTTGTGGTGGGGGGTCGTTTGTTGCAGTGCTCGGGCATCTCACTGCGGTGCCTCTGTTGTTAGGGAGCGTGGGCTCCAGTGCGAGGGATCAGTCATTGTGGCACATGGGCTTAGTGGTCTGGAACATGTGAAATCTTCCCACACCAGGGACCAAACCTGTGTCCTCTGCATTGGCAGGCAGATTCTTAACCACTGGACCACCAGGGAAATCTTCGCTTTTCTAAAGACTTCAGTCCTACAGGTTAAGGGGCCACTCTATCCCACTACGACCTCATCTTAACTGAGTACACCCGCAGTGACCCTCACTGTCACATTTGGTGGCACTGAGGATCAAGACAGTGAAAAACTATTTTAAGTTACTAACCAGGCAGAGGGAGCCATTTGCCTCCTCATGAAAAAAAAGTGGAAGTGTTAGCCATTAAGTCGTGTCCTACTCTTTGCACCCCATGGAATGTAGCCCCACAAGGCTCCTCTGTCCATGGAATTCTCCAGGCAAGAATACTGGAGTAGGTAGACTTTCCCTTCTCCAGGGGATCTTCCTGACCCAGGGATCAAACTTCGCATTGCAGGCAAATTCTTTACCATCTGAGCCACCAGGGAAGTTGTCTCCTCATTCCCTATAAAAATATTTGGCCAGGATGGATTTGAATTGTTTTCTAGCCGACACTAGGCATATTAAGGCAAGTGGGAGTTCAGATCCTTGTGGTGGGTCAGGGAGAATGAAGGCTTTGAGGTGGGAGAGGGGCTTTGGGTGTTGGGTGGCAGCGAGGACCCTGTAGACTCTGGGCAGCAGTGGGGTGCAGGAGAGAAGGGCTTTCTAGGGGAGCCGTGTCATCCTTCGGCTTTCCTCTGACCCCTTGTGATGATCACCCAAACTGATTATATTGAAAATATTAACCATCCAGGGTTATCATAAGCAATGGTACTGTTGCATCAAGACACTGTTCTGAAGTCTAAATGTCCTGAATCAGAGGACATCTAGGGAAAGAGCATGTGACTGTTTTCAGTTGTAAAACTGCTCAGGGTAGAAATTTCACATGAAACCTTAGTAACATGAATTTTTTAGTGAAAATAACCCTATTGTTTTTTCAATTACATAAGATGATACTCATTTTTAAATATTTAGGCAATACAGACAAGATGCAAAGAAAAATGTGAAAATTCATTTGTACTCTTAAAATTCCTACCTGTGTGCTCAGTTCAGTTCAGTCGCTCAGTCGTGTTCGACTCTTTGCACTACACACACACATGTATATAATTACCTTAATAGTGATCACATACATAATTATATACATATGTATGCCACATTGATTTAATCATCACTCCTGGGTATTTAAGGTTGTGTATGAACTTTTACTATTTTGAAATTTTATTTATTTTTGCTTGTGCTGGGTCTTCATTGCTGGACTAGGGTTTTCTCTAGTTGTGGCAGGTGGGAGCTACTCTTCCTTGTGCTGTGCAAGCTTCTCTTTGCTGTGGCTTCTCTTGTTGCAAAGCATGGGCTCTAGGGCTTGCAGGCTTCAGTAGTTCACACAGGATCAGTAATTGTGGCGCTGGCACAGGGCATCGTTGCTCCACAGCATGTGGGATCTTTCCAGACCAGGGATCGAACCCATGTCCCCTGCAATGGCAGGCAGATTCTTAACCACTGGACTACCAGGGAAGTCCTGGTCCTTGCTTCTGATCTTTGGTTCATTTTATAAACTTCTCTGCCATATTGTCCAAAAAACCCCAAAACTATTCAATTCATCTGTTCAGCAAATACTTATTGACTATACATTGGTAAGTCATACAGAGATGAAGCAGACAGAATTTCCATCCTCTAAGACCACACAGTTGAGCAGAAGAAAAGGTAAACGCGTGTAGACAGTACAGTATAATGAGTATACAGGAGCCCAGAAAAGTAGTATTTCCACCAGGCACGAAGGGGTGGTGGAGAGAGGAGACAGCAAGAGGGAGGGACATTTGAGCTGAGCTTTTTTTTTTTAATTTTGAGATTTATTTATTTTTATTATTTTTTATTTATTTTTGGCTGTGCCGGGTCTTCATTGCTGTGCCGGGTCTTCATTGCTGTGCCAGGCTTCCTCACTGCAGTGACTTCTCTTATTGTGGAACTCAGGCTCTAGGGAGTGAGGGCTTCAGTAGCTGCAGCTCACAGGCTCTACAGCCCAGGCTCAGTACTTGTGGCACGTGGGCTTAGTTGCCCCAAAGCACATGGGATCTTCTCGGATTGAACCTGTGTCCTCTCTGTTGGCAGGTGGGTTCTTGACCGCTGGACCACCAGGGAAGCCCTGAAAGTTTGTTTCAGAGACAACGATCCTAAAGCTCTGCACTTGCCAGGGAATAAGGTTATGCACTCGAACTTCAGTAGCTGCAGTGCGCAGGCTCAGCAGTTGCAGCACAAGGGTTTAGTGACCCTGAGGCATGTGGGATCTTCCTAGACCAGGGATCGAACCCATGCCCCCGTCTTGGCAGGGGGATTCTTAACCGCTGAACCACCAGGGAAGCCCTGAGCTGAGTTTTGGATGATGAGAGTGGGCACTGGCAAAACAAGTGGGAGACCACATCAGGCAGGCATGCAGGGATGCATGATGGAGCAAGACGGAGCAGCCTGGCAGGTGAGCTGAGGTTGTCTGTGTCTGGCTGCTGGCCTTGCCTGTTAACTCCTACATGAACTGACAAGCCTATGTCCCTAGGTGGACATAGAATTCCCAATTAATCTGGGTCTGGTTTCTGCACACGTGAGCTCTTGAGGGTCATTTGGCACTAACCGACCCTCTTATCAGAATAGGAAGTGACCGTGTGTGCCCAGGGGTACATGCAGTGATGTAGTGGGTTCCCATCAGGCCTGCCTCTTCTTATTTTTGACCTTACCAGCATTAAGGCCCAGCCAAGGAAGTTTGGTTGGTGTCTCTGACAAATCAATGTTGGCAGCTTGAAGATACTTGTTGACAAGTTGAACTGCTCCCCCTGCACGCCTGGGGCAGGAGCTCATCAAGAACTCCTAAGCTGTCAGCATTTTGGGGAGTTGGACTCTGAAGCTGAGTGGTGGTTGGGAAGGAGAAACAGTTCCCACCATCCCCATCTCCAGAGGGACTGAACTTACCCAAGTATAGCATGAATTGCTGATTACAGCATAGCTATCTTTGTGTTTGTTTCACCTCCCAGCCAGTTAGACTTACTTGTTGTGAGCAAAAGAAACCAACTATGGCTCAGTTGAACTGAAGAAGATTTATTGGAAAAATTACACTTTTTCCTAAGCACTCACAGAATCCAAGGGAACTTTGAGAGCCAGGTTCAAAGTCATGACAGGGACTACACACAGCATTGCATGTGTGCCCGCCTGTGCTCGCAACACTGACAAGCAGCAATTCACTTAAGCCCACAACAGCATCCCAAGTTTCCTCCTGCCACTATCCCCCTTTATACGGTGGAGGAAAACAGGGGCAGGAAGAGATTCAACAGTTCACCCAAGGACACAAAAGTTGTAAGTTGGAATCCATACCTGGCATTTTGATTCCAAAGTCTTCCTCAAAACCTAAGACACAGGAGCTACAAGAATAGTTTGGTCAGGGGACTTCTGCATGTAGAACCGCAGTTCCCAATCTTTTTGGCACTGGGGACTGGTTTTGAGGAAGACAATTTTCCCATGAATCGGGGTCAGGAGGGATAATTTCTGGATGATTCCACAGCACATTATATTTCTCATGCACTTCACTGTTGTTCAGCCTCTGAGTTGTGCCCAACTCCTTGTGGCCCCCTGGACTGCAGCATGCCAGGCTTCTCTGTCCTTCACTGTCTCCCAGAGTTTGCAGAAATTCATGGCCATTGAATTGGTGATGCTGTCGAGCCATCTCATCCTCTGCTGCCTCCTTCTCCTTTTGCCTTCAATCTTTTCCAGCATCAGGATCTTTTTCAATGAGTTGGCTCTTTGCATCAGGTAGCCAAAGTATTGGAGCTGCAGCATCTTGATTTCCTTTAGGATTAACTGGTTTGATCTCCTTGCTGTCTAAGGAACTCTCAAGAGTCTTCTACAGTACCACAATTCAAAACCTTCAATTCTTTGGTGCTCAGCCTTCTTTATGGGCTAACTCTCACATCCATACATTACCGGAAAAACCATACCTCTGACTATAGGGACCTTTGGTGGCAAAATGGTGTCTCTGCTTTTTAATATGCTGTCTAGGTTTGTCATAGATTTTCTTCCAAGGAGCAAACATCTTTTAATTTTGTGGCTTCAGTCACCAGCTACAGTGATTTTGGAGCTCAAGAAAAGAAAATCGGTCACTGTTTCCACTTTTACCCCTTCTATTTACCATGATGTGATGGGACCAGATACCATGATTGTAGTGTTTTTAATCTTGAGTTTCAAACCAGCTTTTTCACTCTCCTCTGTCACTTTCATCAAGAGGCTTTTTAGTTTCTCTTCACTTTCTGCCATCTGGTATCATCTGCATATTTGAGGTTGCTAATATTTCTCCTGGCAATCTTGATTCCAGCTTGTGATTAATCCATCCCAGCATTTTGCATGATGTACTCTGCATATACGTTAAATAAGCAGGGTGATAATATATAGTCTTGTACTCCTTTCCCAATTTTGAACCAATCAGTTGTCCATGTACAACTATTATAATTGTTTTATAAGTTATAATTGTTGCTTCCTGATGCTCAAACAGGTTTCTCAGGAGGCAGGCAAGATGGTCTGGTATTCTTATCTCCTTAGAAATTTTTTACAGCTTGTAGTGATCTACACAGCCAAAGGCTTTAGTGTACCTAATGAAGCAGAAGTAGACATTTTTCTGAAATTCTCTATGATAGAGAATTCTGCTTTCTCTATGATCCAACAAATGCTGGCAATTTGATCTCTGGTTCCTCTGCCTTTTCCAAAAACAGCTTTTACCACTGTAAGTTTATAGTTCACATACTGCTGAAGCCTAGCTTGAAGGATTTTAAGCATAACCTTGCTAGCTCAAGGTTAGCTTGATTGTTAGATGATTATACGGTGGAGGTGATGAATAGATTCAAGGGACTAGACCTGGTAGACAGTGCCTAAAGACTATGCACAAAGGTTCATAAACTTGAGCAGGAGGCAGTGACCGAAACCATCCCCAAGAAAAAGAAATGCAAGAAGGCAAAGTGGATGTCTGAGGAGGCTTTACAAATACCTGAAGAAAGAAGAGATGTGAAAGGCAAGGGATAAAGGAAAAGATATACCCAACTGAATGCAGAGTTCCAGAGAATAGCAAGGAGAGATAAGAAAGCCTTCTTAAATGAACAATGCAAAACCAACAACAACAGAAAAGCAATAGGAATGGGAAAGACTGCAGATCTCTTCAAGAAAATTGGAAATATCAAGGGAACATTTCATGGGAGGATGGGCACAATAAAGGGCAGGAATGGTATGGACCTAACAGAAGCAGAAGATATTAAGAACAGGTGACAAGAATACAAAGATGAGCTATACAAGAAAAGGTCTTAATGACCCGAATGTGAAATGAGTGCAATTGTACGGTAGTTTGAATATTCTTTGACATTGCTCTTCTTTGGGACTGGAATGAAAACACCTTTTCCAGTCCTGTGGCCACTGCTGGGTTTTCCAAATTTACTGACATACTGAATGCAGCACTTTAACATCATCATCCTCATCTAGGATTTTAAATAGCTCAGCAGAAATTCCATCACCTCCATTAGCTTTGTTCATAGTAATGCTTCCTAAGACCCATTTGACTTCATATTCCAGGATGTCCCTCTCTAGGTGAGTGACCACACCATTGTGGTTATTTGGGTCATTAAGACCTTTTCTTGTATAGCTCATCTGTGTATTCTTGTCACCTGTTCTTAATATCTTCTGCTTCTGTTAGGTCCATACCATTCCTGCCCTTTATTGTGCCCATCCTCCCATGAAATGTTCCCTTGATATTTCCAATTTTCTTGAAGAGATCTGCAGTCTTTCCCATTCCTATTGCTTTTCTGTTGTTGTTGGTTTTGCATTGTTCATTTAAGAAGGCTTTCTTATCTCTCCTTGCTCTTCTCTGGAACTCTGCATTCAGTTGGGTATATCTTTTCCTTTATCCCTTGCCTTTCACATCTCTTCTTTCTTCAGGTATTTGTAAAGCCTCCTCAGACATCCACTTTGCCTTCTTGCATTTCTTTTTCTTGGGGATGGTTTCGGTCACTGCCTCCTGCTCAAGTTTATGAACCTTTGTGCATAGTCTTTAGGCACTGTCTACCAGGTCTAGTCCCTTGAATCTATTCATCACCTCCACCGTATAATCATCTAACAATCAAGCTAACCTTGAGCTAGCAAGGTTATGCTTAAAATCCTTCAAGCTAGGCTTCAGCAGTATGTGAACTATAAACTTACAGTGGTAAAAGCTGTTTTTGGAAAAGGCAGAGGAACCAGAGATCAAATTGCCAGCATTTGTTGGATCATAGAGAAAGCAGAATTCTCTATCATAGAGAATTTCAGAAAAATGTCTACTTCTGCTTCATTAGGTACACTAAAGCCTTTGGCTGTGTAGATCACTACAAGCTGTAAAAAATTTCTAAGGAGATAAGAATACCAGACCATCTTGCCTGCCTCCTGAGAAACCTGTTTGAGCATCAGGAAGCAACAATTATAACTTATAAAACAATTATAATAGTTGTACATGGACAACTGATTGGTTCAAAATTGGGAAAGGAGTACAAGACTGTATATTATCACCCTGCTTATTTAACGTATATGCAGAGTACATCATGCAAAATGCTGGGATGGATTAATCACAAGCTGGAATCAAGATTGCCAGGAGAAATATTAGCAACCTCAAATATGCANTGGGGACTGGTTTTGAGGAAGACAATTTTCCCATGAATCGGGGTCAGGAGGGATAATTTCTGGATGATTCCACAGCACATTATATTTCTCATGCACTTCACTGTTGTTCAGTCTCTGAGTTGTGCCCAACTCCTTGTGGCCCCCTGGACTGCAGCATGCCAGGCTTCTCTGTCCTTCACTGTCTCCCAGAGTTTGCAGAAATTCATGGCCATTGAATTGGTGATGCTGTCGAGCCATCTCATCCTCTGCTGCCTCCTTCTCCTTTTGCCTTCAATCTTTTCCAGCATCAGGATCTTTTTCAATGAGTTGGCTCTTTGCATCAGGTAGCCAAAGTATTGGAGCTGCAGCATCTTGATTTCCTTTAGGATTAACTGGTTTGATCTCCTTGCTGTCTAAGGAACTCTCAAGAGTCTTCTACAGTACCACAATTCAAAACCTTCAATTCTTTGGTGCTCAGCCTTCTTTATGGGCTAACTCTCACATCCATACATTACCGGAAAAACCATACCTCTGACTATAGGGACCTTTGGTGGCAAAATGGTGTCTCTGCTTTTTAATATGCTGTCTAGGTTTGTCATAGATTTTCTTCCAAGGAGCAAACATCTTTTAATTTTGTGGCTTCAGTCACCAGCTACAGTGATTTTGGAGCTCAAGAAAAGAAAATCGGTCACTGTTTCCACTTTTACCCCTTCTATTTACCATGATGTGATGGGACCAGATACCATGATTGTAGTGTTTTTAATCTTGAGTTTCAAACCAGCTTTTTCACTCTCCTCTGTCACTTTCATCAAGAGGCTTTTTAGTTTCTCTTCACTTTCTGCCATCTGGTATCATCTGCATATTTGAGGTTGCTAATATTTCTCCTGGCAATCTTGATTCCAGCTTGTGATTAATCCATCCCAGCATTTTGCATGATGTACTCTGCATATACGTTAAATAAGCAGGGTGATAATATATAGTCTTGTACTCCTTTCCCAATTTTGAACCAATCAGTTGTCCATGTACAACTATTATAATTGTTTTATAAGTTATAATTGTTGCTTCCTGATGCTCAAACAGGTTTCTCAGGAGGCAGGCAAGATGGTCTGGTATTCTTATCTCCTTAGAAATTTTTTACAGCTTGTAGTGATCTACACAGCCAAAGGCTTTAGTGTACCTAATGAAGCAGAAGTAGACATTTTTCTGAAATTCTCTATGATAGAGAATTCTGCTTTCTCTATGATCCAACAAATGCTGGCAATTTGATCTCTGGTTCCTCTGCCTTTTCCAAAAACAGCTTTTACCACTGTAAGTTTATAGTTCACATACTGCTGAAGCCTAGCTTGAAGGATTTTAAGCATAACCTTGCTAGCTCAAGGTTAGCTTGATTGTTAGATGATTATACGGTGGAGGTGATGAATAGATTCAAGGGACTAGACCTGGTAGACAGTGCCTAAAGACTATGCACAAAGGTTCATAAACTTGAGCAGGAGGCAGTGACCGAAACCATCCCCAAGAAAAAGAAATGCAAGAAGGCAAAGTGGATGTCTGAGGAGGCTTTACAAATACCTGAAGAAAGAAGAGATGTGAAAGGCAAGGGATAAAGGAAAAGATATACCCAACTGAATGCAGAGTTCCAGAGAATAGCAAGGAGAGATAAGAAAGCCTTCTTAAATGAACAATGCAAAACCAACAACAACAGAAAAGCAATAGGAATGGGAAAGACTGCAGATCTCTTCAAGAAAATTGGAAATATCAAGGGAACATTTCATGGGAGGATGGGCACAATAAAGGGCAGGAATGGTATGGACCTAACAGAAGCAGAAGATATTAAGAACAGGTGACAAGAATACAAAGATGAGCTATACAAGAAAAGGTCTTAATGACCCGAATGTGAAATGAGTGCAATTGTACGGTAGTTTGAATATTCTTTGGCATTGCTCTTCTTTGGGACTGGAATGAAAACACCTTTTCCAGTCCTGTGGCCACTGCTGGGTTTTCCAAATTTACTGACATACTGAATGCAGCACTTTAACATCATCATCCTCATCTAGGATTTTAAATAGCTCAGCAGAAATTCCATCACCTCCATTAGCTTTGTTCATAGTAATGCTTCCTAAGACCCATTTGACTTCATATTCCAGGATGTCCCTCTCTAGGTGAGTGACCACACCATTGTGGTTATTTGGGTCATTAAGACCTTTTCTTGTATAGCTCATCTGTGTATTCTTGTCACCTGTTCTTAATATCTTCTGCTTCTGTTAGGTCNATTGGAAATATCAAGGGAACATTTCATGGGAGGATGGGCACAATAAAGGGCAGGAATGGTATGGACCTAACAGAAGCAGAAGATATTAAGAACAGGTGACAAGAATACAAAGATGAGCTATACAAGAAAAGGTCTTAATGACCCGAATGTGAAATGAGTGCAATTGTACGGTAGTTTGAATATTCTTTGGCATTGCTCTTCTTTGGGACTGGAATGAAAACACCTTTTCCAGTCCTGTGGCCACTGCTGGGTTTTCCAAATTTACTGACATACTGAATGCAGCACTTTAACATCATCATCCTCATCTAGGATTTTAAATAGCTCAGCAGAAATTCCATCACCTCCATTAGCTTTGTTCATAGTAATGCTTCCTAAGACCCATTTGACTTCATATTCCAGGATGTCCCTCTCTAGGTGAGTGACCACACCATTGTGGTTATTTGGGTCATTAAGACCTTTTCTTGTATAGCTCATCTGTGTATTCTTGTCACCTTTTCTTAATATCTTCTGCTTCTGTTAGGTCCATACCATTCCTGCCCTTTATTGTGCCCATCCTTCCATGAAATGTTCCCTTGATATCTCCAGTTTTCTTGAAGAGATCTGTAGTCTTTCACATTCATATTGTTTTTCTGATTGGTTTTTTTGTTTGTTTGTTTTGGGTTTTTTTTGCATTGTTCATTTAAGAAGGCTTTCTTATCTCTCCTTGCTATTCTCTGGAACTCTGCATTCAGTTGGGTATATCT